>JABTTQ020003216.1:0-274363 GCA_016081115.2 Rehmannia glutinosa
GTTGTCGCTGATTTCAGTTACGTATTGCTCATTGCGCGAAATGCAGGCGGAGTGAAGTATCGATCAGTCGGCTTCGAAACCCGAGTCTCGAGTTGAAGTGAAAGCTGAAGAGGTCATCCGATGATTGGAAGGCGACTCGAAGTCGCCTGGGAAGAAGCAAATCACGGTCGGAGTCGAGATATTGAAAGAGTCAGATTTACATAGAAATCGAAAGTACTTAAAAATGAAGTAATACTTCCACATCTACCTTCTTAAGTCTGCCCAGTCGAAAGCGTCTGAAAGGAATAAACCAAGTAGAATGCACAATGTCGAACTACGAAAGAGTGAAGAATCGTTCATACGAGCGTAAATTCAGGGCGCATGAGACAAACAGCGACCATTGACTTTCAAAAATAAGCTATCTCTTCCAGCAGGCTGATTTTGAAGATCCTTATAAGAGCGAGAATCACTCGGGCGGGTTACCAACTTTGAACCACGAACATTGAAACTAACACATTTATTTGTAACCAAGAATACTCTCAGTCATTCAAGATCAATCCTCAAGCCTACATTCTGAGGAAATCAATTTACACTCACTGCGAAGGAAAGGCGACTTCAATCGGTTGAAGAGGAAGCGTTTAAAGAATCGAGGGTCTACATTCCACGAAGGATTGTAGGAAGGTTAGTCGAACCAGGGCTTAAGTTATTTGGAGGGCCGTGATCAAATCAAGGAGCTTAAGCAAGTGGGTTTCGTTAACAGAAGCATTTGCCTGCAATGAAAAAGGCTGAGTCGTGCGAGAAGCGATTTGTGTGACAAAGCGTCTCCAGGCCCGAGTCCCAAAGGATCAAGTGTTGTGTGATCAAGAAGCTTGTATACGGGTATTAACCACTCTGTATATTGATCAATACTTAGTGGATTCCTCCGGGGAGTTGGAGAAAGAGAGGAGTAGAAGAATTACCCCATCTTGAACCTCGATAAAAATTTATTGTGTCATTTACATTTTGACACTTTAATTTACGCATATTACATTTATATCTGTTTGATAAATTTGCTATCAATTGATAATCAACAAAGTGCTAAAACCAAGTATTGAAACAAACTTAAGCCAAAATCAAGGTGTTAAGTCTTCGAAAACATATCGCGATCAGTTAATCTTTGTCAAACAAGCGAGTTATTACCCAGCTTGCTCGGTCCCAGTGCATTGAGTGGCTAACTCATTGATTAACTAACATAGCTATCCATCAAGGACTTAGTTGTGTAGTATTAACTCAGAATATTTAAAAGGACTAAATTTGAAAAGTTGATAAGATTTATTCAACCCCTCTTCTAAACACACTCACACTCTTGGGACCTCCCAGTGCCGTTTGCAAAAAAGCGGAGTAGAAAGCAGACCTAACACATCCATAATAAGGAGACAAAGGAAGCCATGCCAAATTGTAACATAACATGCTCAAAAAGGCCATTGACTCCTATCATAAGCTTTATCATGTCGAGTTTCATAACTTAAAAAAATTCCTTTGTTCTTCGATTTAATTGAATTTGTTTGACTTAATTGCGGAAATATCATCAATTACTATTTTTTAGTAAGTAGATATGGCATTTATTCTTAATTTGCATATTGTCTATTACCTCCCACTAATTATAATTGGTAATTATTAATATAATTTTAACGATTAAATTTGAGTTATTAACGAAAAATCTCGATGGTCTAAATTAGTCCCGGTCTTACGGGTGCACAATTGTCCCATTTGAACCGTCTCCATACAATATATTGAGGTGGATGACATTGGCTAATTAATAAGATGAAGGGTAAATTGCAAAATTAGTCCTGTAACTATAAGCGATTTGCGATTTCGTCCTCAAGTATTGAGTTTGCAAAATTAGTCTGTAAGTTTAAATGATTTTACTATAAAAATTGGTCCTATAAGTTTCCAATTGAGCAATTTTAGTACAATAAGTTTCAAGTTTGGCAAAATTGGTCCATAGGGGGTTTATTTCATATTTTCATAATACCCGTTATACCCCTTTCCATACTATTGGCTGATTTGACTAAAATTGTGTTCAAAATGGTATGAGCCCAGGTTTATTAAAAACTTTTAGTTAAATTTATTATATTTATGTAATTAACAATTGGTGAGGAGAATTTACTCAGGATTATGGATCAGGACCGATGTCGAGATGTATATACGGGGACATATCGTCGAATGTGTGATGTATGCCTGAAGAGCACCTTGACCAGGTTTCATATTGGGAATACTGACATGAAGAAAAGGAAGCGGTAGATGGGGAAATATGGAAGCAATGCAAAATGCGAAGTTGAGAATAATATAGGCGATTCGGATGTAACCGGGTTACATATGTTCACTTGATGAACGCCCAGCGGTTCATGAAAAATTCCCATCGAAACAATGATTCACGATGGAGTACGAGTGACGAAGATCTTCCCGAGACAAATCTAAGATCTCCCAGGGATCTTAGAATCGAAGAGCGGTCGCGAGAATTATGGCAATCGCCATATTCGTTTACGGTACAAGTTCATCAAATCGAAACGGAGATGGAAAGCGATGGTGAAATATCGGAGAAACTCTTGAAATCGCTTCGTGATATTGAAGAAAGCAGTCGAGAACACTGGAGGGCGAGGCCAATTCTCATCCAGGAGGAAGGAAGCGTATTGATTTTGGGGCAGTACCCTATTTACCAAAGGAAACCAAGCGAAGTCATCACGAAAAATGGCGGATGAGGAAAAGCTCATTCTTTAATCGAAAGGAAAATCCGTCAAAAATTAAAAAAGATGGATATGGAAAAGATGAATCTTAAAGATCTATGACGACTGTGAGAATCCTTGTAAGATTAGGTATTGTAGATTTAAAGAGATGAGCAGGTGAGAATCAGCTTTGGTTTTATGACCCACAAGGTAGACCAATCCCTCCACCACATACACCGTTAATCAACGTTGAAATGCGGGTTCACATCATGGAACTCGGGACGAGAGGATGCCACATCTTGGGGATTTCACAGGTAAGGGTGATCCACTTTCGGGGACGGAGGTCGAAACCCTCTTGCGGGAACCGGACAACCTCACAGAAAGGCGAATGTTTATCAGGCGCGCCTTATGGAAGATCGCATCTCGACCCGATACATCGTATGGGTTGATGTTAAATCTGGACATCGATTTTAAAAGCAGAAGGATTCTCATTGATGAATGGGCTTATTTCTATGAGAATTTGTGAGAACCCTCGATCTTACAAAGGATTCATTCATTTTACTCCTTGAAATGAGTCTTGAAGGATCGGTGAAGATTGCAGGATATGGCCGATCTTGTGCGAAAAGTTCGGTCCATCGGAGAATCACTTAAAAAGGAATTGTCGATGGTATGGCAAAACTATTCAAAATCGATTCATCGGCACAGGTTATTTCGAAGGATTAGAGGATGAAAAAAGAAAGAAATATAAACAAGCCCTCTATGCTTTGAGTTCTGGATATTTGTCATATTGTGAATATATCAAGTTGTTCACAGAATCTGGTGGAAATCAAGATTGAGGAAAAAAGCTGCACAACTATTCTTTGCCAAAATTCAGTCCTGGAGAGAAATCTTATCGGGAATACAAGGGTGGAGTTGAAGTAGAAAGCGTGGCGAGGAAAATGTCTTTCTAAAAGGCAAGTTATCGAATGGTCTTTATCAGCGACTCGCTGCAGGAATTACAAGAGATTAAGAGGAATTAACAAGCGAGTTCCTACATGTTGCATAGATAATGATATCCCAACGGTGGTGGGAGGTCAACCAAGCGGCACAAAAGGAAGAATGAGAGAAGCCATCTATCATGCGTAGAAAGCGACTGACAAAAGAAGCAGTCTTCATGGAGACCTAGAAGGTTAAGTCAAAACAAAAAGCCAGAAGTTATAAATCGGGCGGGACCGGCCATGGCGGAGTAGAGCCTCATCCGAGGTTCTCAATCAAGCAATACCAGCGAAATCCAGGAGAAGAACTTTCAGGCGAGCTCATACTAGAGCTAATAAGCTTCAAAAGCTGTAATTGCTTTGGACATGCGGGCTTGCAAGGAGGCATATCTCAGCGGATTGCCCAGGACAATCAAGATAAGTCGACGGTTCGAGGCCACCGAGAAATCGAAGAAGGCTATTATCGGAGATTTAATACGGTGTATCAATTTGAGGATATTCCCTCGGATGAAAGCATCTATGAAGAAAGATCTATTGATGATGAAGTGAATCGATTGAGAATCAGTGAAGAAAGAAATTCTTTGTGACGATCGGGGAGGATATGTCGGGATTCTCTCTCTCCTGGACGGTTTCTCATAAAACTCTTATGAGAATCATGAAGGAAGATCAGCTTCAAGTCATGATGGATTTACAATTGGAGCTATGGAAAAAGCATTGGATAAAATTGGGTTTAGTAGCAGAAAACATCAAATTATCCACGAGAGGTTTCTTAGAGAATTTGCTATTAGATGGAGTTTACATGTAACACGATCGAGATGCGATTGGTCTATTAAATACAAGAGATCAAAAGCAAAGTTAAAGAGAAGTTGCAAATACACTCTCATGGATTCATATCGGAGCCATAAGAGTAATTATTAAAAGCAACATTCAAAGAAGGAATAGATTCGCCACTTAATCTTTGCTTTGTCTTTGACAAGCGAATCTCGCATCTCAAGGATTCATGCCTTGGAGCGATTCTGAAATTTGTATGCGGGGAAATTGGCATTTAATGTCTATCTAGAATTGCATACAATTTGGGAGATCGAGACTTGGAGAGAGTCCTAACCCTTCATCAAATTTCAAAAGAGTCGATTTGATGAAAGAAGGAAAATAGGCCTTACTCGATCACATACAAGATTTCTATGCTCTCTCGAATACCCATCATTAAGTATTCTTGAGAAAGGAATTTATTGAAGTCCCAAGAATCTTTGAGGACTTTGCGGGTGGTGTTACCGAGAAATCATGGAATCTCCAACTATTAAGGAGATTGATATGATAATTCAAGATCAACCATCTTCAACAAAAGTCGAGTCTCGGAGTTGAGCTTTAGAAGAGGATGTCTTTCGGCAGGCGAGAATGGTGAGTAGCGCCCGTTAAGGAAGAAAAGAAACCAAATCTGATTCGGCGCATCCCGATGTTTTAAAACAAGGAAGCTGAAATGTCCAGGATGGCGAGAGGTTGAAGTAATATTCGACATCACTCAAAAGGATAACATTTTTCCTTGTGATGTTCTATATTATCTCCAACAACCAATCGTTGGAAGGTATCAAGGAAGCTTTGAAGATAGGAGAAATTGAGCTTACTATCACGGGGAGTTGCGGGAAAGGTCCCGGAACAATTATCTGGAATTGAATTTCTTGAGGAACATAAACCTTGGGAAAGATTACAAGACGGAATGGAATTTATGGCTAATAAAAGATCTGAGAATCGGATGACCACTAGTCCATTCTCCATATACATTTCTATTGGAATGTTATATGTTGAATACAAGGCCAAGTATTTATCGCCTATATTGATTCGAGTCTTAGGAATATGTCTTGCAAAGCGGAAGTTTTTTCTAAAGAAATTGGAGAAGATTTACCAGCCATTGCGAGGAAGAGATTTCTCTAAACGGATTCTTATTCTTAATGGGAATTAAACAAGCGAAATAATGATCGGAGGAGCGGGCGTACCCCATGGTACAAAGTAAAACGCCACCAATCTATTTCCATGATACAGTGCGGATATTTTGCTAGGAAACAATTTCCTACAAACATTCAAGCGGTTCACACAAGAGAACGAGACGAGAAGACTTATTTTCACAACCTTATGTGATCATAAGATAATTGTCTAGAGGCTGCGGGAAGCATTTTACCGAAAAATGCCAATTAATTTTCGCGATAGCGTGGTGATGAAGCCAAACTTCGCAATCCAAAAATGGCGGATCGAAGGAAATTTGGTGAAGCTTTATTATCCTATAGACAATTTGGTTCCATCGAAGGATCGAGAAGATATGGGATAATAACTTGTATTCATTAGTAGTACAAGGAGAAGAACGAGTCACTCGAAGCCATTGCGAATTATGGATGAGTCTAATGGAGAATCCACAAAGTGATGTAACCATAGAGGAACAAATATCACTCGAGGATATCAAGAAGAAGATCCAAAGGAATTACAATGAAGATCCTTTGGCTTGGTGGGACAAGAACGAGCTCAAAGCTTCCTTAAAGGTTAAACCAGGGGAAGGAGTACGAGTTCGTAAGATTCAAACCAATCCTTATGAATCGGGAAGATCGTGAGGATATGCGAGAAGATACTTAAGGAACATCTTGACCTTAAGTTAATTTCACCAGGAGTTTCTCCATACAATGATCCAGGATTCTAGTCGAAACCATGGAGAAATCAAAAGAGGAAAGCAAGACTTGTTATTAATTACAAAGGGATTAATAACATTTTGGAGTTCGACGGATACTATATCCCCAGCGAGAGAACATCACAGTTAAGCTGTATCAAAGGTGCCAAGATATTCTCAAAGTTCGATTCACAAACTGGATTCTACCGATTAAGATGGAGGAAGAAAGTAAGAAGTTTACAACTTTTTCTACAAGGGACACTATATTTGGAATGTGATGCCTATGGGATTGGCTAACGCACCCCGGATATATCAAAGAAAGATGGATAATCTTTTCAAAGATTATTTCAGATTTCATGTTCGTATATATAGCGACATTCTAATCGCATCAAAGAACATGAAGGAGCATCTCAAACATTTGGAAATATTTTGAGGATGTTTGTCACAAAGAAGGATTAGTGCTTTGGAAAAAAGCGTGTCGCATGAACAAGGCGATTGAATTCCTCGGAATTGAAATCGATGAATCAGAATTATTTCTGAGAATCATATTGTGGAAAAGATACGAGGATTTCGGATACACTAAAAGACAAAGCGACTTGAGTTTTAAGGAGTTGTTAATTTTCTTTGGAATGTTTATTAACAATCTAGCATACTACGAGAAGGTTTTTAGCCCATTACTTAAAAAGATGCGAGATTCAAATGGGAAGATGAACATCAAGAAGGAATTAAGCAACTTAAAGAAGTTTGTAAAAAGCTTCCAAAACTTGCGATTCCCCAAGACGAGGACGAATTGGTTACATACTGGATGCGTTGTGATGATTGGTGGCGGTTCTAACAAAAGTCACACCAAGCGAGGAAGTGCCATGCGAATCTGCGGTGGTTTATTCACCCTAGTGAAGCAACTCGGTGGCATATTAACGAGAAAGAATTCTTTGCGATGAAAGGCTTTTAAAAAATGGCCTCTATTTTCTTGGCTAAAAAGTTTACTTTAAAAATTGATAATTCAAGTGTCAAGGCTTTTACGAAAAACAAAATTGAATCAAAACCGAGGAAAAGGCTCGATTACTTAGATGGCAAGTTGAATGTCAATATTATGATTATGATATTGTCATTATAAAATCTCATGAAAATATTCTTGCAGATTTCTTGACACGAGATGGAAGGGACGCGTTCTTTGACGAGGTCCTTAACGAGTAAGACATCTCGGGAAAACCTGGAGAGTCTAGAGCGAGATTTTGGGGCGTTATGTCTCAATGCGAGAAGTTGCCGGGCGACTTCAACAGCTGACGTAAATCCGTTTCTAGTCAAATACGAGCATGCGAGTTCACTCAAGGACAATTGTTCTTAGCATGTTGCAAGGGCCTCTCTTCCAGCCGCATCTCCTACGGTGCAAAAAGGGCCGAGAGAGTACGGGGCTCTAACCCCGGAGGTTATGGATTCAAGTACCATAATCACAAGTGTTGGGTGATGCATCCCCCGAGAGTGTACAAAGCTGTGGCGAATGTTGAAGCTCCGGTGTCACAACCCGATTCTTCAAGTCAACCCAGCACCTCTGGGGTAAAGAGGGAGAGTTGAATCTTAAGCCACAGACAGGCAAATCTAAGGTTCAAACTAACGAGAATAAGATTTCTCCTATGCAGGTATATCAGCGGCAATGGGAGAAACTAGTTACAAGACAAGGTATTAACCCAGAAAAAATAATGGTTGATATCTCAGGAAAGTATCCTAGAGTTTGGATGAAACCAGGAAGTCATCCAAATGAAGTACAGGAATGGTATACTTTTGGAGCTTTAGCTTCAATCTATACCGTGTCACCAGGATTCCCGAAATTTCAAAATTACCGAAATGGATTGGGGAAGCGTTTACGAGACTGGGCAATAATCCACATTTGGCCGAGGGGATATTTTGGAAGTATTTTATCATGCGCTCACGAACCAGCAAAAGAAAGGCTTTAATGAAGCTTTTCATTTCATCAAGCTAAGAAGACCGGATGGAAATGCTTTAAAATATATTAAGCGCTTCAGGAAGAAGGACGATGTTAGTAGGAGCATTTTTCAAGACGAAGCTTCTAACAGACGAGCATGGGGTCTTTGGGTTTGTCTAACCGAAATGGACAAAGTCAAATATCCATTTAAGTTCTTCCGCATCTCGGCGAATGGATCTTTCCTTTTGAATACGATGACCTGGATCAACCAGAGGATTTGCGAGAGGAACTCTTCGAGACCAAAAGGAGAATTCTCAGGAAAACAAGATTCCGCGAGCAAAGAAACTTACCGGAATTCTCAGTAACATGGCGCATGTTGGCCGTTGGATCGACCGAGGATCATCAAGCATGCCCCGAACAGAAAGAACCGAGTTTGGGAAGGTTTCGACCCAAACCCGACCGGGACAGACCATACTGGAAAAGGACAAGGGCCCGACTCACAAGACGCGTTTTCCTCGGGGACCACGCAGACTAACTTTTAGAAGATTCCCGACAACCATCACATGGGTTGAGTCACGCGGAAAGAAAAGAAAGACAAATTTGGCGAGCAATAATTCGGGGAGTATGACGTAAGCGGTGACGTCTTACATCTCAACAAGATTTGAAGTCCGAATTTCAAGTCGGACTTACCTCTATAAATTGCGGGATTTGAAGGAAGTCATGCGGGACATCGAACATTTTCCTTAGTTTTCTTACAATAAAATACGAGTGAAAAATTTGTAATAGTTTGAGTGTTTTAGTTTTAAGTTTTATGTGTTTACGAGTGTACGCCTCATCTATGAGAGGCTAAACCTAAGATTCTCCTCCCAAAAGGAGATTACTAATGTAATAAATATTTCTTTAAGTTTTTAATAAAAAGGGGCTTTTGCTTCAACATGTCTTCATAATGTTCCATTAATTTATCCCGTTTAAGAAATACTTATACGCCGGAGTAGAAACGAACCAAGTCAGGTCAATGTGGCGATTCTTGAAGGAGTCGATAACTTGAGATCATCTTCCCGAGGGTGAGGTTGAACAGTGAGGAGCCGTTTTTGTCAAACGATCGGGGGCGATAATCTCGATTTGGTGGTGTTGCGAACCATTTCACCCGGTCTTTGTTTCGGTCAAAAAAGGTATGAATTTTAATGGATTTATTAATTTTGGAAGCATGTTGGGCCTGATATGGTCGTGATGGACTATATCATTTTAACCAAAATCTTAGTCCGAAATTTGACTATGGTATGAAAGGATTGATATTGTTAATTCTCGAAAGTTATAGGACTATTATTGCTATCTTCCGAAAGATAAAGGACCAAAATGCTATTCTCGCCATAAGGGCAAAATTGTCCAGGACCAAAAGCGCAACTCTAAATAGTTAAAGGACTAAAAATGCCATTGGACCAAAGATACGAGGGACTAAAAATGCAATTTAGCCTAAGATGAAATATAAAGTCCAAACAAAATATATTGAGGTGGATGATTTGGATTTATGGCCGATAAGATGAAATATAGACTCGAAATAAAAGATCTGAATGAAGAAATTTAATATTTAATATGAACGAGAATAATTGAGATTTGAAAATCATTAAAATATTGAAAAATTAATAAATACTTCACATTAAAGATAATCTGATATTCTGATCTACTGAATTAATTAACATATACAATAATAAAACAGGTCCAAGTTGATGCACAATCGCAGCATCTATTGCTTAGGCCTTAGAATTAATCAAATTTTGAAGGAAAAAAGCCTAAAATACTCGATATCAATTTAATTAGCCACATATATTTTCATTTTCTTTGAAAGGACATTTATTTGTGTCAATGAAGGTGAAGAAAATGCTTTGTCGATGATCACGCGAGAATTGGTTCCGCTTAGTGACCGGGTCGGCTCTGGAATACCCGACCCAACAAGGTGCGGAAAATTAACCCTAGCCCGTGAGCCGCGCAGCTTGAAAGCGGCTCGGTCATAAGCCAAAGCCGCCTCCTCCGGCGTCTCATATGTCCCAAGCCACATTCTGGACTCTTTCTTGGCTGGGTCTCTTATCTCCGCCGCAAACTTCCCCACGGCCGACGCCTCACCCCTCGTCCGCTTCCATTCCACCGGCGATGCACGAGCACACTGCGGCGGTGCTTGCGCCACTCCACCACCATCATTACTATTAGTATTACACAATAATAACTCCTCCACCATTTGCGACGTCGAATATTCATCGTCGTAATTAGCTATGGTTGCATCAAACGGAAAGTGTAGTGGAAAATCGGAGTCACTTAGAAGATAATTTTGTATGGATTGAGGAAATCTATATCAATTTCTGATATATTCTGTGCTTCCATTTTTGTTTTCAAAGTATACAAAAAGGATTATATATAAAGCTAGAAATAGAATTGATTTTTCACTAATTTTGTGAATGTTTTGCCTATTAATGTTCATCTGTCCTATATATATAGGCAGACAGAGTGAGTATGAGAGAGAAAATTAAACATTGAAACTGCTGTTTGAATAATTTTGAAGCGACTTCTGTGTAAGTTCATTTCTTGAATACTGTTTAACTTAATTTTAATCACGTTGAATGTTTACATAGTAAAATATATAAATATACATATATTAATTATCTGAAGTAATATATTTGTATATATTACTTTCTGAAAAGATCAATTAATTTATGCATTAACCTGGGACAAGCAATGATACAAATGGAATAGTGAATCGAAACTGGTGACTTAACACTCCAGCCACCACAAGCAATTGTGGGGTGGAGGTCGAGGGTTCAAATCCGCTCCATCAAATTTTTGTGGGGTGGAGGTCGGGGATTCATATCATTTCTCCATCAAATTGCTCCCGGGCATATGCGAGCCGGTGAAGATTTGGTGGGAACTCATCTTGAATAGCATCCGTGTGGGTTCGATTCGAGGGAGAGATCGTTATTAGTAGATTGGGGGGGTCGAACATAATTGTTCTCTTTACCAGGGAGGATCTACGGTTTGTCGTCGCCGTCACCCGCCAAGATCACCGTCCGGTCGCGTGCACATCCGCGCGTTTACCTTGGCGGCAATGAGGAGAGAATCGAATTGTCCAGAGCATAGTCGAGCGTAAGCCTGGAAGCCGAGTTATCAAAAAAAAAAAAAAAAAAAAAAAAAAGGAATAGTGAATCAGATGTGGCTGAAATTAATTAATAATGTTGGATTCAGTAAAATATAAGCAATGATAATACATCGTTAGATTCCTCGAATTAAATATTGAATAGAATATTAATCCACAGCAGGTCAAATAAACACGTGATATATATGAAGGAAGAAGACAAGGCTGTTTCGTCAATTATTCTGAAAATTGTGTCTTCTCTTAATCACAGTTGATCAATTTATTTCCAGCTGTTAGTAGTGTTAAATGTTGCATTTTTCGGATGCAAGAATTATATTCCTACCGAAAAAGAAGTAGTTAATATTAAGAAAATATATAATTAATTTACAAATATAACATATATTACATAAATATATATTATATTCTTCCACTATGTTTGGATTCAAATTTCCTTTTGTAGGGATTCATGATGTGTTACATAACAATGTGTTTGGAGGCAATGGCGGATTCAGAATTTAAAAAATGGGGTTACGGTAGATATTAAAAAAAACATGCACATAAACATTGTTTAATATTTAAAATTGTACAACCTAAAACATGTAAATAAAAAAGAACATACATACCATTAAAATAAAAATTACAATTGCAACCGGTCCGACATGTCCTCATTTTGACTACAATGCCATCATTGGAAATTTGTGGAAATACATCATTCTCAATAAAAGTGTCAAGACAATAAGTTAATGCAATATATTTTTAACATAGTCATTCCCGAGTAAATGGGGGTACAAATTTTTATTTTTATATTATTATTATGTATTATTATTGTTAATAACTAAAGATTACTTTGGATTTTTTTCAAATTGGGGATACAACTGTACCCCCATTCACCCCAAGTGGATCCGCCTTGTTTGGAGGATAAATTATAAAGTTTGACCAATAAATTAACGTCTTAATCAATCAAGGGGATTAATGCGGTTAATAAGTGCATACACACAATGACGAAGTCGAGAATTTTGTAGGGGATCCAACTAATAATAATATAAAAAAGTCCACTTTGGATTTTTGGTTACTTCTCCATAATAAAAATTATTTTAACTATGTTTTCTTAACCATTTTTAGTTCAAATTTCCACTTTGTCTTTTTTTTTTCCTTTCTAGGGACCAATCCATAACCCGATACCGAAAAACGTACCACATCAATTTTATGAAATATAAGTTATATAACCAAGTACCTCATCGAGAATACAAGAAGGGTATGACCAGTGTCAAAACGGCTAAAATATATGTTTTCAAAAATATGACTATTTTTCATTTTTACAAAACATAAATGGACAATTTGTCCATTACCATATGTAAAAATTAAAAACAATACATCAAATTTAAAATAAGTAGAAATTTTAATTAAGTAATTTTATTAATTCAATCACATCTTAATATTAAAAAATAAATAACAAAATACAATTACATCAATATATCAAAAGGGACAAATAGATACACAATATTATAATGCAAAAATTCAAGTTAAACTTTATGGCGGAGCTTAAAAAATGTACAAATTTTTTAAAAAATTGGCAAAATGACCAAGATTCATATTTTTCAAGATTCACAAATGAAAGCAGGAAAGAAGAATGCAAGATCTATAATTGCAAACACTTTTTTATATCTTTCTATTTTTTTATTTATTTAAAATTAAAAAGTGAAATGACCAAAATACCCCTGCCCATACATACCTTCATCCCTACACACACACACACAGATATATAGGTATTGGTTCAAATGAGACCAATATCCTAGGGTGAGACCGTGAGACATAATCTGGTACATTCATTCTTATTTTTGAAGGGTTTAGATTAATCCAATTTTAATGTATTTTTAATAATAAAAAACTGTTACAAGGTTATATTGGTAAAACTACATATAGGCACCGGTTGTTAATTAAGGATATATATTAATGCCTCTTTAATTTTGGTAGAGAGAGATTGTAAAAATCTTTTGACGTGCTAATTTCATGGGAGAGTATGATGAATCACTAATTGTTCGGCCCTCATGCATTAATGGGTGATTTTATCAGTTTCAATCAGTTTTTTTAATTAAGGAGAGTATGATGAATCCCTAATTTTTCGGCCCTCATGCATTAATGGGTGATCTTATCAGTTGTTTTTAGCACGATACATGTTCTGTTATAGTGCATATTTAGATACAAGTTGTTGCATTCTTAATTGAAATATTTTGCATCAGTATATAAGATAAGGGTTTTTTTTCACTTTTTTGCAGTGGTAATTCGTCCTGCATGGGTCATTGTATTCTTAGTTACAATTTGTTGCATTCTTAGTTACATTTTGTTGCATTTTTGGTTAAAATAGGTTTGCATGAATATATAAGATAAAGGTTTTTTTGATTGCAATAATTCACTGCATGGGTCAATGTATTCTTAGTTACAATTTGTTACATTCTTTAGTTACATTTTGTTGCATTCTTGGTTAAAACATGTTTGCATGAATATATAAGATAAGGGTTTTTTTTATTGCAGCGATAATTCACTGTATGGGCCAATGTATTGTTAGTTACAATTTGTTGCATTCTTAGTTACAATTTGGTGCATTCTTAGTTAAAATAGATTGCATCAATATATTGTTAGTTAAAATATGTTGCATTCTTAGTTACAATTTGGTGCATTCTTAGTTAAAATAGGTTGCATCAATATATGTAATGCATCTCCATGTTGCATACTTAGTTAAAATACGTTGCATCAATGTACAAGATACATATTTTTTTCGCCAAAGTGATAATACAATGTATGGTTCAATCATATTTTTTTTTGGTGGGATTATCATTTATTTCACCTCCTAAATTATAGGTATTAGATAAGGTAAGTTTGAATCATGCATACCTTGTTTATTATCATTGATTGACTGATTTTTGTGTTTTACTATAATACCCTCACACGAAAATAATGGTTGAGAATGCTTCATATTTATTATTTCAATCTCATCCATTCATTGTTAAATTGCAACGGTTCAGATTAGGTCTCACGGTCTCACCTCAATATATGGTCTCACAAGAACCAACCCATACAGGGAGGAGATCCTGTGAGACCACACTTCTAGGTTAGTCCATAAGACTAAATCTACACCATCCAAATAGTAAATCAATGGCCAAGATATATTACAATATATACAACATTGCATAAGTAAGTATACAACAGAAGGGATAAAATAGGAATCCAAAAAATTAAATATAGTAACCGTTTCCTAAAAATTAGGGACATGATTTTGTATTGATCACGTCCCCATAATCAAGCGATTCACCTTTCCTTTCTCTCTCTTCCCATTCGAACCTGCAAATTATTCAAATATGTCAACAAAATCGTGCAACAATTAATGAAAAGTATACAATTACACTAAACTAACTATACATTAAAACATTACTAAGTATACATAAACAATTAACTAAGTATACAATTACACTAAACTACATGTACATTAAAACTTTACTAAGTAAACAGAAACATTTAACTAAGTATATAATTACATTGAACTAACTATACATTAAAATAATACTAAGTATACAGAAATATTTAACTAAGTATACAATTACACTAAATTACTTATATAACTAAGTATACAATTCCATTGAACTAAGTATATAAATCTACATAACTAAGTATACAAATTCACTAAACTACTTATATAACTAAGAATAGGATTCCATGAACCAAGTATACAAATCCACTTAACTAAATATACAATAAAACATGACTAAGTATACGAGGTCCATTGAACTAAGTATACAATAAAATTTATTCACAAATATGGCGGAAAGAAGTATCAATTTTGAAAAAATGCTTGAAGTTGATGAGTTTTCCTCTCTAAAAATTGGGTAACTGAAAATGTAGGATTATGTTTCCTTAAAAATAGCTAATAACCGTCAAATTAACATAATTAATTAAATATAAAAAACGAGTTATACCCTTATATGCCTAAATTAACTAAAATGATTTACACCATCCAAAATATTAAATCAAGAGTCCATAAGTGTTCTTATGGACTAACCTAAAAAGGATTGGTCTCATTTGAACCAATATATATATATATATATATATATATATGGATTGGATCAAATGAGACCATATTATTAGAGTGAAACAGTGTGGACTAATCCTATCCACAAATTTTAAATTTTAGATGGTTGAGATTTACCCAATTTAATGGTATTTTTTATTTTTTTTAATCAATAAAGGGTAAGATGGTAATTTTATTATTAGCAATTTCATTCCCATTTGGTAACTACTCCAGATCGACATCACCACCAACAAAATCCCATTAACAGAACGGAAAAACACCCCCCACCATCTACTCGGCGAGGTCGACTAGTCGGAGTCGCACCCCGAGTTCATCCCCTCCGATTTCCAGTCTTAATTCTGCTTCGCTAGCCATCACGCAAATCGTCTCCCGCCGGAAAATACCATCATCGTCGGTGGATCGAACTCGTTCGTCTACGCATTACTAGCTAAGAAATTCTTCTTGGAGACTGACGTGTTCGAGGAGCCAATGCGGGTTGAAGAAGGCGATTGGAGTGTCGGAGTTCGAGAGATAATTTTTGGGATTTTAGAATAAAGGACGGGATTGGAGGATTGATGAAGAAGACGATGCTGACATGGAGAAAACAAGGGCCTACGAGGAGGCAGTGAGGATTACTGTATACTTATGTATTTTTTGATGTATACTTATATGTGTTTTGCTGTATAAGTAGTTAATTTTTGATGTGTGTATTCATTTTGATGTATACTTATGTTTTTTGATGTATACTTATATGTGTTTTGTTGTGTACTTATATTTTTGTTTGACAATTGTAATATGTAGTACAAATATGTTAAATATACATCATAATAGTGTTAAATATACAATAAATATATGTTAAATATACAGTACAATAATGTGCATGATTCTCTCTCTCTCTCTCTCGCTCTCTCTCTATAACTGATTTATTTAATCCACGGTCCCCACATGTTAATGAATGTGATTCTCTCTCTCTATAACTGATTCCTTAATTTACGGTCCCCACATGTTTTTGTTTGACCATTTTAATATGCAGTCAAATTATGTCAAATGAAATAGTGTTAAGTATACAACAAATCACCGATAAATGTACAACATCTTTGCATGTGAGAGCACATGCGGGATTTTCTCTCCCTAGCGATTTTCTCTCTCCCCGTGATTTTCTCTCTCCTAATAATCGATTCCATATTTGGATGGTCCCCATATTTTTGTTTTGACAATTTTACCCTTTTCGGTATTTAATTAAATGGTTAATGTATTATTATCCCAAATTATTCCTAGCCTTTGATGTAAATGAGGGAGGGTTGAGATTAGTCAACACTGTCTCTCACCATAAAATGTGGTCTCATTGGATTCTCCCTATATATATATATATATATATATATATAATTTTTAATAAGTTGGGAGTAGTGATAAATAAATTAAATATAAATACATGTCTTATATATATACGGGGTGGGTCTAGTTGGACCCGTTACCATTCCGGGACCCGTTTGTTCAGTTTTAGACTCGCCTTGATGCGGAGCCGGGTTTTAATTTGTCACATTGTCATCCCTAGAGTTCACAGTGACAACCACGTAACATTTTCTGAATAAATTAAACATTCAATTTTCTGTGAAAAATAATTGTAATTGTGAGGGTTTTTTAATCGCAAGATTTTCTTGCGAAACGTGATTTTTACAGACTAAATTTTACATCCTTATATATAATTACAAGATCAAAATTACAATTTAGCCTTTGCATAGATTTGTCATGACTCTTGCTGCATCCTATAAAGCAGGAACTTAATCAATTAATTAGAGGTTCTTTTTTCTTTCAAAAGGATCAATTTTTTTTTTTTTTTTGTTTAAAAACATAACCATTTGAGAACTTCGCCATTCATTGTTTTTTCACTAATTCAACAGAAACATAACTTATTTTCATTTATGAAACTTTTCGGTCAAAATTTCTAAGATGCCATTTTTAGACCAACAAATATCATTTCAAAATTATTATCCATATTTTACCATAACCCTCATCGTGAATTAATGTTTGACGATGATTTATTTAATTTAAAAATAATTAAAACTCCACATCGGGAATCACTTATTAGACTAGTGGTAATGCGTTTGGAAAACTCAGGTATGTTCTCTGTTCGATTTCCACTTTCCTCCATTCGCATGATTGATAAGTGTCTTTTTATGCATGTTTTATGTGTTCATTTGAGTAGAGTTTGAATTATTTTATTGTTAGTTTCGTAAATGTTTGATTGCACATAGTTCGTATTACTTCGAGGTGTTTTATTGGTGTAGATTGATGATTCGAAGCTGTTTTTGGTGAAATTCGGGCCATGGTTTCATGTCAAAACATATCCCGGGATTTATGGATGTAGAAACACTCGAAATCTCAAGCTAAAAGCGTCATTTCGGGGCCTTTTGAGTCGAACACGACCGGGTGTGCTTTCGAACACGACCGTGCTTTTGAGGAGCCAAAAACGAGCAAAATTATGGCCAAGATGTACCAAACACGGTCTGGCCTTGCTTACCCTCCAGCCTGGAAATTTTCTTTTGTGCGGAAATTGTGGAAGTATTTTCCTTTTTGCTTTTTGACAACTTTTGTACAACTTTTACATCTCATTTTGCTGCATTAAGTCCCATTATTCCCTCAATTATCATATGAAAACAAGGATTCAACAACCCAACTATGGTAGTGGATCAATTATTTGTCAAGAGATGATATTGTTAATGTGTTCTTTCACAAAAACAATATCTATAAAAGCCAAGAGTTTGGGATGGAACAGGTATCTGTCTATTCATTCATTGATTCATTCACTCTAAGTTTCAAAGCAAAATACATTGAGAGGATAAAAGAGAGGTAGAGTTGGAAGTTGAAGAGCATTAGAGGAGAAGGCTTGGAGGTCAACATCATAGCAATCAACCAAGGAGGACGTCTTGTATTGGTCTTGAATAAAAGCTAAGTACACCATGTCCATTTCATTCAAATCTTCTTGTGTAGTATATTCTTTTATCAAAGCCATGTGTAACTAAATTTCTAGTGTTTGAATGTAATGAACTCTAGAATGAATTTGTGATTACGGGTTGTACTTTTTTGATAAAATCTTCATGTTTCGTGTGATTCACTTATAATATGCTTTATTTATTCGAGTTAATATTTCCGGTATATTGATTTGAAATCTATTCCTCATCGGGTAATCGAGAGATTTATGATGAGAAATAATCATTATAAGTGAAAAGAGTTGCATGCAATCCTAGATATAGGACGGCATAAATCTTCTGGATTAGGGTCAAACCTAATATGGGAATTCACAAATCGCTATATTGCAATCTTGGATGTTTTAACTAGAAAGAGATTTCAGTTAATCAACTTGAGATTAGGAGTTTTTCACCTTGAGAAAGGGTTTAACTTAAATCAGGAATTTCTACGGTCCATGAAACATGAGATTTTATTAAAAGAGGATGATTTTTGCTTAAGGGATTTTGGTTGTATTTTTATCTTGTTGAATCACAAAAACATTCTAGAGGGATTTACAGTCAAACATATTTCTAGCTCTTGTTTTTCTCATTCTACAATCTACTTTTATTTGATCTATTGTAAGTTGTGATTATTTCAAATTCTTTATTTTTTTTATTTTCTATTTTTACCCAACAAAAACTCTGAAAATTGCTAGATTAAATAACAAAAAGACGGTAATTACTAGTACTTACAATCCTCGTGGGAATGACACTCGGTACTCAACAATCTATTATATAAAATGATAAGTGCACTTGCCTAAGGTTTTAAACGTAGCTTTTGAGCCATCAAGGTTTTGGCGCCGTTGCCGGGGATTGTAATATTAGGAACGCTTTATTTTTTTATTCTACCATTATTTTTCTTCTTATCTATCTTTGTGAGTCTTGATTAACACTTACCTTCTTTATTTACCATAGTGCATGCCTACTCGTCGTCGAGACAGGAAGCGTGAGACCGCCGGTAGTAACACAGAGGAAAGCACTAATACAGACCACGAGGAGGACATAGACGAAAGTAAGAATTTTGTCATGGCGGATGAACCACAATGAACCATGTACGATTACGCCAAGCCATATATGGAAGGCACGTCGTCAAGTATTGTAAGGCCCGCTGTTGCCGCCAATAATTTTGAGATCAAACCAAATGTTATTCAAATTGTGCAATAATTTGTTCATTTCGACGGTCTACCAGACGAAGATCCCAATAATCACATCGCAAATTTCCTCGTAATTTGTGATATCTTCAAAATCAATGGGGTCTCTGACGATACCATCCGGTTACGCCTATTCCCATTTACTCTTGGGGGACGAGCTAAACAGTGGTTAAATACGTTAGCAAAAGGAACAATTACAACATGGAATGTTATGGCTGAAAAGTTCCTTTTGAAGTATTTTCCACCGGCCAAAACCACACGATTGAGGAATGAAATCTCTTCATTCTCTCAAGAAGATGATGAGACTTTGTACGATACCTGGGAAAGATTCAAAGACTTGTTGCAGAAATGCCCACATGCCTACCTATTTGGATGCAAGTCCAAACATTTTGCAATGGGCTACTCTCGTTAACGAGACAAATGATTGATGCAGCGGCTGGGGGAACTTTGAACAACAAAACACCAGAAGCCGCCCAAGATCTAATAGAAGGAATGGCCACGAACGGCTACCAATGGCAATCCATACGAGGTAAGACTAACAGGTCGGTGGGTGTGTTCGCCTTATTTTTAACTTCACCGTAAGTGTACGGTGCAGTTTATAGAATAGGGTTAGCAAGGTCGGATCTACAGGGACTAATAAATTATTTTACTAAGTACTGGATTATAATAGCCTTATTTTTATCTAGACTATCGAGAGTTGAAGGATTGGTTTTATTAAAACTAAGACAAGAATTAATCTTAAAAGAAACAAAATAAAGAGTTGATTGAAAGATCAAGAAGATGAATGGATTCCAGGATTATGGTTTCAGTTAATATCCCCTTTTATTATCAGATTAATCAAACCATAGTTATACGTATTCTTCCATATAGAACAATCACAAAAGTAATTTACCCTCTCTCTCAAGATGCATGTAAAAGCGTTGATTGGAATATCTATGCTAGCATCTCTACTCAACATGAGATATCCAACTCCCAAAAGCACAAAAGATTAAATATCCTCACAAATATTCACAGACTTCTCAATCTTGCAAATATTCATGTCAAGTACTCACAGATTTAGTATTGAAACTCATTTGTTCGAATTATGAATCAATACATCAAACAAGTTTAACCAAAGGCCTTTTGATAAAATAAGAATTAAAACAAAGTACTCGAATAGGGTTGGAAAACAATAACTTCAATTGCAATTAATCATCAAATAAAAGTATCCATTAACCTACTCCCAAACTCGGGAATCACAAGATGTTTAGCTAGACATAGAAAATAAATAATTCATAGATAAATTATCCATGTTCATGTCTAACTAATTGAAAATAAAGATACTATGGAATGCGAAGACTCGGGGACGTCGCTGATCTCTCGATCTATCTTCAATCCTCAAGCGTGTTGTTGTGCCTTGATCGATCTCTCCAATTCTCCGGTGGAAAATTGCTCTTTTTTCTTTGTTCTAGGGCAAAAGTTAGTGTCCTCTGTTTGTGGCCGCCCCATCTCTATTTGTACTCCGTTTGGGTCAAAACTTAGTTGGAAATCTGTCAAACTCTATTTTCCCCGCACAGACGCACGGGCCGTGCGCTAGCGCACGCCCAACCCGTGCTAGGTGTCGCATATTTTTTTCTCTTTACTTAAGGACGCACGGGCCGTGCGCATAACGCACGACCAGCCCATGCGTATAGTCGAGACTTGATAACTGGCCTTGGGTTAGTGCATGGGCCATGCTAGGGACGCACGCCCAGCCCGTGCGCACCTGCTAGACTTGAAATTTGTTCGTTTTCTTTCGTTTCTCGCCCAGTTCGTCTGACTTCTTCCCGATTCAACTCCAAACTTCGTACATTACGTCAAATATTGGCGGTTCTTTATCGCAATGCTCAGAATTGTTCCCAAAATGCTACAATTATCAACAAATTCCTACAAAACGAGCAAAGCGTAATACCTTTTCCACAAAACAGAAATAGAGCCCTATTTACTCATGTAATGCACGCATAGCAACTAATTCTAGCCATAATAAAACTCAAAATACATGCAAAACACATACCAATCAAACCCCCAAACTTAAACTGTTGACAGTCTCGGTCAACACTCTATAAACAAGTCAAAACACAAATGGGAGTAATGAAAAGCCAATCAAGAACAACACATCACAATTCATGTCGTTTATCCATAGACATCAAGCACAAACCAACCAAGCTTCAAATATGTAATACGGAGCACAAGTCTATTAAAATCATGGCAAACACTTCAAATTACGCCGCTCATGGATAAAGTGTATTCTCTACTCTCTAGGATAATAAGGGACGTGTATTCGCTCAAATCATATCAATGTTGAAGAATTACCATATGTTGCAAATCGTCTCACATCTCCGCCACTCGCTTGTATGCAATTCACAAATCAGAAAGGACTTTGCTCATGTCAAAGATTATGTTTTCTTCGTCTATTATTATTTTCATTTGACGAAGGGCGTTCATGTTTATACTCCGACTGCCCGTGATAGGCTCCATTCTTCGCAAATCGACCCCAAAATGTCGAGCAATAGGGGTTAGCATTCCCCCAATCAGTATCGTCCCCGCGGTCTGTCTGACAATAAACACGGCGTGTTCCACAAAGTGGGCCGCCATGTTGTAGGGGGTACAGGTGAGCATACACCAAAGTAAGTATAGCTCTCGAGCTTGCATACCTCCGTTATTGTGTCGAGCGTAGACGGAGTGAGCTGTTACCTTTTGGATGTAGCGAAAGACGGGGTTTCGGAGTGATGATGCCTTAGATGTGTGTGCCGCATATAGCATCGGGCCGGTCTCTGGTGTTTGAACCAACAATCGCCAGAAATCATACTGGCTATAATTCGCTACTGGCCGATAAGGGGTGTTAGAAGGTACCCCAAAAATCTCATTGAGTTGGGCAATAATGACATGCCTCCACTCGTTTCCCAATCAAAAGTGGATTGCCTGGGGCTCGTTGTTCGCTCTTGTTTCAGTAATGTCTAATATGCTTAGGAACTCAAGCGCTAGCGTTTTAAATGTCGGCCATCGCCCTTGCATGAATGCGGTCTACCCCACCCGTTCGAACATCTACCAAACCTCCTCATGTATCCCAAGAGTTTGGGTACAATCATCGTCAGCATATATCGTTGGCGTGAAAGAACGAGTGATCAACCTGTTCCAGTGCTCTAAAAACTCGGCCTCAGTTAGCAGAAGTCCGTAAGCCTCGGGGCTATCTGGGTTGACCTCCCGCCGTAAAGCAGCGGCCCCCCTTTGGCGTCCACCCCGACCTCGTTGGTTCCGTTGGTCAACCATAAGTTCGAGTTAGTACCTGGAAAAACAAATGTGAGAATACGTACGTGCCAAGTATAACAAGAACGCGATGAATTTCATACAACAGTTCAAATAAGGCATAATGTCTCATCCCTACAATTTAATCAACAATTAAGCTTTCAAGCCCAAATAACAATGTAATTGCAGAGAATCCTAGTCACTAACACCCTAAATAATCAAGCTCATGTACAAATTCATCAAACAATCAACCACAAATATCCTAATTCAACAACCCACAAGGTGTTCGATAAAATGCCCAATAGAAAAACCAAGCTAAATCATGGCAAATTCATCAAACATGCACCATATAAGAACTCTAATCCATAATCTACAAGAAATTCGAAACAAAAAGTGAAGTTCATACCTTAAATCTCGAAAATTCGGAAAGAGGTGAAAATTGGAACCCTAGGTGCTCCTTCTACTCAAATCCTCACTTCAAAGCAATTTTAAGAGTGTAATTCTTGTGTGAGTAGCGCGAGAAGTGATTTTGCAAAGAAATCCAAGTGATTAATCGAAAAATTTGAGAGGGGTGCTTGTTTGAGCAATTTTGCGCGCGAGAGAGAGTGAGATTTTGTGAAAAATTGACCCCTGCGCGACCTTAATACAGTCTCTGCCGACACACGCGAGTCGTTCGCCTAGTGCATGGGCTGCCCGTGCGGGGTGTCGAGACTTCAAAACAAAAACCTGGGAACCGCACGGTCCGTGCGCATGGCGCACGGGCTACCCGTGCATTCACCATAAATGTCTCCCCATCCCGGGTCAACAATTCCACTATTCCCGGAGGATTTAACACCTTATTTATCACAAACGGCCCCGACCATCGAGACTTAAGTTTTCCCAGAAATATTTAAGACGCGAGTTAAACAAAAGGACTTGTTCACCCGGTAAAAACTCTCTCTTCTTTATCATTCGATCATGCCATCTTTTGGTTCATTCCTTGTAGATCCTTGAATTTTCATAGGCTTCATCCTGGAACTCCTCCATCTCATTTAAGTGCAAGAGCCTCTTCTCACCCACTGCTTGGAAGTCAAAATTTAACTTCTTCACAGCCTAAAACGCCTTATGCTCTAATTCCACGGGCAAGTGACACTATTTCCCGAATACTAACTGATACGGTGATGTGCCCAATGGTGTCTTGTACGCAGTCCGATATGCCCACAACGCATCATCTAACTTCATAGCCCAATCCTTGCGGTTGATATTCACTGTCTTCTCCAAGATTTGCTTAATCTCACGATTGGCTACCTCTGCTTGCCCGTTTGCTTGCAGATGATATGCTAATGCCACTTTATGCTTGACCCCGTACTTCGCAAGTAAAGTGCTCATTAATTTATTCACAAAGTGTGACCCCCTATCGCTAATCAAAGCTCTCGGGGTTCCAAACCGAGTGAATATGTTTTTCTTTAGGAATTTGAGCACTACTCGCGCATCATTGGTTTGTGCCGGAATCGCCTCAACCCATCGAGATACGTACTCCACTGTAAGTAGAATGTACTGATGGAAAGGAACCCATAAAGTCAATTCCCCAAACATCAAAGAGCTCGACTTCCATCACATTGGTCATGGGCATCTCATGTCGTCTCGAGATGTTCCCCATCCACTGGCACCTATCACACTACTGCACATATAGATAGCAATCATTAGACAAAGTAGGCCAGTATAAACCACTTTGCAATACCTTTGCTGCAGTGCATGTCGGACCGAAGTGTCCTCCGGATGGTGAAGAATGACACTATTGCAGAACTCCCTCCCACTCTTCTTGAGGTACACATCGTTGAATGATAGTGTCGGCGCAGCTCTTAAAGAGCAAGGGGTCGTCCCACATGTAGAACTTGACATCATGAAAGAACTTCTTCTTTTGATAGGAGGATAAATCCGAAGGCATGACTCCTACAACCAAATGATTAACAAAATCTGCATACCATGGGAATTTAGCCTCTAACATTAGAAATTGCTCATCGGGGAACTCTTCCTTAATTGCATCTGTGCCTTCTTTCTCATCTTTCTTGTACTCCAACCTGGACAAGTGGTCTGCTACCACATTCTCACAACCCTTCCTATCCCGGATTTCCACATCGAACTCCTGTAACAAAAGGATCCACTTAATCAGTCTCGGTTTGGCATCCTTCTTGTCGAATAGATATTTGATCGCCGCGTGGTCTGTGTGGACTATCGTCTTAGTTCCAATCAAGTATGATCGGAACTTATCGAACGCAAAAACAATCGCCAGCATTTCCTTCTCCGTGGTGGTATAGTTTTGTTGGGCAGTGTCCAAAGTCCTGCTCACATAGTATATGGCTCTGAACAACTTGTCTCATTTCTGACCCAAAACAATGGCACTTCTCCCAATTCAAAACAAGGTTAGTTTCCTCGCATCTCTGCAACACTAGAGAAAGATTATCCAAGCAATGATCAAACGAATCTCCAAAAACAGAAAAATCATCCATAAAAACCTCTATTATTTTCTCAATAAAATCATGAAAGATAGCCATCATGCATCGCTTTGCGGGTGCATTACATAGTCCGAATGGCATTCTGCGAAATGCAAACGTACCATAGGGGCATGTAAATGTCGTCTTCTCTTGGTCTTCCGGGGCAATCATAATCTGGTTATACCCAGAATAACTATCGAGAAAACAATAATAATCATATCCCGCCAAGCGATCTATCATCATATCAATAAAGGAAAGGGGAAAATGATCTTTTCGAGTAGCATCATTCAACTTCCTATAATCAATGCAAATACGCCACCCCGTAACTATTCTAGCCGCAATAAGCTCATCACTTTCGTTTCTAACTACAGTCATCCCCCCTTTCTTTGGTACCACTTGTACCGGACTTACCCAAGAGCTATCAGAAATAGCATATATGATTCCAGCATCTAACCATTTTAAAACCTCTTTTCTAACGACCTCTTGCATTATAGGGTTTAATCTTCTTTGATTTTGCACTGAAGGTTTATAGACATCTTCCATTCTAATTTTATACATTACTATCGATGGACTTATGCCTTTTAAATCAGAAATTAGCCAACCTATCGCAGACTTATGTTTTCTTAACACCCTAAGTAATTTATCAAGTTGTACTGAGGTTAAAAGGGATGATACGATTACCGGATTCGTGTTATTTTCTCCAAGGAATACGTATTTGAGATGCTCGGGCAATGGCTTGAGTTATGGGTTCAAAATTGGGTCTTTGGGTTGACGCACGGGCTGCCCGTGCTCAGGCGCACGGGTCGTGCGCTCTTCAGGTGATGCTGCCTTTTCTTCGACCCCACGCACGGGCTGCCCGTGCTCAGACGCATGGGCCGTGCACTCTTCAGGTTTCTCATCTTTTTCTTCGACCATGCGCACGACCTGGGCGTGCTCTGTAGCATGGGTCGTGCGCCCCTGCAAAACAGACTCCCGCACATTTTTCTGCATGTGCGCGCCTCTCACGCTTCTCGGTAGCTCCTGCATATTATCTAAAGCACACACACAGTCATACAGGTCTAGGTTATCACAATCAATCATCATGTTTGATGTTGAACACGAATGTGTCAAACCAAACTCTAAATCATCCTTAAACAATGTATGATCCGCATATTCATCAATGCAAGACTCAACTACGTCTATGAAACTACAGCTTTCAACTCCATCATGAAATTGTAGTGCCTTATAGATAGTAAATAAAACATTCTCATCATTAACCCGTAATGTGAGTTCTCCCTTTTGCACATCTATCAAGGCCTTCCCGGTAGCTAGGAATGGACGCCCAAGTATCAAAGGGATGTCTTTGTCCTCCTCCATATCTAGCACCAAAAAATCCACAGGGAATATGAATTTATCAACTTTGACAAGCACATCCTCGATGATTCCCTTCGGATATATGAGTGATCGGTCTGCAAGTTGTAAGGTGACCGTAGATGGCTTCACCTCTTCTAATCCAAGTTGCCTGAAAATGGACAAGGGCATTAAGTTAATACTTGCTCCTAAATCACAAAGTGCTTTCTTAAAGAAAACATCACCAATAGCACAAGGGATAGTGAAACTCCCCGGATCTTTTAATTTATGTGGTAGTTTCCTCTGGATTATCGCACTGCATTCTTCTCAGCCGATTGATCTTGAAACCCGATCATCTTTCTCTTCTTTGACATAACATCCTTGAAAATTTAGCGTAATTGGGCATCTGCTCCAATGCGTCTGCAAAAGGAATGTTAATATGAAGTTTCTTAAATATATCCAAAAATTTAGCAAATTGCGAATCTAGCTTTTTCTTTTGAAAACATTGGGGAAAAGGAAGGGGAACATTAAGTTTAGAAATATCAGGGTTAGAGGAAGATTTAAGCTTTTCAGCCCCTTTTTGTTCAGCAAGATGATCCTCAACTCCTTCCTCAGCCTCAACATCGTCATTTGCTTCAGTTTCCGCATCTCCCGGAGCAATAATCGCTGCCCCTGAAGGGCGCATGGGCTGCCCGTGCGGTGGCGCATGGGCCGTGCTCCCCTGCGTCTGTTCAGTATTTTCTGGTATTTTTGGCCCCTCGTATTCTGTTCAACTCCTTAGACGAATAGCTTTACACTGCTCCTTTGGGTTTACCTCAGTGTTGCTCGTAAATTGGCCTTTCTGATGCTGCCCACCAATAATCGTAGCTAGTTGGCCAATTTGGGTTTCAAGATTTTTCATTTGGGACCCCATAGTGTTGGCCAATTGTGTGACATGATTTTCAATTTTATCCAGCTTCGCCTCATCCTTATTGAATCTGTTCCTCGTCTCATTCATAAACGAGGTGAAAATATCCCCCATAGTTGGCTTAGTGCTAGCATAGATATTTCAATCTACACTTTATATACATCTCGAGAGGGAGGATAAAATACCGTTGTGATCGTCTTATAGGTGTATTGATAATAACTTTGGCTTTGATTAAATCGGACAACAAGAGGAATATTAATTGAAACCATAATCCGGGAATCCATTTCATTCTCTTGATAATTCCATTATTCTTAGTATCTTGTATTCTTGTGGTTATTCTTGTCTTTACCTCCACAACAATCATCCAATTTTGATCGTCTAAATAAAAATAAGTCTATTTTGGTTCAATACTTAGTGCATAAATTTATTAGTCTCCGTGGATACGACCTTGCTTACCTATTCTATAAACTACACCGTACACTTGCGGTGAAGCTAAAAATATAGGCGAACAAGTTTTTGGCGCCGTTCTTAGGGGACTAATACAATTTTTGGTGCTAATATTGCGATAGATAGAATTATTTTTAATTTAGGCATTTTTTTATTTCATTTTTCTTTTGTAAATTCTCTCTCTACAATGTTTGATTTGTTTCTTTGAGTTGGTATAGGTAGTGCACGAACACTGCTCGGATGGAGAATGCCAATTATTTCAATAACGGAATTCTTACGGTTATTGGAATAATCCTACTCCTACGTACTATTATCCAAATGGGCGTAATTACGAAGATTTTTCATATGCTAACACGGAGAATGTGATTCCACCACCATCAAGCTTCAATGTAATGAATGGGTTTACTAATGCGGAGAGGCAAAGCCATCTTTGGAAGACGCCCTCATTGCATTCATGAATCAAATGACTTCATTTGTAAGTGAGACAAGAAGGCAGGTTCGATGCACAAGAGGCTAGGATGGACATGATGGAGTTGCAAATGGCCGATTCGATAAAAAATCTTGAGACTCAAGTGGGCCTATTAGCTACGATTATTGGTGAACAACAACAAAAGAGCCAT
The DNA here is from genome assembly GCA_016081115.2 of Rehmannia glutinosa. Classification (NCBI taxonomy): domain Eukaryota; kingdom Viridiplantae; phylum Streptophyta; class Magnoliopsida; order Lamiales; family Orobanchaceae; genus Rehmannia; species Rehmannia glutinosa. The sequence goes on from JABTTQ020003216.1 coordinate 28,617, forward strand.
TTTTCGAGCATCACCGAAGTCCACGCAAAGGAACAATGTAGTGCCATTCATCAAAAGAGTGGTGCGCATACGAGCCGAAGATCCTGGAAAAGCAAGAAAGTTCGGAACCAAATACGGATCGTCTGTCTATGCACTTTCAGCCCATGTATGGTACCGAAATTGAGCAAAAACAGGACAAGGAACACACGAACCATGTGTGTACGCCCGTGCGGCCAGCGTGCAAGATGTCATAAGAAAACTATTCCGAGAATGAGACAGGGCGGAATATGTGTACACGCTTACGGACAACATGGGCATAACCCGATCAAAATGTTCCAATATCAGGACTCCAATACTTGCTTGAAATCCCAATTATGCATTACTAGATGCAAACAATGGAAAAACGGTTCTTGACCATGATCCAAGCAACTAATATATGCATTCAAAGGTGGTACGAATCGAAATTAACAAAGCGTCAAGCTAAAGGCGTTAAATATAGCGCTTGTTGGGAGGCAACCCAACGGTTTGTGGTGTGATTTTTGTTTTTGTTTGTTTTCTTTTTGTAAACAAAAAAAACCCGAGTGTTCTTTATGACGGCATCACGCACGGGTGACCCGTGTGCAAGGCGCACGACCGTGCGTCCTTCCCGCTAAGACAATATTAAGGTACAAAACTTGAAGTGATGGTTGAAGGAAGAAGTCCTAGCGATATGAGGAGATGCCAAGGAGGGCCACCACCCGCACAATGAATCAGGTAAATCCACTTTGAGTTTTATATTGAAATTCTATCTTCTCTTACGTGCGATATAATTTCATTTAAGTTTGGGGGAGAGATAGTTATTTTGATATGAAATGTGTGGATTAAAAACAAAATTGCATTTTTGTGTGTTTTCATATAGTTGCATGTAGAGCATTTTAGGTTGCATTTGCATTAGAAACACGTTTATTGTTTTAGCACGTTTATTGCTTTATAGATTTTAGGGAGTGAGTTGATCTCTTGATTGTAACTTATGCTTGATTTTGAAAATTTTGTATTGTTAGGATTGGGTGTTGAGTATGAGTTGATTGAGCCATGAATAGATGATATTGAGCATGTGGATATTGAGAACATGGTTTTATGCTTTGAATTACGTATTTGCAAGCTGTGAGCTTTTGAGCCTTTCTTGCTTTCATCATATGCGGTCTTGTTGATTGATTTGAGTGTATCATTCATGTTGTTAGAATTCTAGAACTTGCTCGTATCTCTATCAAAGTCACATGTTGTATGCGGTGTGAAAATGATCAAAGGCCATTTTTGTTAGCCCTTCAAGCCTTTTGCTTACCTAATGATGATATTGAAATCCCTAGTTAGCCAACTTGAGCCTATTGCCTAATTTCTTGATAGCAACAATTCAAGCCTTAACTTGATATATTTGTTACCCTACACTTGAGCGTATAACATTGAGTAAAGGGAATGAATGAGGTTGAATGAGTTGGAATTGAAAAATTGGATAATTGTGCAAAATTGGTTGATGGGAACAAAAGAGGAAGAAAATGAGGAGAAAAAAAATGTTGAAAATTCATAAAAGAGTCGAAAAAAAAATCGATTTTATGATGTGAGTTTTCATTGAATAAACTTGGAGGCTAGGAATTGTAATGTAAGGTGATAATGTTTACAAAAGAAATGGGATGGAGATAAGAAGAGTTGATGAAAATGAGAGAAGAATTTAGTAGCATATTGAGCTTTAATGTAGATGATTTATATGCTCATCGGTCTATACGCTCGAGTTTGAGTCACTCTATCCATATTTTCCTACCCTAACCAAAGAACCTTCATTATAACCGCACGGGCAACCCGCCACCAAAACGTCCGAATTTGCTTGCGGGGTCTTCATAAGAGTTGTAGCCCTCTCTCTTAGCTTTCCATAGCCACTTGAATCACCTCAATATCAATTTTGTAGAGAGAGTTATGGCCAAAATACTAAACCCTGCCAGTGTTGGAAATTCCATACGCGTTTGGATGTTCCTTGAGATAAATCTCCTTGTAGTTTGATCATCCATGCTTCTTTTGACACACGACTCGTCACTATGACTCTAGACTCCATATAGTTGGCTTCCAATTGGGTGTAATCGCTCGATTCTTGATGATTCTAGGTAGCAATGCTCGTATTTGTCACAAAATCACTCCAAATATCGTTAAATTCCTACAAAACAAGCAAGCGTAATATCTTTTTCCACAAAGAGCGAATATATACCATTTCATACACGTTATTGCATGTTTAATCACCATTTTAGTCATATTTATACCTCAAAATACATGCAAAACTCACACCTATCACTTAGCCTCAGCGTTTATGACACCGTTTGTCACATTAAACCCCAGTGGTGGTTGCATCACATTTTTTGTATTTGCGTAGGAGAAGTTCTCGTGGTTCCTCAAACCCAGATGGTAATGCATGGGAGTCTGATTGTTCCGGAAATTGTTGAAATTCCTGTTATTAACATAATTTGCTTCCTCCATCAGATCTAGAGGAACTCCCCCATTACTTGCACCCGCGTTTCCTTCATTTGCCTTTCGTCAATGCACTCAATTGATTTGTCAATACAGACATCTGAGCTGTCAACTCCTTAATTGGGTCCGAATCAGTAACTTCGGCTACCTTTTTCACATTAGTCCTCTCGGACGGCCACTGATAGCTATTCATAGCCATCTCCTCCAACAAGTTGAATACATCCTATGGGAATCTTGCAAGTAGAGCGCCTCCTGTTGTGGCATCTACAAACGACCTAGTCTGTCCCATCAACCCATTGTAAAAGAAATAGAGTTGTTGATCCTCAGGAAATCCGTGTTGTGGGCACCTCCTCAATAGATCCTGGAATCTCTCCCAGGCCTCATACAATGGCTCAGAGTCAAACTGCCTGAACTACGTGATTTCACTTTTGAGTTGTAGTGTCTTACTTGGTGGAAAGTATTTAAACAAAAATCTTTGACTCAGCTCATCCCAGTTGTTCACACTCCCCTAAGTTAGGGTGCCTAGCCAGTTTCTAGCCTTATCCCTTAAAGAGAAAGGGAATATGCGAAGACGTATAGCATCATTAGTCACCCCATTCATCTTGATTGTATTGCAAATCTGTATGAAGTTCACAAGATGATAATTGGGATCCTCAGATGGGAAACCTCCAAACTGATTCTGTTGCACCATCGAGATCAGTGATGGCTTCAACTCAAAGTTATTCCAATTGATTGGGACATTGGCAATTCAACCATAGTTGCAATTGGTCTGTGGGCGAAAGTAATCGCGAATCGCTTGTTGCTGGACTGTCGGAACCTCTGGTACTGGTAACTCAACGTTGACCCTGTTGGTCCGGTTGTTACCTCCGTTGTCGACCCAGTTATTGCCTCTGTTGTTATCTTCTACGTCTACCATAGCCTGTTCTTGCTGTCTTTCTGCCCGTTTAGTAGCCGCACTATTTCGCCTAGCAAAAGCCTCACCTCCGGTATGAACGGTGCTAATTCTCCTTGCTTCGAGCGATGTTCATGCACTACCTGAACCAACTAAAGAAAACAAGTCAAACATAGCAAAAGTAAAATTAAACAACAAAATAAAAAGAAAGAAAAAATGTCTAAATTAAAAATAATTCTATTTATCGCAATATTAGTACTAAAAATTTAATTAGTCCCCGACAACGGCGCTAAAAACTTGTTCGCCTTATTTTTAGCTTCACCACAAGTGTACGATGCAGTTTATAGAATAGGGTTAGCAAGGTCGAATCTACAGGGACTAATAAATTATTGTACTAAGTACTCGATTATAATAGCCTTATTTTTATCTAGACTATCGAAAGTAGAAGATTGGTTTTATTAAAACTAAGACAAGATTTTATCCTAAAAGAAACAAAGTAAAGAGTTGATTGAAAGATCAAGAAGATGAATGGATTCTAGGGTTAATGTTTCAGTTAATATCCCCTTTTATTATCAGATTAATGAAACCAAAGTTATACGTATTCTTCCCTATAGAACAATCACAAAAGTAATTTACCCTCTCTCTCGAGATGCATGTAAAAGCGTTGATTGGAATATCTATGCTAGTATCTCTACTCAACATGAGATATCCAACTCCCAAAAGCACAAAAGATTAAATATCCTCACAAATATTCACAGACTTCTCAATCTTGCAAATATTCATGTCAAGTACTCACAGATATAGTATTGAAACTCATCTGTTCGAATTATGAATCAATACATCAAACAAGTTTAACCAAAGGTCTTTTGATAAAACAAGAATTAGAACAAAGTACTCGAATAGGGTTGGAAAACAATAACTTCAATTGCAATTAATCATCAAATAAAAGTATCCATTAACCTACTCCCAAACCCGGGAATCACAAGATGTTTAGCTAGATATAGAAAACAAATAATTCCTAGACAAATTATCCATGTTCATGTATAACTAATTGAAAATAAAGATACTATGGAATGCGAAGACTCGGGGACGTCGATGATCTCTCGATCTATCTTCAATCCTCAAGCGTGTTGTTGTGCCCTGATCGATCTCTCCAATTCTCCGGTGGAAAATTGCTCTTTTCTCTGGGTTCTAGGGCAAAAATCAGTGTCCTCTGTTTGTGGCCACCCCGTCTCTATTTGTACTCTGTTTGGGTCAAAACCTAGTTGGAAATCTGTCAAACTCTGTTTTCCCCGCACAGACGCACGGGCCGTGCGCCTAGCGCATGCCCAGCCCATGCTAGATGCCGCAATTTTTTTTTCTCTTTACTGAAGGGCGCACGGGCCGTGAGCATAACGCACGACCAGCCCGTGCGTATAGTCGAGACTTGAGAACTGGCTTTGGGTTAGCGCACGGGCCATGCTAGGGACGCACGCCCAGCCCGTGCGCACCTGCTAGACTTGAAATTTGTTCATTTTCTTTTGTTTCTCGCCCGATTCGTCTAACTTCTTCCCGATTCAACTCCAAACTTCGTACATTACGTCAAGTATTGGCGGTTCATTATCGCAATGCTCCGAATTGTTGCCAAAATGCTACAATTATCAACAAATTCCTACAAAACGAGCAAAACGTAATACCTTTTCCATAAAACAGAAATAGAGCCCTATTTACTCATGTAATGCATGCATAGCAACTAATTCTAGCCATAATAAAACCCAAAATACATGCAAAACACATACCAATTAGGGTGTGTATAATGCAGATGCGGTGGTTACGCTAGCTGCACAGGTCGAAGCTTTGACCCAAAAATTCGACGATCTAGCGGCTCCTAAACCACCACCATCGCATGTTTTATCTTGTGAAACTTGTGGAGGACCCCATAATCATCAGGAGTGCCCACACACAATACCGCAAGCTGAACAAACCAATTACGTTGGGAATCAAGCCAGAAATCACCCAAATAATCCTTTCAGCAACACATACAATCCTGGGTGGCGACAACTTCCTAATTCCAACCACGGCCTAATCTCAATCCTAATCTGCACATGTCTCCCGGATTCCAGCCAACTCAAGGTAAGCCTAACTTGGAAGAACTTATGACAAAGTTTGTGCAATCAACAGATGCCCGATTCCAGGCAGTCGAAACACCCTTAAGAAATCAAGAGGCATCTATCCATAATTTGGAAACCAAATAGGCCAAATTGTGAAAATAATTTCCGAAAGGAATCAAGGAAGTTTGTCGGGTAACACTGAGCCAAATCCAAGGGAGCACGTAAAGGCAATTACCATGAGTTTTCCACATGAACATAATTATGCCAACACCCACATGCTGAAATACGTGGAGGATGACATACCCAAGGAAAAGCTCAGGAAAACGGTTGTTGCAGAATACAAGCCCAAGATCCCCTACCAGAGTCTAACCGAAGAAGAGAGAAGGGAAGACAAATTTATGTTGTTCAAGGTACAGGTAGAAAGCTTATGCCCAAAAAGGAGACCCGAAAGGTCAAAGAGCACATTTTGAAGATTGAAGTTGGAGGTAGTTCTACTACATGCCAACGGGATTTTCATAAGTTCAAGGCTCCACCTGACTAATCTTCACATTTAGGTGAATTAGTCCAGCTATACAACTTTAAAGAAGCGCTACCCGGGAGGCAACCCGGTGATTTGTGTGCATCTTTTTTTTGCTCAAACTGTTTTTTGATTGCTTGGAGATGTTTTGTTTTAATTTTTAAAAACAATTGTTCAAAAAATTCATATCGAACACGGCCGTGTTTGTACAAAAAAAAGAGAGCATTTTTCTTTGTTGTTTGAATTGGGAATATTCAAGATTTCACGGTATTCGAGTTGTGTGTTGCTTATCCTTGATTAAGTATGAAGATACCGATGAAAGTCCCGTACTAAACCACCCAATGGTCGCTCACTCTTGTAGTAAGGTCGTATTCTTTTTTTTCCATCTCTTTTATTTTCTTCTAGTTTCTTTGCTTTTTGTGTGTTTTTTGTGTGTGTACGTTCATCTCTTTCTTTCACATTGAGGACAATGTGAACCTTTAAGTTGGAGGTGGATGCAATTACATTCTCGGAGTGTTTGCTTGTGTGCTTATTTTTATTTTGAGTCCGTTGACAAGTGATATGATTTTTTTAAAAAAATAATAAATTGAGTGTTTGCTAGCCAATACCTTGACCCAATTACACCTAAAATTAACTTTTTAATTTGTGTTTTCAATGCGAAGCAATTGATTGTCTAGGAAAGATTGACGTAGATGTGGGCAAAATTTTGACGAGATTTCCAACACCATAATACTTGATATGTTAAGGCATATACAACGATACTTAGCACTATGAACGCCTGAGAACTCATGATTTAGTGGTGTCAGCTAGTTGTTAAACCAAGCTTGTGAAAAAAAAACAAAAAAAAAAAGAAAAACAAGAAAAAAATGGATCAATCGAGGTTATACTCCTCTATTTATTGTTGCTTAGTAACTAGGAGCATTCATGAGCCACATGTTTGTCTTTTACGTAAAACGGTGACACGAATATGAGTATGGAAAACCACCTTAGGAGTGTTTGAACGAAAATTCAAAATATAAACCTAGTGGAAGAATGCCTCGAAAGGTCCTACAAAAAAAAAGAATGTATATTCTCATTCCAATAAAGGTCAAGAAGCTTGGTTATATGACTAGTAGGCTAACTACAAAGATCTATTGAATTGAAGTTGTTCATAACTATCAGTATTTGTGGAGTGATGATTTCAAGTCTGAATAATGCCTATTGATATGAATGTCTTTACTAGTCAATCGATCGCTTTGCAAAACTATGTTTTTACTGAATGGTTAATTCGGGGTGAAAAGGCTAAGAACTTGACTGCTTGTATTCAATGTGTTGAGAAAAATATCTTCCTTGTGTGTTGTAATTTATTGAATCCCTCATTATAATTTTATGTTTTGCTTGAGGACAAGCAAAGTTCTAAGTTGGAGATGGTTTGATAAGTGTCTTTTTATGCATGTTTTATGTGTTCATTTCAGTAGAGTTTGAGTTATTTTATTGTTAGTTTCGTAAATGTTTGATTACACATAGTTCATATTACTTCGAGGTATTTTTGGTGAAATTCGGGCCATGGTTTCATGTCAAAACATACTCCGGGGTTTATGGATGAAAAAACACTCGAAATCCCAAGCTAAACGCGTCACTTCGGGGCATTTTGAGCCGAACACGACCCGAGTGTGCTTTCGAATACGGCCGTGCTTTTGAGGAGCCAAAAACGAGCAAAAATACGGCCACGACGTAACAAACACGGCCAAACCATGCTTTTTAAGCACGGCCGTGTTCGGAAAAATCCGCGAACACGGCCTGGCCGTGCTTTTAAGCACGGTCGTGCTTACCCTCCAGCTTGAAAATTTTCTTTTGTGCGGAAATTGTGGAAGCCTTTTCCTTTTTGCTTTTTGACAACTTTTGTACAACTTTTACATCTTATTTTGTTGCATTAAGTCCAATTATTCCCTCAATTATCATATGAAAACAAGGATTCAAGAACCCAACTATGGTAGTGGAGAAATTATTTGTCAAGAGATGACATTGTTAATGTGTTCTTTCACAAAAACAATGTCTATAAAAGCCAAGAGTTTGGGATGGAGGAAGTATCTATCTATTCATTCATTGATTCATTCACTCTAAGTTTCAAAGCAAAATACATTGAGAGGATAAAAGAGAGGTAGAATTGGAAGTTGAAGAGCATTAAAGGAGAAGGCTTGGAGCTCAACATCATAGCAATCAGCCAAGAAGGAAGTCTTATATTGGTCTTGAATAAAAGCTAAGTACACCATGTCCATTAATTTCATTCAAATCTTCTTGTGTAGTATATTCTTTTATCAAAGCCACGTGTAACTAAATTTCTAGTGTTTGAATGTAATGAACTCTAGAATGAATTTATGATTACGGGTTGTATATTTTTGATAAAGTCTTCATGTTTCGTGTGATTCACTTATAACATGGTTTATTTATTCGAGTCAATATTTCTGGTATATTGATTTGAAATCTATTCCCCATCGGGTAATCGAGAGATTTATGATGAGAAAGAATCTTTATAAGTGAAAAAAGTTGCATGCAATCCTAGATATAGGACGACATAAATCTTCTGGATTAGGGTCAAACCTAATATGAGAATTCACAAATCGCTATTTTCAATCTTGGAGGTTTTAACTAGAAAGAGATTTTAGTTAATCAACTTGAGATTAGGAGTTTTTCACCTTGGGAAAGGGTTTAACTTAAATCAGGAATTTCTACGGTCCATGAAACATGAGATTTTATTAAAAGAAGATGATTTTTGCTTAAGGGATTTTGGTTGTATTTTTATCTTGTTGAATCACAAAAACATTCTAGAGGGATTTACATTCAAACATATTTCTAGCTCTTGTTTTTCTCATTCTACAATCTACTTTTATTTGATCTATTGTAAGTTGTGATTATTTCAAATTCTTTATTTTTTTTATTTTCTATTTTTATCCAACAAAAACTCTGAAAATTGCTAGATTAGATAATAAAAAGACGATAATTACTAGTACTTACAATCATCGTGGGAATGACACTCGGTACTCAACAATCTATTCTATAAAACGATAGGTGCACTTGCCTAAGGTTTTAAAGGTAACTTTTGAGCCATCAATGATCTGTACTAAAAAAAAATGATCGATGCTAATTCGAACACGGGTCAAAATTCGTGAAACGGAGCCTCTACCCAAACCCATACCCTATGTCTAATAATAGAAACAAAATAAAATGCCTATACTGCTCATACGGATTTGGTTGCTTGCACAAAATCCTTAGAATCCCAAGCATTTAAGAAATGTCCACTACATCTCTCCTGCAATCTTCATTATCATCTTCCACAAATATCCACCTTCCTTCACCGCCAATTATTATCCCTTTTTAATTTTTTTTATTAAATATTTCACGCTTTTCCATCATACTAGTTTACAGCCATAACAGATAATTAAGTAATTCCTCTGGTAACATATGTAATTTCCATCGGAATCTTAAAGGAATAAACAGTTAAAGGCCCACTGAAATAAATTGGATTGTTCTTATCCCTTCTACATATTAAGCTTTTTTTTTTCTTGTTTAAGTTCTTGTATTTAAGTGTATTTATTTCTTGGGTATAATTTTACTAGCTTCCACTTCTTCTTCTTCTCCACCTAATGTTTTTTCAAATTAGAACTCACAAAAAATTGGAACTCACAAGACTCCAACCCATATAAATGGACATTCATTTTGTGTTCATCTGATAATTATGTCACAAAAAAATAATATTCAATCACAGAAAAAACTGATACTTTTGAGGGTTTTACTAATACTTTTGAGTTGAAAAACTAATACTTTTCAGGGGAGCTAGTGACATCAGTTTTGTTACTTTGAGAATATATATAATTTTAAATAAAAGTGATACTTTTAAATAAGGTTGTATTATTGTAGATAACTTTCTGAGTAAATAATATCAGTTTTGTCACTTTTCAGAATAAAAGTGATACTATTTATTTAAAAAAGAATAACAGTGATACTTTTTCAAAAAAAAATATTACTTTTGTAATAATAAGTGATACTTTTCGAGTCTAAAGTAATACTATGCCACCGCCATATTACAAGAAATGCCAGTGCCCCAAACAATTACATTGAAAAACGTATATTTTTCAGAGTAAAAGTGAAATTTTTCATTTTGAGAAAAAAGTAATACTTTTAAGCAAAAAAAATAATATTTTAATTAAAAATATATAATACTTTTGATTAAAAAAAAAGTAATTCACATAGTAGCTAGCGACGAGAAATTTGACATTATTTAAAGGAATAAGTGATACTTTTCTGTTCAACATGTAATACTTTCCAGTTCAACGTGTAATATTTTTCCACTTAAATGTGTATTAATTTTTCACTTAAACGTATAATATTTTTTGATTCAATATGTAATACTTTTTCACTTAAAACTGTAATATTTTTTTAGTTCAACATGTAATACTTTTTACTTAGACGTGTAATATTTTTCACATAAAATTATAATACTTTTAAGTTCAGTGTGTAATACTTTTCAGTTCAACACGTAGTATTTTTTACGTAAACGTGTAATACTTTTCAGTTTAACATATAATACATTTTACTTAAATGTGTAATTTTTTTATCAAAAACTTTTGAAACATCTTTACTTCAACAACATATATCGTATAATTAAAAGCACATTTCCTCGTCGTACATCCACCGTGAATCAAACCCAAACTACAACCGAGATTAAAAAAAAAGGAAAAACAAAAACAAAAAGAAAGGTTTCATTTTAAAACGTCCAGTTTAATTTTTATTGTCATTGAAGAAGGCGACACCCCACCACTCTCTTACTTGAGATTTTCCACTTTAATTCATTATCAAGATTTATAATTAGTAATTGATTATAACAGTGAAATCCGAAAAAACGAGAAGAGCATAGAAATGCTAATCCACAAACTTCCGTCAGCGCCTGGTTCGAGAAATCGCACAGGATTTCAAGACCGACTTGAGGTTCCAAAATCACATGTGCTTGCTCTTAGGACTGAGGCGGCTAATTGTGGGTCTCTTGAACACACCAATTTGTGTGCTATTCAAGCCAAGAGGGTGACCATCATGCCTAAGAAATTTTGATTGGTTCGGCGTAGTCATGGCGAGCGTGCATAAGCTATAAGCAGATTCATAGTAGATTGATTTAGCCGCGGAGGTTACCTTTTAATGCGTATTTTTTTCTTTTTTTTTTTTTGGTAAAAAAATGCTCCGAGGGCAGAGCAGTCATATTGGGAAGAGGAGAAAAAAGCAGCGGAAAAAAACCCAAATATAGTTGGGCAGGTGGGTAAGGGCGAGCACGATCCGTCTTATGGGAAACGATACGTAAGACGGTCCTATATAAATCTTTGTCTTCGAAATTTGTCTATTGATGTGTCCGCCCGTATACTTTTGGTACATACTAAATCACTACAAAACATTATACCTAATTTAATTACTAATGTGTGATTTAAATATATTGAATCAGTGCAAGATCCGTTTCCTTTTGTCGAAGAGGTCAAACTAAGTGAATGTATATAACTTGAAGCATGTAACCCAATTGGGATGGGCAAAAAAAAACTTAAGATTTGTGTTGTGATTGATATTTTCCTCCCAAAAAGAAAAATAGATTTTTTTAAAGGTACAATATTCAATATTTTATACAATACATTGAGGTGGATGGCTGATAAGATGAAATATATGAGCAAAAATATGCAGCATAGTTTATATAATTCGGAAAATTAACAGAATTGTAAATTACAAATTGCAGCAGATAAATCGAAAACTGGATTATCTTTCTATCCGCCGACTAAACTTACTCCTAGAAATTATCACCAAAATGCAGGAGGCCAAGAGAAGTTTCAGAACAATATGCAAAGAATAAGAAGTGCAAATATGGAGAGCAGAGCTGTCAAACGGGTCGGGCTGGGCCAGGCCAAACAGTAACCAGGCCTCTAATTTTAGAGCCCAAGCCCGGCCCATAACATAAAAATACACTGAAAAATTCGGCCGACCCAATTTTTCGCGCCAATCGGGCCGGGCTTTTGAGGCCAGGTATTTTTGGGGCCTAGAATACTAGAGCCCAGTCTGGTGCTTTTATCGAGCTGGCCCGGCGGGCCGAAATTGACAGCTCTAATGGAGAGTGTAGTTTAGATTGTTGGACAAACACATGTTTTCTTGTTTTAAATTAATTCCAATGCTCCACTTTAAGATTTAATTTCTACTTCATTCAAACACTATTTTGGACAAACAAATATTCGATTTTAATGTTCTCACGGAATAGAACAAGAATACACTTTTACTTTTGTCGTTAGACAATCGAATTCCCAAGAAAATCGCATCTCAAATATGCAATTTCTTTCACTTTTCCAACAATATAAATCGAAATAAAAGATCCTGAACGAAAAGATTTGATATCTAATAATTAACACGATCATGATTGAGAGTTGAGTCCGTGTATTTCCCCCCTTATTTTTCACCAATTGTACTAAAAAAAAGAATTAATTAAATTTTTGTAAAGAAAAAAGCCTCAATTACTCATTTTTCAAACTTTAATTAGCCGCAGCTATTTTCATTTCCTTTTTAGGGACATTTATTTGTGTCAGTGAAGCTCGTGAAAACAATGTCGGCTGATCCAGTAAAATATGGCTCCGCTTAGTGACCCGGGTCGGCTCCGGAATACCCGACCCAACAAGATGCGGGAAATTAACCCTAGCCCGTGAGCCGCGCAGCTTAAAAGCGGCTCGGTCATAAGCCAAAGCCGCCTCCTCCGGCGTCTAATATGTTCCAAGCCACATTCTGGACCCTTTCTTATCCGGATCTCTTATCTCCGCCGCAAACTTCCCCCACGGCCGCTGCCTCACCCCTCTGTACCTCTTCCACTCCACCACCGGTGCCGGGACACCCTGCGGCGGCGGTTCCTCTACCCCTCCAGCATCATTTGTATTACACATTAATAACTCCTCCACCATTTGCGTCGTATATTCATCGTCGTAATTAGCTATGGTTGCATCGCACGGAAAGTCTAGTGGGAAATCGGAGTCACTTAGAAGATAATTTTGTATGGATTGAAGGAAATTTATATCAATTTCTGATACATTTTGCGCTTCCATTAATGCTTCGAAGTATATATTGGGAAATAAGAGAACTAGATTGATTAATAAGATAGAAATTCAATAGCTTGTGAATTAATGTTTCTTGTAAAAGCTCAGAATTAATTCAAGAAACTGGTACTCAAACCAGTCATCAAGATATCAAGTCCATCAGTTAGTTATTGTTAGTTTAGTCTGTTAAGTTTGTTATGATAGAATATCTTAGCTATATATATGGTTCATCTACAGATATATACTTTACTTTTTATCATTCTATTCAATTGTATAAACTCTACTACTCCATGAATAAGAATTCAATCAAGATGTTCAGTTCATCAATTTCCACATGGTATCAGTTTTAATCATCTTCTTCATATCCGCTGTATAATCTCTGATCTCTAGATCACAAACTTGGCTACGGTTCTACACCTTCCAAGATTCATTTCCTGACTTCTGGTTTCTCGATTAATTTTCTCATTCAAGATTCATTTTCTCTACTATCATGGCTGCAAATGCTAATGTTCCTTCTCCCATGGATGATTTCACATCTCCATACTTCATGCATCCAAGTGACAATCCCGGTGCTGTGATTGTTCATGAGCCCTTTACAGGGGAGAATTACGCCTCTGGAGTAGGTCGGTCTCAATGGCTCTTAATGTCAAAATTAAACATGGCTTCATAGACGGTTCTTTTCCTATGCCTGATCCTACATCTGTGCTCCTATTCTCTTGTTGGCAAAGAGCTAACAACGTTGTCCTCTCGAGGATTTTAAATTCGATTTGTAAGGATATACGCGAGCTTATTATATTTTGAAGACAAGAAGTCGGGGACGAATTGAAGGTTCGATATGCCGGAAGTGATGGCCCTCGTGTGTTCCATCTTGAAAAGACTCTCGGTTCAATCTCTCGGGGGTCTAAGTGCATTCTTCCTACTATAATCGGTTTAAAGGATTATGGGATGAATACATAAGCTTTTGGCCCATAGCTAAGTGTTCTTGTGGGCAATGTTTTTTGCAATATTCTTTGCCACTATATTGCTAATCAACGATCGATTAAAGTAATAAAGTTCTTAGTTGGTCTTCATGAGTCCTTTGCTCAAATTAGAGTCAATCATCCTTTGCCTTTTTGGCAAAAGTCTATTCACTTTTGCTTCAAGAAAAGGCTCAAAGAGGTTTGCATAATTCCAATTGGATATGCTCTCCCTAGAGTCCATGGCTATGTTAGTACGACAGATCCAACAATTCAAGATTTCAACATCCTAAAGATAAAAAGAAGCCCAAGTGCACCCGTTGTGGTTTTTTGGTCATACCATAGATAAGTGTTTTCGACTTATTGGTTATCCACTGTGGGGAAAGGTCCAAAGGGTCCAAGAAACATCAAAGACAGCGTTATGGCTAATGCTACACAATCCTCTCCACAAAAGATTGAGTCAGCTGCTAAACATTTTACTGCTCATCCTTTCTTTTCCCAAGAAATGTTAGAACAATTTCTAACATATGCTAAAGACCACAATACTTCAAATATTTCCAAAGATATCTCACATTCTGCAGCAACTTCAGTCTCAGGTATATCTAATAATATTTCTTGCTCAGACAGCTATCATTATTGTGCAGCCACAAAGGTAATTCATAGATGGATACTTGACACAGGTGCCACTGATCATATGATCTGTGACACATCTCTTTTTACAAGTAATCCAACACAGATTTCTATTCCTATTAATCTACCTAATGGCAATATAACAGTAGCCTCTCACATTGGTGAAGTAAGGATTTCTGACAGCTTAATTTGACATAATGTTTTATGTGTTCCATCTTTCACTTTTAATCTAATATCTGTTTCCCAACTAACTAAACCTCTCAATATGTTCTCCATTTTTTGGCCTCACAATGTCTTCTGCAAGACATGAAAAGCCTCAGGATGATTGGTTTTGCTGAGGAAAGAGGAGGTCTTTATCATATAAAATTTCCAACTGTGGCAGCTGCTCATACAAATGTTTCTCTATGGCATAATAGATTAGGCCATGCTTCCTCACATAGTCTTTCCTTGTTACCTCACATTACTGTTCATTCTCAAAAGTTTAATACTTGTGATGTTTGTCATCTTGCCAAACAGAAAAGATTACCTTTCAATAAAAGTACTTCTCTTTCATTGGTTGTTTTTGATTTAATCCATTGTGATCTTTGGGGCCCCTTTTCTATTGCTTCTTATAATGGTTACAAATATTTTTTAACAATAGTTGATGATTACTCGAGGTGTACTTGGATATATTTACTCAAAAATAAATCTGACACAAAGTTTCATCTTGAAGCTTTTGCAAAAATGGTTATCACTCAGTTTGACAAAAAGATCAAAGTACTAAGAAGTGACAATGGCACTGAGTTCATTCTACCAGATTTTTATAGATCTAATGGCATTTTGCATCAAAAATCTTGTGTAGAAACTCCACAGCAGAATGGTTTGGTGGAAAGAAAGCATCAACATCTACTTAATGTAGCTCGAGCTCTAATGTTTCAGTCACATGTTCCTCTTCATTTTTGGGGTGAGTGTATCCTTACTGCTGCTTATATTATAAATAGAACTCCTACACCTGTTCTTAATAATAAATCTCCTTTTGAAAAGCTTTTTAACAAGTTACCTGATTATTCAAATTTTAAAGTGTTTGGTTGTCTAGCTTATGCTTCCACTTTATAAAGACAACGAACAAAATTTCATCCAAAAGCTATTAAATGTGTTTTTCTTGGATATCCTTTTGGAACAAAAGGTTACAAATTGTATGATCTCAATTCTAAACAAGTTTTTATTTCTAGACATGCTATTTTTTATGAAAATATTTTTCCTTTTAGCACAATAAAAGACACTTCTAACAAAGTATGTCCTATGATTCAACAGTTACAAAATGATTTCTCAGGTTTTCAACCATCAGATTCTGTTTTTTATCACAGACATAATATGCAAAACACTAATCCAGTTTTTCAGGTTCCTACCAATTATACTCAGCTGCCTAATGAGACTCAGTTGTCTAATGAGACTCAGCTGATTCATGGTGCTCACCAAATACTACTCAGCTGTCTAATGAAACTCAACTGATTCATGGTGCTCAGCCAAATACTACTCAGCTATCTAATGAGACTCAGCTGACTAATGGTGCTCAGCCAAATACTACAGTTGAAGCTCAGAATGAAGAAAATATGCATCAAGAAACTACTAGAAGATCTTCCAGAACAAGAGCTATTCCTGCTCACCTTCAAGCTTATGATTATAATTTGCCCCCTTCATTACATTCAAATTTTGTTTCCTCAGGAAAACAATATCCTATTTCTAATTATCTATCTTATGAACTTCTTTCTGACAGTCACAAGTGTTTAACTGCAAGCATTACTCCTATCATTGAACCAAAGACATATACTCGAGCTGTCAAACACAAAGAATGGAAAGAAGCCATGAAAGCAGAGATACATGCCTTGGAAAAGAATAATACATGGTTATTAACAGAACTACCTTCCAATCAACATTGCATTGGTTGCAAATGGGTGTTTAAAGTCAAATACAAATCAAATGGTTCAATAGAAAGATACAAAGCTAGGCTTGTTGCTAAAGGGTACACACAAGAAGAAGGTCTAGACTATTTTGATACTTTTTCCCCAGTTACAAAGCTTACCATTGTCAGATTGGTCTTGGCTATTGCAGCAGCTAAGAATTGGCACTTACATTAGCTAGATGTAAACAATGCATTCTTGCATGGTGATCTTAATGAAGATGTGTACATGAAGCCTCCTCCTGGTTATTGTTCTCCTAATGACACGAGAGTTTGCAAATTAACCAAAAGCTTATATGGCCTCAAGCAAGCATCAAGACAATGGTTTCAAAAGCTTACTTCTTGTCTCATTCAATATGGATTTTCTCAATCTAGATCAGATTGTTCTCTGTTTCTTAAGTCTCATTGCAACTCCATAACTGTGTTGTGTGTTTATGTAGATGATATCATTCTTCTTGGTAATAATCTACGGGGAAATTCAAAGCCTCAAAGCTCATTTGGATGCCACTTTTACCATAAAGGATCTGGGAACTCTCAAATATATTTTGGGAATTGAAGTTGCAAGGTCATCCAAAGGAATAAGCATATGTCAAAGGAAATATGCCCTTGACATTCTTAAAGAAACTGGTTATATAGGTTGCAAACCTATTCAAACCCCCATGGATTCTAAGTTGAATCCTTCGAAATCGATGCTAAACCTTTAAATGCAGATCCATCCATCTATAGAAGGCTTGTTGGCAGGCTTCTATATTTAACCATTACTAGACCTGAATTATCTTACTCAATTCATGTCTAATTCTTCTGAATTTCATCTATCTACAGCTCACAGGGTGCTCAGATATCTCAAAGCTAATCCTGGCAAAGGTCTTCTTTATCCCTCAGATTCATCCCTCTGACTCACGACTTATAGTGATGCAGATTAGGCTAAATGTCCGGACACTAAAAGGAGTATAAGTGATTTTGCAGTATATTTAGGACAAGCTCTTATCTCATGGAAAGCCAAAAAGCAGCCAACAGTGAGCAGGTCCTCTACAGAGGCAGAATGCAGGGCCATTGCATCTACTACATGTGAGCTTCAATGGTTAAGCTACCTTCTTCAAGACATCAAAATACCTCAAACACAACTGCTACAATCTATCTTGTGGCCAGTCCGCTTGTGCATTTCTCAAAACCCGTGTCACCACGAAAGAACTAAACATATTCGGATCGATTGCCATTTTGTTAGAGAGAAGATACAAGCTGGTCTAATCAGAATTCTACACATCCCTGCTTCCAAACAAACATCAGACATTTTAACTAAACCTCTCCCACCACATCTATTTCATCAGTTTACACTCAAGTTGGGCATGTATGACTTACATGCTCCACTTGTGGGGGTGTAAAAGCTAAATTAATTCAAGGCGGTACTCAAACCAGGTCATCAAGATATCAAGTCCATAAGTTAGTTATTGTTAGTTTAGTCTATTAAGTTTGTTATGATAGAATATCTTAGCTATATATATGGTTCATCTACAGATATGTACTTTACTTTTTCTCATTCTATTCAATTGTATAAACTCTGCTACTCCATGAATAAGAATTCAATCAAGATGTTCAGTTCATCAATTTCCACATGTAAAAGCTCAGAATTAATTCAAGAAACTGGTACTCAAACCAGTCATCAAGATATCAAGTCCATCAGTTAGTTATTGTTAGTTTAGTCTGTTAAGTTTGTTATGATAGAATATCTTAGCTATATATATGGTTCATCTACATATATGTACTTTACATTTTCTCATTCTATTCAATTGTATAAACTCTGCTACTCCATGAATAAGAATTCAATCAAGATGTTCAGTTCATCAATTTCCACATGGTATCGAGTTTTAATCATCTTTTTCATATCCATTTGTATAATCTCGATCTCTAGATCACAAACTTGGCTACGGTTCTACACCTTCCAAGATTCATTTCCTGACTTCTGGTTTCTTGATCAATTTTCTCATTCAAGATTCATTTTCTCTACTATCATGGCTGCAAATGCTAATGTTCCTTCTCCCATGGATGATTTCACATCTCCATACTTCATGCATCCAAGTGACAATCCCGGTGCCGTGATTGTTTATGAGCCCATTACAGAGGAGAATTACGTCTCCTGGAGTAGGTCAGTCTCAATGGCTCTTAATGTCAAAAATAAACATGGCTTCATAGATGGTTCTTTGCCTATGCCTGATCCTACATCTGTGCTCCGATTCTCTTGTTGGCAAAGAGCTAACAACCTTGTCCTCTCATGGATTTTAAATTCGATATGTAAGGATATACGCGAGCTTATTATATTTATTGATGCATAAGAAGTCTGGGACGAATTGAAGGTTGAATATGCAGGAAGTGATGGCCCTCGTGTGTTCCATCTTGAAAAGACTCTCAGTTCAATCTCTCAGGGGTCCAATTCTGTTACTTCCAACTATAATCAGTTTAAAGGATTATGGGATGAATACATAAGCTTTCGGCCCATAGCTAAGTGTTCTTGTGGGCAATGTTCTTGCAATATTGCTGCCACTATGACTGCTAATCAACAGTCTGATTCCGTAATAAAGTTCTTAGTTGGTCTTCATGAGTCCTTTGCTCAAATTAGGAGTCAATTGCTTTTGACCAGTCCTTTGCCTTCCTTGGCAAAAGTCTATTCACTTTTGCTTCAAGAAAAGGCTCAAAGAGGTTTGCATAATTCCAATTCAGATATGCCTCCCCTAGAGTCCATGGCTATGTTAGTACGACAGTCCAACAATTCAAGATTTCAACATCCTAAAGATAAAAAGAAGCCTAAGTGCACCAATTGTGGTTTCACTGGTCATACCATAGATAAGTGTTTTCAGCTTATTGGTTATCCACCAGGGTGGAAAGGTCCAAAGGGTCCAAGAAACATCAAAGACAGCGTTATGGCTAATGCTACACAATCCTCTCCACAAAAGATTGAGTCAGCTGCTAAACATTTTACTGCTCATCCTTTCTTTTCCCAAGAAATGTTAGAACAATTTCTAACATATGCTAAAGACCACAATACTTCAAATATTTCCAAAGATATCTCACATTCTGCAGCAACTTCAGTCTCAGGTATATCTAATAATATTTCTTGCTCAGACATCTATCATTATTGTGCAGCCACAAAGGTAATTCATAGATGGATACTTGACACAAAGCATCGATCATATGATGCGTGACACATATCTTTTTACAAGTAATCCAACCATGATTTCTATTCCTATTAATCTACCTAATGGCAATATAAAGATATCCTCTCACATTGGTGAAGTAAGGATTTCTGACAGCTTAATTTGACATAATGATTTATGTGTTCCATCTTTCACTTTTAATCTAATATTTGTTTCCCAACTAACTAAAACCTCTCAATATGTTCTCCATTTTTTGGCCTCACAATGTCTTACGCAAGACATGAAAAGCCTCGAGGATGATTGGTTTTTTGAGGAAAGAGGAGGTCTTTATCATATAAAATTTCCAAGCGTGGGCGTTTGCTCATACAAATGTTTCTCTATGGCATAATAGATTAGGCCATGCTTCCTCACATAGTCTTTCCTTGTTACCTCACATTCTTGTTGATTCTCAAAAGTTTAATACTTGTGATGTTTGTCATCTTGCCAAACGAAAAGATTACTGTCAATAAAAGTACTTCTCTTTCATCATTTGTTTTTGATTTAATCCATTGTGATCTTTGGGGCCCTTTTTCTATTGCTTCTTATAATGGTTACAAATATTTTTAACAATAGTTGATGATTACTCGAGGTGTACTTGGATATATTTACTCAAGAATAAATCTGACACAAAGTTTCATCTTGAAGCTTTTGCAAAGATGGTTATCACTCAGTTTGACAAAAAGATCAAAGTACTAAGAAGTGACAATGGCACTGAGTTCATTCTACCAGATTTTTATAGATCTAATGGCATTTTGCATCAAAAATCTTGTGTAGAAACTCCACAGCAGAATGGTTTGGTGAAAAGAAAGCATCAACATCTACTTAATGTAGCTCGAGCTCTAATATTTCAGTCACATGTTCCTCTTCATTTTTGGGATGAGTGTATCCTTACTGCTGCTTATATTATAAATAGAACTCCTACACCTGTTCTTAATAATAAATCTCCTTTTGAAAAGCTTTTTAACAAGTTACCTGATTATTCAAATTTTAAAGTGTTTGGTTGTCTAGCTTATGCTTCCACTTTATAAAGACAACGAACAAAATTTCATCCAAAAGCTATTAAATGTGTTTTTCTTGGATATCCTTTTGGAACAAAAGGTTACAAATTGTATGATCTCAATTCTAAACAAGTTTTTATTTCTAGACATGCTATTTTTTATGAAAATGTTTTTTCTTTTAGCACAATAAAAGACACTTCTAACAAAGTCTGTCCTATGATTCAACAGTTACAAAATGATTTCTCAGGTTTTCAACCATCAGATTCTGTTTTTTATCACATACATAATATGCAAAACACTAATCCAGTTTTTCGAGTTCTACCAATTATACTTTTTGCCTAATGAGACTCGATTTGTCTAATGAGACTCGGTTGATTCATGGTGCTCAACCAAATACTACTCGGTTTGTCTAATGAGACTCGGCGATTCATGGTGCTCACCAAATACTACTCGGCTATCTAATGAGACTCGGTGACTAATGGTGCTCGACCAAATACTACGATTGAAGCTCGAGAATGAAGAAAATATGCATCAAGAAACTACTAGAAGATCTTCCGAACAAGAGCTATTCTGCTCACCTTCAAGCTTATGATTATAATTTGCCCCCTTCATTACATTCAAATTTTGTTTCCTCAGGAAAACAATATCCTATTTCTAATTATCTATCTTATGAACTTCTTTCTAACAGTCACAAGTGTTTCACGGCAAGCATTACTCCTATCATTGAACCAAAGACATATACTCGGTACATCAAACACAAAGAATGGAAAGAAGCCATGAAAACAGAGATGCAGGCCTTGGAAAAGAATAATACATGGTTATTAACAGAACTACCTGCCAATCAACATTGCATTGGTTGCAAATGGGTGTTTAAAGTCAAATACAAATCAAATGGTTCAATAGAAAGATACAAAGCTAGGCTTGTTGCTAAAGGGTACACACAAGAAAGGTCTAGACTATTTTGATACTTTTTCCCCGATTACAAAGCTTACCATTGTCGATTGGTCTTGGCTATTCGGTGACTAAGAATTGGCACTTACATCGGCTAGATGTAAACAATGCATTCTTGCATGGTGATCTTAATGAAGATGTGTACATGAAGCCTCCTCCTGGTTATTGTTCTCCTAACGACACGAGAGTTTGCAAATTAACCAAAAGCTTATATGGCCTCAAGCAAGCATCAAGACAATGGTTTCAAAAGCTTACTTCTTGTCTCATTCAATATGGATTTTCTCAATCTAGATCAGATTGTTCTCTGTTTCTTAAGTCTCATTGCAACTCCATAAGCGTATTTGTGTGTTTATGTAGATGATATCATTCTTCTTTGGTAATAATCTACAGGAAATTCAAAGCCTCAAAGCTCATTTGGATGCCACTTTTACCATAAAGGATCTGGGCACTCTCAAATATATTTTGGGAATTGAAGTTGCAAGGTCATCCAAAGGAATACACATATGTCAAAGGAAATATGCCCTTGACATTCTTAAAGAAACTGGTTATATAGGTTGCAAACCTAGTCAAACCCCCATGGATTCTAAGTTGAATCCTTCAAATACTGATGCTAAACCTTTAGCAGATCCATCCATCTATAGAAGGCTTGTTGGCAGTCTTCTATATTTAACCATTACTAGACCTGAATTATCTTACTCAATTCAATTTCTTAGTCAATTCATGTCTAACCCTTCTGAATTTCATCTATCTACAGCTCACAGGGTGCTCAGATATCTCAAAGCTAATCATGGAAAAGGTCTTCTTTATCCCTCAGATTCATCCCTACAGCTCACAGCTTATAGTGATGCAGATTGGGCTAAATGTCCGGACACTAGAAGGAGTATAAGTGTTTTTGCAGTATATTTAGGACAAGCTCTTATCTCATGGAAAGCCAAAAAACAGCCAACAGTGAGCAGGTCCTCTACAGAGGCAGAATACAGGCCATTGCATCTACTACATGTGAGCTTCAATGGTTAAGCTACCTTCTTCAAGACATCAAGATACCTCAAACACAACCTGCTACAATCGGCGGAAAAGGAGTGCGCTTGTGCATTTCTCAAAACCCATGTCACCACGAAAGAACTAAACATATTGGATCGATTGTCATTTTGTTAGAGAGAAGATACTGTTGGTCTAATCAATTCTACACATCCACGCTTCCCAAACAAACATCGGACATTTTAACTAAACCTCTCCCACCACATCTATTTCATCGGTTTACACTCAAGTTGGGCATGTATGACATACATGCTCCACTTGTGGGGTGTAAAAGCTCGAAATTAATTCAAGCTGGTACTCAAACCGGTCGTCAAGATATCAAGTCCATCGAGTTAGTTATTGTTAGTTTAGTCTGTTAAGTTTGTTATGATAGAATATCTTAGCTATATATATGGTTCATCTACATATATGTACTTTACTTTTTCTCATTCTATTCAATTGTATAAACTCTGCTACTCCATGAATAAGAATTCAATCAAGATGTTCAATTCATCAATTTCCACATTTTTCGACCAATAATTGAATCCGTCATATATATAGAGAAGATTGAACTATTTCTAACCAGGTGGCTTAGCCCGCTGGCCACCACAATCAATTGTGGGATGGAGATCGGGGTTCAAATCCTGCTCCATCAAATTGTTTGTGGGGTGGAGGTCGGGGTTCATATCCTGCTCCATCAAATTGCTCACAAGGGGCATATACGGTAGTGAAGATTTGGTGGGAACTCATCTTGAATAGCATCCGTGTGGGTTCGATTCGGGAGAGATCGTTATTAGTAGAATGGGGGTCGAACATAATTGTTCTCTTTACCAGGAGGATCGGTTGTACGTCGCCAGACCGTCGAACATCGCTGGCGGTCGTGCACATCCCGCGGTTTACCTTGGCGGCAGCAATGAGGAGCCGGAGCTGTTGTCCTCAGGCATAGTCAGACGTAAGCCTGGAAGCTGAGTTATCAAAAAAAAAAAAAAAAAAAAAAAACTATTTCTGAATAATTTCATGTGATTTCTGTGAACGTTCTCACTTTTTGAAGTTGGGGAATGGAGATATATATATTATTTTAATATAATTTTAGTCACGTTGAATATTTTCATACCGTTGTGTTTATATTATAATCTCACCAGTAGTACTATATATATATTTGTTAAGCAATGATAACAACTAACATGGTGTCAGGAAAGAACAATTATTTTATGCCTTGTGCGACATCCAATGATAAAAAAAAAAGAAGAAGAGATTTGTTAAATATTATACCTGCAGGATCGATCAGTTATAGTATATGGCTAATAAGTAATAACAATAAACGTGACTTTAACGGAAGAAACCAGGCAAGCTTCAATATTTCTGAAAATTGTGGTGTCAGAAATAAAAGTTGATTTTCTTTCCAGGAAGTAGCACTACAAGTAAAGAATATTAGTTACAAGATTTCAGGTGAAAATGTCGAAATTGTCATTAATTATATGTGTTTATTGATATATATAAAAGATTGTCGTTACTAACTTTTTTTTAATAAGTTCGGAGGAATGACTGGAAGAAATGAGATAAATCTCAAAAAAACTAAAAGGCTTAGGGTTCGAACCTGGTAAACACGCTTCTAATTGTTATGAATAATATTTATGTATAGAGTTTGACGTACCAAAATAATTGCCGAGGCGTGCAAGACTAGCATTGTCCTAAAGGATTTATTTTCGTAATCCCTCAGGATTCAACGGAACAAATCGAACGAACAAAATCTATAAAATGTAACCCAGAAAATATGAAGTTAAGAAAAGAGAGGTGGGAAGATTGGTTCTGAAGTTATGTTTTACAAGACAGGAAGCTGAACATATATAGAACAAATGCTTCCAACGGTAATGTAAATAATTAAGTTGAGCAGAGGGACAAACACGCGGCCATAGCTATTAGGGGAGACAAGCTTTCGGCTATAGGCTGAGCGGGGGACAAAAGGTAGACCATAGCCACCCTATGAAAAATAGGTAGACTCACATCTGAAAATATATAGTAATTCAACTTAGGCTAAAATAGGATAACTGAGGTAAGGTGGAAAAATATATTTTCGGGTAAGGTAGAAAAACATATTTTTGGGTAAGGATTTAATTAGCAAAAAATAAAATTAGTTTTTAGGTTGCAAAACTAATCCGAGCCGTGACTATATCGCCCGCGCATGAGAGGCAATCGATGATTTTATACTACAATAAGCAAATTGGGCCCAGCTCTTTATGTGCGCGAGGTCCCCTTACTCACTTAGCCCATTTTTACTAAGCCCATTTGGGTCTCCCATTAATAAAGTGAACAAAACTTCATTACCTATCCTATGTGGGATATGAAAGTTCTCTTGAAACACTCCCATGTGCTCCATTCCCAGTTTATGCAACAATCCCCCACATGTTTCAAAAGAATGAAAAGAGAATATAGATATATTTGTTGGGTTACTAAAATGAGTGTAGATGTATCGCATCTGGTATCTTTTGGACTATGAACCAAACATAGAATGATAAGATTTAAAGTACAGAGTTTCAGTGAAGCTTGAGGCTTCTACGAAGTAAGAATTCTTTAATGTAAGTTAAAAGTCGTTCAATGCAGTTTTGCACTAATAGGCCATGCGCGTGCCTGGAATTTATGAGTGCTCTAGAGATATTACAAAATCTCATAGGAGCGGTGTAGGTCCCAAGGGTGTGAAGTAAGGTTTAGAAGGGGAGGGATTGAATAAACCTTACCAAATTTTCGATTTTAGTCTTTTTAAAGTCACAACAGAGTTGACTCAAACAGCTATATCCTTGAGGGACAACTAAGTTGGTTATTCAGCTAAGTTAGCCACTCAACAGACTCGATAGAGCTGTTGATAGAATAACTCGGCTGTTTAACCTAAACTAAACTTGGTTGGTTTGGTTTTATCAGCGGAAGACTTAACACCCTTTGATTTGTTTTAAGTTTGTTTTAAACACTTAATTGAGCACTTGGTTATTAATCAGTTGGATAACAAATATGATTCTAATAGCAGGTAAAAGGTAAATATGCAGGAATATAAATATGTTGAAAGTAAATGACACAAATGTTTTTATAGAGGTTCGAAGATGGGGTAATTCTTCTAATCCTCTCTTCTCCAACTCCTGGAGGAATCCACTAAGTAACAGATCAGTTTACAAAGTGGTGAACAGTTTGGAGACGACGCGATCACTGGTAGCTTCTCTTGCGACTCGGCTTCTTCCGGCGTGCCGCACTCACTTCTTGACTCACTTCTCAAGTTCTTGGATTTGATCACGAAGCCTTCCAACAAACTTGATACTGGTTCGACCTTGAACCTTCCTATAATCCTCCTTGGAAAGTAAACCCCTTTTGATTCTTCAAAAGTTTCATCTTCAACAGATTTGAAGTTGTATTTCCTTTACAGCTTGTGTTGGATAGATTTACTTCGAATTTCAGGCTTGAGGATTTTCTTAAATGTACTTGAGAATATTGCAGGTTAATTGCTTGAATAATGATTGCTTGTTCGTAGTTCAAGTTACATTTTCTCAATAAATTCCTCAGTCTTTTATAGTGTACATTTGAAAATTTGCACGTTGAAGAGATAGGCTAATTTCAAATGTCACTTTTGTTCGTTGGCTTGTCTTTTCTGTAGTCCTTGATGTTGACATTTCCTCGTATTAAATGTCTTCGTAGCATAGCAGGTGCCTGACACAAGGTGCAGTGTTTCCCATTGGTATATTCCTTTTGCACAATTCTGGGACTAACACTTTACACCTGATAGCTTTGACATGTTACTATTTTGAGTAATATTCTTGACTTTAATCAATGGATCTAAGTCAGTTGTCTTGACTAGACTGTTGTCTTTACCCCAGGTGACTTGAGTCAGCTTCCAGTTATTGGACGACTCAACTGTCACTTCAACTTTGAGACTTGGCTCCTTGAGATAACTTGACTGACACTTCTCCTCAGCTGATACTCCTTCAGTCGAGTCCTTGACTTCCTTCTTGGCCATACTCAGCTGACACACAACAGAGTCTTCAATCTAGTCCACAATTGACTTCTTGTATTCCTTGGCATAGCTGACTTGACTCAGCTTTTCAGCCCTATCTATTATAATATAGATTACAAGGAAAATAGGGTGCCAACTTCCTAGTTTTAAGCGGTGAACAGTGTTAGAAAAATGTTTTTATCATGATTTTGATGATTTTGTTTAAATGGGTTTTTACACCAAAATAATGTTCCTAAATGTTGTCCAAATACTCCCGATTGTTTTAAAATATTTTTACTAATTTTTTGGAGTATTTCTTGAAGTTTATTTTCGATAAAAATTGGATAACAATTCTGTTCATGCTCGACCGATCGCCCTATAGGGGAAACCGTACCTGTGTTAGTTTTGAAACAGAAAAAGGGACGGAGGGAAAAATGAGGAGGCGGCCGAGTCGGCCGGGAGGTCGCCGGTATGGGCGGCCGGTCGACCATTGGGCGGCCGGTGCACGGGAACTCCCTCTCGAGAAGGCAGAGACCTCTTTGTTTCATTGTTTGAAGTACCCCCCCAACCGTCAACATAAGGGGCGACGGTCGGACCCCGAAATGACCAGGTCCCTGTGTATTTTTTTGCGAAATGTTTTTTTAAACTTATCTCTGCGCGATCGGTCGCACATCTCTTTTATCGACAAACTATCCGATTTGCATTTTGAATGACTTTTCCCTAATTTGTGGGATTGATTTCTAACAGCTATAATCTTGATTTTAAATGGTTTTTTTTTTGAAGAAAATCACTCCCCAAGGAGGAACCTATGTCTGGAAATCAAGTCAAGACCTCTCCTATAAATAGAGGTTTCATTCAAGCAACAAGAGAGAATACTACAACACAACAAGATACACTCAAGCAAACATATTTGTTCTTTATTGTTATTATTCTTGTTGTAATTTGCCTAGCTTATCACTTTCACATCTTGAGGTCTAGGCTTGATTCTTGATTACACTTGCACTCAATTTGTATAATTCATTATCGAGTTGTAATCTTGAATTTAGGTTATCATTCAACACAAGATATCCTTGTGAGTGTTCTTGTGGTAAGAACACACTTGGGTGATCTAGGTGTTAGGTGCAAAAAGATTGTGGTGATCTTCTTATTGAAGAGTGTGGTGCTCTTTGAGGTGTTGAAGAATTTGGTATTCTTCAAGTCGGAAGATTGTGGTAATCTTCACAAGGTGACGTTGAAGATTGTGATAATCTTCAAGTGAGATTGTGGTAATCTCAAAAGAGGTGTTGTAAGGTGTTGTTGTATTAATTGTGGTAATTAATAAAATCATTTTTTCTTTTTGAAATCCATCCCGGAGATACTGGGGTGGTAGAGGATTAGGCCCTAGGTGGGTTGAACCTCTATAAATTGATGCGTGTTGTTTACTTCCCGCACCTTTATTCTTGTTTTGGCTTGTTTGATTAGAAAAAGAGGGCATAATCGAGAAAATGGAGATAATCTATTCACCCCCCTCTAGATTATCGTAGCCGCTTGGATTTATAAGTGGTATCAGAGCCAAAATCTTTGGCAAGCTTGTTCCACATCACGAGTAAAGTGGAACGATCATCGGCTACGAATGAAGCTTACTGTACCGGCGCCTCTGTTAAGTTGGTTTTATACGAATGTATTGTGTATTGTAGACTAGGATTTGTGTTGTTCTCGGGTATTTTTAGTGTCGTTTGAGTCGAATTCATGTAATTAGTTGTCGTTTGAGATTCGGGACAGTCTTGGGTGCCGAAATTGGTCAAAAACGATGAAGAACGTGCTTGGAAGGTAATAATCGCAATTTAGAAGTAAAAATTGGAAATATATTGCTCGAAGCAGTGGCGCGGCTAGAAGCAAAAACCCGCGCCTTGTGGGGTCGAAAAACTAAACAATGATGGCGCGAGGAAGGAAGGAGGGCGCTGCAGCACCCAAAGCAAGGGATGCAGCGCCCGAACGTAGTGTAACAGACTTCAGGTGCGCTGCAGCGCGCGACGTGCGATGGAGCAGGGCAACAAGGTAGTTGGGCGTGAGATGCAGCAGAGGGTGACGAAATCGGGCGGCTGCGGCTGTACGCTGTATGTCCCAGCCATTGCGTACAGTAACCAGCGACAAGCGAGCATCGGTGAAGATTCGGGCCGCTACAACGCACCATTCTAGCTGACTATTTACAGCGTCCAGGTCAAGGGAAAAAAATAGGGCTGGACTTGGGCTTTTATATTTTGGGCCGTTTTAACGGTTTTGGAGAGTTTCGAGCCTATAAATATGATAAGTCATGAACACAACAAGGGGGGATATTAATTTGAGCACAACACAAGGCAAGAGACACAGAGTTAGGGTTCGGGACGGCAATTGGAGGCACTTCTCATCTGGACACAGAGAGAATCCTTCTCTTTTCTTCTCAATTCTTTCTTTGTTTTTCTTTGTCGATTTCTTGAGATGTATAATTATTTCTTCATGAGTTTTTATACATCCAATATGAGCTAAACCCATTTTTCTAGGGGATTGATGTAACTTACGTTTGAACCTATATTTTGATTTCCAGTTTATGAAATTCGCATGTTATTTAATCTATTTATGCTATTTGATTTGATTGCATCTGGATTATCTGATCAATAATTTAGATTGTTTGGCGTGTTTATTTTGACGCTCGAGAGAGGTAATTGAACGCGTGGCCATAGAATAGCACAACCTAGGGTTTCATAGAATCGAGAGGTTTATGAATCTTTTGAAGCCCGTGATAGAATATTCATTGAGCGTATTAGGGTTTAATTTTTGATTTTTATAGAGATATCGAAATCAGAAATTAGAACCTAGAATCAATTGGCACTCGAGAGAGGAAGTGATAAACGGTAGGAATATTGGCTTATAGATTGATAACTTGTGATTAATAAACTGGATTGAAAACATAGGGGATAACTAGGTGAAATCAACCCTCTATAATCCATATCTTAAGTGTTTGATTATTTGTCTGAACTAATTATTTGCTTAATTTTAGTTTTCTTTTTTGTTTAACAACATCCATCTCTTTTCGATTTCTAGATAGAATTAAGCTATTTTAATTATAGTACTTAGTATAAAATTTGATAACAATCCCTGTGGAGACGATAACCCTACTTTCAAAACATATACTAAAACTTGACACCGTACGCTTGCGACAAGAATTTCGCGATCAAGTTTTTGGCGCCGTTGCCGGGGATTGTTTTATCTTATTTTAAACTAATTCTATTACCAAGTAGTCTTAATACTAATCTAGACTAGGTTAGGAATTATAATTTCGTATTTCTCATTGATTTATTTATTTATGCGAGATTCTGAAAATACTAATTTGCTTCCTTTTGATCCAGAGATTGAAAGGACACTCCGAGCAATCAGAGTAGCAAAGCGAGCTCAGAATTGAGCAATGGCAGAAGGCGGAGACCGTGAACCAGAACTACTCCGGAATTGTGCGCCAACCCATAAATGCGAATAATTTCGAATTGAAACTGGGCCTCATAAGCATGGTTCAACAGAATGGTGTGACTGATGAGGCCATTAGATTGAGGCTTTTCCCGTTTTCACTCAGTAAGGCCAGGCAGTGGTTACAGACGTTGGCCCCTGGGAGTATTATGAGCTGGGATGATCTGACTAAAAAATTCTTAGCAAAATTCTTCCCTCCTAGCAAGACACTCCAGCTGAAGAGCGAGATAGCCCAATTCCAACAGACTGATTTTGAGCCGTTATACGAAGCTTGGGAGCGATTTGAAGATCTGTTGCGGAGATGCCCACAGCATGGCTATGCAGACTGGCATAGGGTTCAGTATTTTTACAATGGGCTAAATGGGCATACGAGGACGATACTAGATGTGGCATCAGGAGGTACATTGATGGCTAAACCACCAACTGAGGCCTTACTTCTACTTGAAGAAATGGCCACAAATAGCTATCAATGGCCCTCCGAGAGATCAGCACTGAAGCCAGTTATCGGTGTTCTTGAGCTGGATACAATGTCAGCTTTGGCAGCTCAAATATCGAGTTGGACAAAGCAATTGGCAATCATGAATACCGGCGGCACACCACAGCAAGCCGCGCTCCCACCCGCAGCCGTTCACGCAGCCACCACTCACGAGGCCGAGCAAGTCAATTATGTGAATAACCGGGATTTTAATAACAGGGGTAATCAATTACCAACTCACTACCACCCGGGACTTCTCAATCATGAGAATCTCTCTTATAGCAACAACAGAAACGTATTGAATCCACCTCTGGGTTATCCAAACCCACCCAGTTCCAATGCACTCGAGGTGAAAAGAAGTAGTCGTTTGAGGAGATGCTTGGCTCATTCATTGCAGAGACCAGGAATCGAATGAATAGGAGTGAGGCGCAGATTGATGATCTGAATACTAAGATGAGCACAATGGAGACGCACATTAGGTCGATCGAGACACAAATAGGTCGAGTTGGCTACGGTAGTGAATTCATTCTGAGAAGGAAAGTTCCCAAGTGGTACAGAGGTTAATGTCAGAGAACCGCAATGCGATTACGTGAAAAAGGAAGCAAAAATTCAGCTTGGCACCGAAGAATCACCTATTTATGCGAAACCAGTGGAATCCAAGAAAATGAAGTTGGAAGATTTTGAGACTATCTATTTGACAAAGGAATGTAGTGCAATAGTCCAGAGTAAACTACCTCAGAAAATGAAGGATCCAGGGAGTTTTACTATTCCTTGTACGATTGGAGGAGTTTTCTTTGAGAAACCACTTTGTGATCTTGGGTCCAGTGTGAATCTGATATCTCTTTCTGATGTGACGAAGTTTGGGCTCGGGGAGGTGAAGCCGTCCTGTTAGTCCAAGTGGCTACGATAATCTAGAGGGGGGTGAATAGATTATACCGATTTTTCGTAAATTGCCGTCTTTTTCGAATGAAAAAGTAAATGACTAGAATGTAAATGCGGAAATTAAACAACACTCGTCGATTTAAAGAGGTTCAACCCCCCTAGGGTATAATCCTCTACCACCCCAGTATCTCCGGGATGGATTTGAAAAAGAAAAAAAGGTTTTATTAATTACCATAATTAATACAACACCACCTTTGAAGATTACCACAATCTTCTTACAACACCTTCAAGGAGATTACCATAATCTTCCTTCAACACCTATGAAGAGTACCTCACTCTTCAACACCTAAGATCACCCAAGTGTGTTCTTACCACAAGAACACTAACAAGAATATTTTGTTTTGGATGATAGAAAAATTCAAGATTACAACTCAATAAATGAAGTATACAAACTTTGAGTGCCAGTGTAATCAAGAACAAAAAGCCTAGACCTCAAGGTTGTGCAAGTGCAAGAACTTAGGCTATTACAACAAGAATGTAAAAATGAAAGCTTGAAGAATTTTGCAGATTTCTAGTTGTATTGTATGCTTGTGTGTTGTTATCTTGTGTCTTCAAATCATCCTCTATTTATAGGAGAGTCTTCATAGACATAGGCTCCTTCTTCTTCACTTTTGTTTACAAAAAGAGGATCACAAGATGTAGAAATATTGTACAAAAATCAAAAGCAAATCTTGCTGATATGGAGTTCAAACGGCACAATTTTTGCTGTCAAAAATTACACAGGGTGATCGGTTGCCCTATAGAAAATTTTGAACGTTGGAAAGAATTTAGTACGATCCAGGTACAGGTTGGAGGGGGGTCCGGCCGGTGGGGGGTCCGACCGGTCAGCCCCTTCCTTGACCGTCGCCCTCCTCATTTTTCATGTCGAAGACGTTCGTTTCATTTTTCAGACGTTCTCCAGTACCGATCGACCGTTTGCTCGACCGGTCGACCTCCAACTTGAATTGTTGTCCGATTTTTGTCAAAAATAAACTTCAAAAAATACTCCGAAAAATTAGTAAAAATATTTTAAACCGATCGAGAGTATTTAGACAACATTAGAAATATCGTTTTGATGTAAAAGCTGTCACGCCCAAACGGGGACGCGACGACGATCCACAACTTAAATACAAATAACCAAAGCGATCTAGACGAATATCATCGAGAACCCAATGAGACAGAGTCAAAATAGCAAAATGAAATAAAATAACAAGCACAACTTACAGTCCACAATCCATAATCCAAATTACATCCTCGAAAATCAACCAACGATAACAACTTAAAAGTCAAAGGGTCCTACGCCCTTCGATTTACAAACCGGAATGAAAAGAAAAGAAAATAGTCCAACAAAGAATCAAAAGAAATGAGTCCATCAATAACAACAAGAAGTAGTAAATCCAAAGAAGCGGAGTACAAGGGCTCAATCAATTTGGTTCAAGCATCTTCAACGAAGTCCTCATCTAAAGGTTAGAAAGCGGTGGGGATGAGGCAAATCTCGGTGGATGGGGTGATCGTGTGCAAGTATGGCGTTATATAGTTAATGCGACAAAGCAGTTATATGAAAACGCGTTAGTATGATGCATGAATTCACACGATCCACAAGCGTCGTGATAAATATATTTAAGTAATATACTTATACGATTCAAGAAATTCATGGTCACAGGCACTATGTGATTCGATCAAGACAGGTAGGATTGCGTGCGCAAATGTAACGCCATACCCATGCAAGGCGGAGATAATGGTTGCGTCACGGATATGTAGCGCCAACCAATGCAAAACAAGTAATTGATTTGCGTGCGGATTTGTAAGCGCCAACCAAGCGGGTCCGATAACTCGGGAATCATGTGGATCGAGACGGTGATTCCTTCGTTCTTCCTTGTAACTCCCGAGCAAGATGGTCAAGACCTGTCACCTTATCGCTCCATAGGCAAAGACAAATCCACAGTAGAGCTAGCTAGGCCCGAATTGTCATAATCATGATTATACCTCAAGTACTACGACTCGCTGCCCTTGGACAAACTCCGTCCCTCAGTTGCGGGATTAGCACGATGGGGCCGGAAGAGTGGAATAGTAGACGAGCTGTCCGGTTCCATCCCCGACGTATCCATTTCGACTGTGAGCTTGACACACCAAGTTGAAGCAGGAAAGTAAATACAAATTCAGGCAGTCAACCAGGCAGTCGAGTATTATTGATTCAGGGAAGCAGTTCAGGAACCTTTTTGAAAAACGCGAGTGGCAATTATGGCGTTGGTGGAGTTTTTGGATGAAGATGATTATCGGAAGGATAAGCAACCTTCGATATCTTGAAAGATTAGGTGGAACATAAGTCCCGTTATAGATTCAAAATCGCAAGGCGAGGAAGTCGCTCCGCGATCGGGTATTAATCGGTCAAATTGATCCGATAAGTCAAGGGTTTTTGGGAAAATAAAATACTTTAATTAAATCTCCAGGTCAGAGGGTCCAGGACTATTTTAGTAAAAGGGAAAATAATTTGAGTTAGGTCCTTTATAAAAGAAAAATTACAATTTAGCCCCATTTTGTAAAAACCAAAACTTTTGGGGTTAAAAATTGAATAAATAAATATCCCGACCTTGAAATATTATGAGGTCAGTTCCTAAATTCTCCAAATTGTCCAGAGATTCAGGTTTTTTTTAAAGTTTTGAGGTCGAGTTTTTATAAAATTCTCACATTTGGCCCCAAATTTGTAAAAATTGCCAATTCGGACCATAAGTTTAAAATAATCGGAACTCACAAACCGGAAGAGATTTTAATGTGATTCCAGTTGGAAAACGTCATTAAGGTTAGTAGGATATTGGGAAAAAATCAGTTTTTAAAAGAAATAAGTGTAGGTCCTTTAAATTTTGAAAATATCATTTTTGTCCCATTTTGAAATAATTGCCTTTAAGGCTTTTAGGGGTCCAATTGTTATGAAATTTGAACCTTGGGTCCAAAATATAATTAAGTTATAGTTAAGTTAGTATTTCCAGGTGCATGGGCTGCATAAGTCCTGGGAATTTCATTTGGGTCCTCAAGTTTAGTATTTTACACTTTAGTCCCTCAATTTTAGAAAAATTACTTTCCAAGCCCTAAACACTTGGATTTTTGGAATACATTTAAAATATGTCATTTCCAGTACCTTAAGAGTAAAAATTTCAAATTTTAAAGCTAATATCTGGTACAGTTTAAAAATTTGCAAAGTAGCCCTTAAACATTCAAAATTTTACAATCTAGTCCTTGGGCTTTTAAAGGTTGATTTTATTTATCTTAAAACTCTTAAAACTTTATTAAAATGTCTAAAAGTCATTTTTGAACCTGAGTACAGTCCCAAAAATCGAAATTTGCAGAGGGGTCCTTTAACTTTCATTTTCTTGCAATTTAGTCCACCAACTTTCCATTTTTACATTTTTAAGTCCAAAATTGAAATTTAATCAATTATGCTCGACTTTTCCAGGTTATAAGTCATCCAAAACATGTATTTAAAAGATCATACACATGCATGTTCAATTCATACAAGAATTCATCAAATAGAACATTAAATTGTACATGCATGCACCTAAAATTCAATAAATAGCAATTTTGAGCAACTCTTGGGAATTTTCATGATTTTATACATAAAATTGACATGCAATACAAAGATTATATATCTCAAGGCTCATGATCAAAATTTCTACATGCATTTTAATAAAAACACGTAATAGTTGGAAGTATTTTTCCACCCACCTTAAATTTGGAAATTGTGAAATAAAAGGATAAATTTCACAACTTTGGATGAGGTCACTTAGGTCAGCCCCTAAGTCAAGAAATATCAAAAATTTGGAGTTAGAAAAATGAGAGAAAAATTAAGGAGAAAATAAGGAGATAAGAAAATTGGAAAGACTACACTTTACCTTGTGTAGTAGGTGATTTGAAACTAGTTGAAGCTTCAAATTTGGAAATTTTGGTTCAACTCCAAAATCACCTAAGGTCAGCGCCTATTTCTCAAAAATGAAAAAGGGGTGTCAAAATTTAAAAAAAATAGAAAGAAGAGGAAAGAAGGGTTCTAGTGTCCAATTCTTATCTTGTAGTCCAAATTTCTCTACTAGTTCTTCTTCAAGTCTTCAAGTTTCACCACCATGCATGAATGTCTCCAAGTGGTCTTCTAAGTACCTCAAAATTCAAAATATAAACTTAAGTCAAAAGAAGAAGGTGATGAGTAGAAAGAATTTAAGTTGAATTGAGGAGTGAAATTTCTTACCTTGAAAAAAGGGGGTGTTCGAATTTTTGAGTTTTAGTGGTAAGATTGTTTGTTTTGGTTTAGATGTTTGAAGGAAGAAAGTATGTTTGATGTTAGGAAGAAGATGTTCTTGGATTTATGAAGATGGGTTTGAAGATGTGAAGGACTTGTGTTTGAATATTTGAAGATATGAAGAAGTGGTACTTGAAGATATGAAGAACTTATGTTGAAGATTTGAAGATGTGAAGAGTTGGTGTTTGAAGGTTTGAATATGTGAATGAATTTTAGAGAGAGGTTAGAGAGAAGGAGGAGAAAAGGCTTGAGAGTTAGAATGTGTTGGATGAAATGAACAAAACTTGCCAAAATGGTCGTCCACCATGGTAGAGAGGGGGAGGAATTTTTGATTAAATTTGTGTCTTGCAAATTGTCTCTTGCATGGAGACAATTAGACTAGTCAAAGTATGGGCAAGGTATGGAAAGAGAAGGAATGTTGGGAAGACTCCAACATGTTGGGAAAAAATAGTATTAAAGAATTAATGTATGAGATGATGTGTATAATATTTGAATTAATGGTATAATTGTACACAAGATGACTAATATAAGGTGTAAGTGTACAAGAGTTGGATGATATTCTTACTCCAAAATCATCACCATGGCCGTCCATTATAAGGGCATTGTGGTAATTCCATATATATTTTTTTTTGTCCCAAATTTAATGATAATAGATGAAATATATCAATCTCCAAAATAATTAGTGATTTCCTTGATCACTTATAAGTCTCATGATCACTTAATCTAAATCAAAATCTTAATTCTATAAGGTAAAAGTCTCTAAAATAAATAGTATCTTAAAATTCTAAGGTGACTAATAAATACAAAAATAGTAATAATGATCAATCAAGTGATCATAAATGCAAAATAGAATTAATAGTGATCATGATCACAAGTAATAAATAAAATGAAATAAAATACAAAATATATATATTAATGATAATTACCCGTCAAAGTGACGCGATAAAATAGTCGATCAAATACATAGACGACAATAAAAATCAATTATATGTTCGAAAAATCGGGGCTTCACAAAAACGCATTAATACAAAATCATCAAAAGTGTTGTCCAATATTTTAGTCGAAAATAAACTTGAATAAATGCTCTGAAAAATTAGTAAAAACATTTTAAATTAATTTGGAGTATTTGGACAACATTTATAAACATTGTTTTGGTATAAAAACTCATATAAACAAAATCATCAAAATCTTGATAAAAATATTTATCTAAGAAACTCCCCCTTTTTGATGATGACAAACCATAACAATTTTAGGAAGTCGATTTTAAAACAAAACATATTTTCCGGTCTAAAACATCATCCATTACAAGCAAGATTTATCATAAGTGAGACACACAAGGATATGAACAAAGATTTTTCAAAACATTTTTTCACAAGTTCCCCCTATCAATATGCATATCAAGAACAAGTATAAAAGCAACCAACTAAAAGCTAAAAGTTTAGCTCTTACAAAACAAGCTTGAATTATTTGAGCATAGAAGCTCCCCCTGCCAAAAAACATCATTAGTCAAGCATAAAAGTCCACAATACATCAAATGGACTAAGTAATATTCACAGCTTTTGGCTTTTGAGAGCCCTAACTTATAGCTTTTCTTGCGAGCTTATTTTCGCTTCTTTGAGCATATGAGCATTTTTCTTGTTTCTCTCCCTTTGGAATCATCAAAAAGAGTGTAAGCACGATAAAAACATCATACAATTATATCAAAGTGTGCAATTTAATCGATTTATCGCGCGTTTTGAAAAATTGAAGCTTAAATTCCAAATAAAAAGGGAAAAATTGATCATTTGATTTGCAAAAGCTCATTTGATTGATAGAACATGATCTCAATAAATATATAAGACATTTGAAAGCAAATGAGTCTTGTAAATGTTGAACTTTTCTTTGAGATAATTTATCGAACACGTTGTGGCGTGAAAAATAAAAGAAGTTGTATAAGGCCCTTGTAAATGAATCAAGCCAAAAGATTTCATCACCAAATCAGTTCAAACACCATTCAATACAATATAATTAATAAGCACATCCCAATCATATGAAACTTCCATCAATAAAATTACAAATAAGCCAAAAACTCAAGGGTTCAATCCAATTGAGCAAAAGAAGTAGAATTCTTACCATTCAATCGGTAAAGACGAGAAATGATGATGATAATTGAGCTTAATTAAGTCCAATATATGAAATGTATGCATGAAAACAAATTTGAAGTGAAATTTGCGTGCAATTGGCGAAGGGGACGAAAAATTGACAAAATGAACCAAAATGGCTAAGTCTGAAGACAGAAACGTTTTTAACCACAAAATGGCAGTGGGCGACCGGTCGACGGTGTGGGCGATTGGTCGAGGTGAAGTCCGACCGGTTGCCCTCACCCCAGTCAGCCCACTGTCTCATTCTGTTTTTCAAAGTCCGAATTTTCGACCAAAAATCCGATTTTTCGCCCCTAAGTTTTAAAAACGTGCAAAATGCAAACGCAAACCTCATTCAATATGCATTATGCCTAACCGAGCTCGTATAGATGCAAAAGTCTCGGAAGATAGCGGTTTTGTAAAAATGTCCGCCAATTGATCTTGAGATGGTACGAAATATATCTCAATTTTTCGTTTAGAAACACAATCCCTTAGAAAATGATGTCGAATCTCAATATGTTTAGTACGGTTATGATGAACTGGGTTTTGAGCAATATTTATAGCGGATATATTATCACAAAAGATAGGAACATTTTCAAAAGAACATTTGAAATCCGCTGAGGTTTGTTTCATCCAAAGAAGTTAAGTACAACAAAAAGCCGCGGAAATATATTCGGCTTCGACCGTTGAAAGTGAAACACAATTTTGTTTCTTTGAAAACCAAGAAACTAGGCAATCACCTAGAAATTGACATGATCCCGGAATTACTTTTACGATCATCAATATTTCAAAGACATAATCGAATCACTATAACCTTTAAGAGAAAAATTTTCGTTCTTTGGATAAAATAAACCATATTGAATAGTGCCTTTCAAATATCGAAAAATCCTTTTAACGGCACTCATATGAGATTCTTTGGGATTGCTTTGAAAACGAGCACATAGGCATACGACATGAAGAATATCCGGTCTACTTGCGGTTAAATAAAGTAAACTACCAATCATACCTCGATATTTGGATTCATCAACCGGCTTGCCTTTTTCATCTTTGTCAATCTTGACGTTTGTTGCCATTGGGGTAGAGACGGTTCTTCCTTTTTCAATGCCGAACTTCTTCATAAGTTTTTTTTGTATATTTTGGTTGTGAAATATAAATTACTTCTTGGCATTGCTTGATTTGAAGTCCAAGGAAGAAGTTGAGTTCCCCCATCATGCTCATTTCAAATTTACCTTGCATTAACTTAGAAAATTTCTTGCACAAGGATTCATTAGTAGCACCAAAAATAATATCATCAACATAAATTTGCACTAATAAGCAATCTTTCCCTTTTTCAAAAACAAAGAGAGTAGTATCAACTTTACCTCTTGTAAAACCATTTTGTAAGAGAAAGGAGCTAAGTCTATCATACCATGCACGGGGTACTTGTTTCAAACCATACAAGGCCTTTTAAGTTTATAAATATCATTAGGCCTAGAAAAATTTTCAAACCCCGGAGGTTGTTTTACATAGACTTCTTCTTGAATAAGATCATTTAAAAAATACGGATTTTACATCCATTTGGTCAAGCTTGAAATTTTTAAAACAA
Organism: Rehmannia glutinosa; assembly: GCA_016081115.2. Classification (NCBI taxonomy): domain Eukaryota; kingdom Viridiplantae; phylum Streptophyta; class Magnoliopsida; order Lamiales; family Orobanchaceae; genus Rehmannia; species Rehmannia glutinosa. The sequence continues at coordinate 68,182 of JABTTQ020003216.1, forward strand.
GAATAAGCAAGTAAAATACGAATAGCTTCTAAACGTGCTACGGGTGAAAATGTTTCATTATAATCAATACCTTCTTCCTGACAATAACCTTGAGCTACTAACCTTGCTTTGTTTCGAACAATATTGCCTTGGTCATCGAGCTTGTTCCGAAATACCCATTTTGTAACAATAATTGTTTGAGATGGAGGACAAGGTACTAATTCCCATACATCATTCCTTTCAAATTGATTCAACTCCTCTTGCATTTCTAGAAACCAATCCTCATCTTCAATAGCTTCCTTAGCATTTTTAGTCTCTTTTTGAGATATAAGAGCTTTCTCAGCAAATTTTCCTCGAGTCATTACTTTATCAAGGGGATCACCAATAATAAGATCTTTTGGGTGATCTCCATTAAATTTCAATGCTACGGGAAGATCCGAAGTATCACCTTTGTCTTCTTGAGGAACATTTGAGCTTGAAGGTTGATCATTTTGAGCATCATCTTGAACAATGGGTTCAACAATATCCTCTTCATCACTTTCATCATTGGGTATCCTTTCAACACCCGAAGCTTTATTGAATTTGACATGGATGGATTCTTCAACAACCCCACTAGTCTTATTGTAAACCCAATATGCTTTGCTCTTGGTTGAATACCCCATAAATATTCCTTCATCGACCTTAAGATCAAGTTTGTCCAATTGATCCTTAGTATTCAAAATAAAACACTTACATCCAAATATTTTGAAATAACTAATATTTGGAGTTCTTCCTTTCCAAAGCTCATATGGAGTTTTATTCATTTTAGGACGGAATATAAACTCGATTAATGACATAGCAAGCGGTACTTACGGCTTCGGCCCAAAAATATTTTGGAAGTGAAAATTCATTGAGCATGGACCGACTCATTTCTTGAAGTGTTCGATTCTTCCTTTCGGCTACTCCATTTTGTTGAGGTGTCCTTGGAGCCGAAAAATTGTGACTATATCCCTTGGTTTCACAAAAGACTCTAAATTCTCCATCAAATTCTCCACCTCGATCACTTCGAATAGATTTAATAGTATCTTTCTTTTGATTCTCAATAAGTCTACACAACTTAACAAACTCATTAACGGCATCGCTTTTATTTGTAAGAAATAGAGCCCAAGCATATCTAGAAAAATCATCAACTATAACAAAAGTATAATGTTTTCCACTTAAACTTGTCGTACCAATATCCCCATATAAATCTAAATGAAGAAGTTGTAGAGGCTTGGTTGTGGAAATTTCATTTTTGGGCTTAAAGCTATTCTTAACTAATTTGTTCTTTTGACAAGTGTCACATAAGCCAAGATTTTCAAAATTCAATTTGGGTAGTCCTTTTACATGTTGGTTTTTGTAAATAATTTGCAAATTTTTATATCCAACATGTCCAAGTCGCCTATGCCATAAACTAGTTAAATCATTATTGGCGACAAGACAAGAAACATTTTGACTAACCAAATCACTTGTACGAATTTTGTAAAGATTGCCTTTTCTAATTGCTTCACAAATAATTTTATCATTTTTGGAAATAAGGCATTTTTCTTTATTAAAAACAACATTATAATTTGAATCACAAAGTTGGCTAACACATATCAAATTAAACTTAAGCCCTTCTACTAAAAGAACATTACTAAGAGAGAAAGAAGAGTTACCAATTTCTCCATTTCCAAGAACTCTTCCTTTGCCATTACCGAACATGACCATACCCTCTTCTTGGAGCTTGATGTTGGTAAAAAGTTCTATCTTTCCGGTCATATGGCGTGAACATCCGCTGTCCACGAGCCATTTTGAATCCTCCATAGTTGTTGTAGCCCCTATGACCTACAAAAGAATTATTTTTAGGTACCCTATAGTTTTGGGGTCCATGGGGGTTAGCCTTGAGACCTTTGGGTCTCCAAACAAAGCTAAAATTATTCTTCAATTTACAATGACTAACATAGTGACCAACTTTACCACAATAAAAACATATAAGATTATGGGCACTACAAGCACGTACAAAAGTCGGACCTTGGTCTTTTTTCTTTGAAAGAGGTTGAAAAGGTTTATAGCCAAGTCCTAATTTAGAATACTCACCTCCTTGTGCATCTAAAATTTTTGTAACTTTATCCGTACTTAAATTAAAACGATGCACATCCTTTTTCAAACATTCAAGATCTTTGGTGAGCGATTCTTTTTCGGTTTCAAGAGTACGGACTTTAGTAAGAGCAATAGCATGAGCTTTATCAAGAGATTCATAAGAAGTAAACAATTTATCCTTTTCTAATTTGAGCTCTTTATGCTCATTTTTTAAAGTCTTGTTTTTAACAATCAAATTTTGAAACTCATTTTGTAATTAATCAAAATCACATTGTAAATCATCAACTAAGGAAGAAGATGAAGCATTAGAGCGTACCTCGTTGTTTTCATCGTCTATGGTCATAAGACCATGTTCGGATTCTCCTTCTTCGTCGGTTGTTTCAAGTAGCTCATCCCAAGTTTTGACTTCCGCATTTAGAGCCTTCTTTTTCGAAAAAGGCTTCTTCTTCTTTTGTTCCTCTTCCTCGAGTTTTGGGCAATCGGCTATGAAGTGCCCGGATTTTCCGCGTTTAAAACACGAGTTGTCTCTCGGTTTTCTCGCCTTATTTTTATTCACAAATTTTGCAAATTTACGAACAAGTGCGACTGTCTTCTCATCATCCTCATCAATATCATAATACACATTATTAGAAGAAGATGCAAGACCTTTAGGAATATTTTGCATACCCAATTGATTGATGGATGGTTTGGAATTTTTTCTCTCCTTGAGATAGACTTCGTAGATGAGGAGGATCCCGATGAGCTCATCGAATTTGAGTGTCTCGAGATTTTGTGCTTCCGTGAGAGCCGTCACCTTTTTGGACCATGAGCCGGGAAGAGCGTTCAAAACCTTGGTCACCTTGTCTTCTTCGGAGATGACCTTTCCAAGAGCTACAAGAGGATTGACAATGTTGTCAAGCCTTTCCACCATTTTTGATATGCTTTCACCATCATGCATATTGAAATTTTCAAAGTCTTTCACAAGTATTGTTTTTCTTGCTTGCTTCACTTTCTTTGTACCCTCATAGATGGTTTCTAATTTTTCCCAAACTTCATGTGCCGACCTTATGCCTCTTATACGATTATACTCGGTGGCGGTAAGAGAGCAATGTAAAATATTTAAGGGCTTACCGTTTAGAGAGAAAGCCTTCTTGTCATTCTCATCGAACTCCTTGAACGGTTTGGGAGCCGTGGTGCTGTCCTCTAATTTCTTGGTTGGTTGATCAACTCCTTCAATGACCACATTCCAAATATCAAATCCGTACCTTGTAGAAAGCACTCCATACGGTCTTTCCAAAATGTGTAGTTGTTGGCGTCGAATAGTGGTGGCTTGTTGGTGGAGACGCCGGTGGTGAGATAAGCTTCATTCGTATCCATGGATCTTTCCTCTTTACTCGGAACGAGCTAGCCAAAGAGTTTGGCTTTGATACCACTTGTTAGTCCAAGTGGCTCCGATAATCTAGAGGGGGTGAATAGATTATGTCGATTTTTCGCAAATTGCCCTCTTTTTCGAATGAACAAGTAAATGACTAGAATGTAAATGCGGAAATTAAACAACACTCGTCGATTTATAGAGGTACAACCCACCTAGGGCCTAATCCTCTACCACCCTAGTATCTCCAGGATGGATTTCAAAAAGAAAAAAAGGGTTTATTAATTACCACAATTAATACAACACCACCTTTGAAGATTACCACAATCTTCTTACAACACCTTCAAGGAGATTACCACAATCTTCCTTCAACACCTATGAAGAGTACCACACTCTTCAACACCTAAGATCACCCAAGTGTGTTTTTACCACAAGAACACTAACAAGGATATCTTGTTTTGGATGATAGAAAAATTCAAGATTACAACTCAATAAATGAAGTATACAAACTTTGAGTGCAAGTATAATCAAGAACAAAAAGCCTAGACCTCAAGGTTGTGCAAGTGCAAGAACTTAGGCTATTACAACAAGAATGTAAAAATGAAAGCTTGAAGAATTTTGCAGATTTCTTGTTGTATTGTATGCTTGTGTGTTGTTATCTTGTGTGTCTTCAAATCAACCTCTATTTATAGGAGAGTCTTCATAGACATATGCTCCTCCTTCTTCACTTTTGTCTACAAAAAGAGGATCACAAGATGTAGAAATATTGTACAAAAATCAAAAGCAAATCTTGCTGATATGGAGTTCAAATGGCACAATTTTTGCTGTCAAAAATTACACATGGAGACTGGTTGCCCTATAGAAAATTTTGAACGTTGGAAAGAATTTAGTGTGATCCAGGTACAGGTTGGAGGGGGGTCCGACCGGTAGGAGGGGGGTCCGACCGGTCGGCCCTTCCCTTGACCGGTCGGCCTCCCTTATTTTTCATGTCCAGTACATTTTGTTTCATTTTGTGCGTTCTCCAGGTACCGGTCGACCGTTTGCCTGACCGGTTGACCTCCAACTTGAATTGTTGTCCGATTTTTGTCAAAAATAAACTTCAAAAAATACTCCGAAAAATTAGTAAAAATATTTTAAACCGATTGGGAGTATTGAGACAACATCAGAAATATCGTTTTGATATAAAAACGCATTAATACAAAATCATCAAAAGTATCGTCCAATATTTTAGTCGAAAATAAACTTGAATAAATGCTCCGGAAAATTAGTAAAAATATTTTAAATCAATTTGGAGTATTTGGACAACATTTATAAACATTGTTTTGGTATAAAAACTCATATAAACAAAATCATCAAAATCATGATAAAAACATTTATCTAACACGTCCAATATCACTTTGCAGTTTGCTGATCGATCCATCGCCTATCCGTGTGGAATCATTGAAGACGTATTGTTAAGAATTAATAAATTTGTTTTTCCTGTGGATTTTGTAGTGTTGACGCGAACGAGGAGAAGAAAATACCTATCATCTTTGGGCGACCATTTTTAGCTACAAAGACGGGCTTTGATCGATGTAGAAATGGGGAGCTAACATTGCGTAAATCGGGAGAAAGTCGTATTCACCATCCATCCAACCAACAGGCTAAAATTTGAATTAAAGGATGGTAAGCAGATGGTTGGGAATATAGCTGAAGACATTGGAGGTTGGGAAGTCTCTAAGGGAAACGTGGATAACATGCCTATTGGAGCCCCAACTTAAGGATAATCTGACATAGTCTGGCTGAAGACTGTAAACTTAGCGCTTCTTGGGAGGCAACCCAAGCCCTTTTTATTGCTTTGTTAGTTTTAATATAATTTAGTAGTTGGTTTTGTTTTTTCTGAATTTTTTGCATTTTTAGGAGTAGTAAGTTGCATCACATCTCACCCCTCTTATTTGTGCAAATCCCACATATTTCACTCCATCTTCAAAAAGGAGAACTCTAACTCCACACACACCATCTTCATCTCATTCACTCATTATTTGGGAAGTTTGCAACTTCCAAACCCCACCCCATGGTTTTCCCCATCTTGTGATTTTTGGTGTGATGGGATTGTAGTAGTGCTAGGATAATTGTTGTTGATTTGTGGATTGGTTGCTCATGCTAGACTTAGGCTTGGTGTTGATTTTTGGGATTGAATTGAGTTATCCATTGCATTCACTATCTTTGCCCAAATTCATGCATATAAGGTGTTTGATAAAATGCCCCAATGACAATTTCACATTGTTTAGTGCTATTTTGCATATCTATACTTATCTTGTTGACATGGCACTATATTTTCCACTTGGGTGCATTATGTATGTACTTTGATTGTCGATTTCTCACCCATAACCGAATTCTATGGTTCCACGAGTTTTGTTTTCTTGTCTACCTTGCTAGGTTACAAAGATGCGAAACCAAAGAGGACTCGGGCCAAGGCGAAGGGGAAGAACAAGACCACACCTTGGAGGCATACAACACCCACGGGCTTGTGCACAAGGATGCATTGTGAGCTTATACGAGACACCTCTTACACGTAGTAGTACCACATGACTTAAGGAGCCTTAGCTCCTCGGCTACCAGGAAAGTCATTTTTCCAACCTCTCCATTAGGGACAATGTCGTTTTAAGTTTGGGGGGTGTAGTTTGTTTTTATTCATCGAGTCGAGTCTTAAGTCCGGAAAAAAATGAAAAAAAAAGAGTCTAGAGTCGAGTCGGGTCGTCTGTAAGACTGTAAAACTGCATGACTAGATGAATTTGTTGAATGAGTTAAACGGTCAAGAGAGCATGTGTTTGAATTGTGATCTATTCTTCTTTCCATTAATTCCATCTATGTGCTTAACTCTGTTGATTTATTTGGGGATGATTTATGCAATTGAGTGGTTCCTTTATGATCCCACCAGATTCTGGAACTTGTCTGATCACTAGTCGAGGAGAAATCCTAGGTGAAGTAACATTAAGGAAGTGATTTAGGCCATCTTTGAACAAGTCAGAGTCTAAAATGCCTAACTTTGTATTATATTTTCCCTAGTGTCCCCCTTTGAGCCTTATAAACCCGTTTCTTTGGCAACCAATCTAATACCCAGAGCCTAAATGAGAATATCCTAATTACCCATCACTCATACACACAAAGTATAGAAAAATGTTGAAGGTTGAGGAGGGTATGTATTTAATTGAATGAAGTTGCCCAAGAAAAGAAAACATGAAACCCAATGTACGCAAAAGAATAAGTTTGGGGGTTCCGAAAAAGAAAAAAATATATGAAAAAAAATGAGAAAAATCAGCGGATTGAAGGTTCATAAACATTGGGGATGTCAAAAAGTGAAGGGTAGTGTTGATTGTTGATTAAAAGTGATAATTGTGTGTTTGGGTGATTTGAGCCACTTAATCCTATATTTTCCTACCTTACCCTAAGCTCGCATTACAAGCTTTGAAAGTCCTATTGATCCTTGTGTTACATTTGCCTACATTAGTGCAGATTAGTGTGAAAGACAAGCCTATGGAGTCCGGTAAGCATGTCATCTTCATATTCAGAAAGTGGATCGTCTTGAAAACACTTGATTGCGTGAATCTATCTGGATAAAGAAAACGGAGTTGGCATGAACATTCCACCTTCATGATCACATTGTGAAAACACGTGCTTGATTGATAGTGAGACAAAATTTGGTGAATGAGTTTGGTTGTGAAGTTTTGCAGTTAGTCTGTGAGTCAGTCGTCTTTATTTTTACTGTTTCATTCATGTTTGTTGATTTTTAGAGTCTATAATTGTTTGAGGCCAAGCAAACGTCTAAGTTTGGGGGTATTTGTTAAGTTGGTTTTATACGAATGGTATTGAGTATTCTAGACTAGGATTTGGCATTGTTTTTGGGTATTTTTAATGTCGTTTGAGTCGAATTCATGTAATTAGTTGTCGTTTGAGAGTTGGGACAGTCTTGGGTGCCGAAATTGGTCAAAAACGATGAAGAACGTGCTTGGAAGGTGATAATCGCAATTTAGAAGTAAAAATCGGAAATATATTGCTCGAAGCAGTGGTGCCGCAGCGTCAAAACCCCCGCGCCACAGCGCGAGGGTCGAAAACTAAACAGTGGCACAGGGGAAGGAGGGGCGCTGTCTCAAGGGTTGCAGCGCCCGAACGTAGTGCAAAAGACTTCAGGCGCGCTGCAGCGCCATCCAGGGCGCGACGTGCGATGGAGCAGGACAGCAAGGTAGCTGGGCGTGAGATGCAGCAGAGGGCGACGAAATCAGGTGCGCTGCAGCGCGCTATGACCAGCGCTGCAGTGCGCGACCAGCAGCAGTGAAGATTCAGGCGCGCTGCAGCGCACCATTCCTAGCGATGTAGCGCGCGTCTGGGCGGAAAATAAGGCTGAACGTGGGCTTTTATTTTTTGGGCCGTTTTAACAGTTTTCGAGGGTTTCGAGCCTATAAATACGATAAGTCACGAACATAACAAGGGGGGATATTATTTTGAGCACAACGCAAGGCAAGAGACACAGAGCTAGGGTTCGGGACGGCAATTGGAGGCACTTCTCATTTGGACACGGAGAGAATTCCTTCTCTTTTCTTCTCAATTCTTTCTTTGTTTTTCTTTGTCGATTTCTTGAGATATATAATTATTTATTCATGAGTTTTTATACATCCAATATGAGCTAAACCCATTTTTCTAGGGGATTGATGTAACTTACGTTTGAACCTATTTTTTATTTCCAGTTTATGAAATTCGCATGTTATTTAATCTATTTGTGCTATTTGATTTGATTGCATCTGGATTATCTGATCAATAATTTAGATTGTTTGGCGTGTTTAATTTGACGCTCGAGAGAGGTAATTGAACGCCTGGCCATAGAATAGCACAACCTAGGGTTTCATAGAATCGAGAGGTTTATGAATCTTTTGAAGCCTGTGATAGAATATTCATTGAGCGTATTAGGGTTTAATTTATGATTTTTATAGAGATATCGAAATCAGAAATTGGAACCTAGAATCACTTGGCACTCAAGAGAGGAAGTGATAAATGGTAGGAATATTGGCTTATAGATTGATAACTTGTGATTAATAAACTGGATTGAAAACATAGGGGATAACTAAGTGAAATCAACCCTCTAGAATCCATATCTTAAGTGTTTGATTATTTGTCTGAACCAATTATTTGCTTAATTTTAGTTTTCTTTTTAGTTTAACAACATTATTCGATTTCTAGATAGAATTAAGCTATTTTAATTATAGTACTTAGTATAAAATTCGATAAGAATCCCTGTGGAGATGATAACCCTACTTTCAAAACCTATACTAAAACTTGACACCGTACGCTTGCGGTAAGAGCCTCCACCAACAAGCCACATCTATTTGATTCCAAAAATTATACTTTTTGGAAAGAAAGAATGGAATGCTACTTACAAAGTTGCGGGTTCGATATTTAGAACACGGTCATTAATGGAGATTCCATTCCGATGAAAGACCCACCTCAAACCTCCAAAGTCCTCAAGGAGCTCAATAATGAAGAGAAGAAAATCATCTCCTTAAATGGTAAAGCTCTTAATATTATTTATTATTCACTTACCATTTTGGAATATGATCATATTGTAGGGATTAAATCGGCACATGAAACATGGAGAAAATTAGAAGAATTATATGCAAACGAAAGGAGCCACTCAAAAGCATCTACTTCTCAATTGGATACAACAACATGGGATGAGCATCTTACAACTTCCGATGACGATGAAAACGAATGATGTCTTATGGGCTTCGAAGAAGAAAACAAGGTAAGTTCTAAATCTTCTACTTCCTATGATAATGAATTACAAAATGATTATAGTGATTTGCAAAATAATTTTAATGAACTTCAAAATGAATTCCAAAGCTTACTTGTTAAATACAAAAATTTGAAAAAGGAATTCAATGTTTTGAAAAATGATTAAGGATAGTTTATTTACTTCCTATGAATCACTTTCATGTGCTCACACCACCACACTTGATAAGGTTAGAATCCTTGAAAAAGAAGATAGTACTCTTGTTGAAGATATTAATTGCATGAAAAGGATTTACATCCAACTTGAGTACCGATAAAATGACCAAAATTGTTGATGTTCATAGTTGTGATAATTTGAAACTAGAACTTGATCATAAGCCTGATATTGTCAATCATATGAAAAAGAATCAAGTCTCTATGCATGTTAGTCATTATGCTCCTAGAGTTATTACTTGTTTTTATTGTGGTAAAAAGGGTCACACAGCTAATACTTTCCGGGCTAGAAATAGCTCTAATTATTATTGGAGACCTAAAAGTCTCAAAGCTAATCCCAAAGGACCCAAACTCTTGAGGGTACCACAAAACAATGTCATATTAGGTACTCGGTGTAATAATAATCGAAGAAAGATCATACCGCCAAGAAGGCATCAAATGACCGTCTCATTTGATCAAAGGAGAAGACAACATCACAATGAATTTCCAAGAGAAAGACACTATCAACAATGGGATGGACACAATCCTTGGAAATGGAGCAATTGGAGAAGTCATCATCAACAAAATGATTTTCAAAGAGGAAGATATCATCAACCATGGGAAAGGCACAACCCATGGAAATGGCGTAATTGGTAAACCGTATCTCCCCATCTAAATATGCATTTTATTTTTATGCATATTTTTATTTGTGTCTTAATTGTCAAAATGATTTTTCAAAATATTTTCAAAATAAGGTCTTCCATATACTTGTGCTTTTAAAATCTTTTGAAAAGGAGACCTTGAATGATGCTTTTAAAACTCTTGTGTATTTCCTAGAACTTGTATGTGTATTATCTCTTTTGGATTTATATAGCATAAGTATGCTTGTGATACATCTTATTGTTTTAGCCTACACTTGTATCATATTGTTTTGTGCAAGATTTGCTTTAAGAATTGTGTAGGATTTATATATCTTCATTAATGGTTATCTACTCATTATTTGACAAGAGAGACATAAACTATCGAGGTACGCTCACCATTATTATTCATCTCATAGACTCGGTATATTTTTGCTTACTTGTGCAAATTTATATTGATGATATTATTGGTGCTACTAATGAATCTTTGTGCAAGTTGTTGCAAGGTGAATTTAAGATGATCATGATGAGGGAGCTAAATTTCTTCCTTGGACTTCCAATTAAGCAATGCAAAGAAGGTATCTATATTTCGCAATCAAAATATATAAAAGAACTTTTGAAAAAGTCCGGCATTGAAGAAGGAAGAACCATCTCAACCTCTATGGCAACTAATGTAAAGATTGACAAGGGTTGAGGAAGGCATATCGGGTGACAAACATATTCGAGGTATGTTTATCTATGTTTATTACTCCTTTAGACTCGACATTTTCTATGCCTTATGTCTATATATGCTCGACTTAAAAACAATCCCAATGAATCTCATTAAAGTGCCGTTAAAATAAATTTTCAAATATTTGAAAGGCACTTCCTATTATGGCTTGCTTATCCATAGTCTTAAAAAAATGTTTATATTTCTCGAGATAACAAGACCGGTGTTAAAAATTTCTCAAAATATGGTTTGTTATAATCAAACTTGAGATTCTACATCTTTTAAGGGATTGCGTTTCTTAAATAAAAATTTGAGATGTGTTTAATTCCGTCTCAAGGATAGCTCGCGGACATTTGTTTTCAACCATTTACCACCGAGTCTTTTACCTCATTTCGAGCTTGATTATGACATAATGTATATTGAATGACGTCTACGTTTGCAGATTGCACGTTTTTAAAACTTAGGGGCGAAAAAAATCGGATTTTTGGTTCAAACTTCGAATTTTTGCAAAACAAAGAACGGTGGGCGGTGCAGGCGGGCCGAGGCCGAGGTTGGCCATGCCGACTCGTTGGTCGCCCTCATTTCCTCCAACCGGTCGCCCATGGCTATATTTTGGTTAAATCCGTCTTTGTTCTTATACTTAGCCATTTTGGCTCATTTCACTCATTTTTCGTCCCCTTTGCCATTTTCACACACAATTCACTTCAAATGTGTTTTGTTGCATAAATTATATATCTTGGGGATTATCTTGCTCGTTTATCATCATTGTTGCACATTCATTTCTTGATGCAATTCGTATATGTTTGTGATGAGCTTATTAATTGTTGTTGGATGATATTTGTAAAATTACTTTTGATGATGAAAAACTTGGCTTGATTACATTTACAAGAGCTATATATATTTTCTTCTATTTTTGACGCCCGCCAAGTGTTCGGTAAAACAATTCAATGAAAAATTCATCATTTACATGACTCTTATGCTTTCAAATGTCTTATATATTTATTGAGTTCATGTTTTGTCAATCAAATGAGCTTATGGATTTCAAATGATTAAATTTCTCCCATTTGTATTTGGCTTCTATGTCTCTACTCTTAAAAACAGTTGATAATTTGTCTCTTTGGCGCACTTTGATATACATGTATGATGTTTTTATCATCCTAACATTCTTTTTAATGATTCCAAAGGGGGAGAAACAGGAAATTGGCTCATTGGCTCAAAGAAGCTACTAAAAGCTCGCGAAAGAAGCTATAAGCCATGCATTCTTAAAGCCATAAGTTGTGAAGTATACTTAGTCGATTGGATGTATTATGGACTTATTTGCGCATGGATAATGAGTATTTTTGACAGGGGGAGCTTCTAAGCTCATGATGTTTATGTTTATCTTGCGAAAGCTTATACTTCTAGCATATGTAATAATTCTTCTTGATGTGCTTGATGATAGGGGGAGCTTGTGTAAAATGTTCTGGAATATTTTAACTCCCTTTTAAACGGATAGTTTTCTCCTTGACCAAAAAAATTGCTTTGTTTTCAAAATCGTCTTCTTGAAAATTATTTTGGTTTGTAATCATCAAAAAGGGGGAGTTTGTTAGAAAAATATTTTTATCATGATTTTGATAATTTTGTTTAAATGAGTTTTTACACCAAAACAATGTTCCTAAATGTTGCCCAAATACTCCTGATTGTTTTAAAATGTTTTTACTAATTTTTTGGAGTATTTCTTGAAGTTTATTTTCGATAAAAATTGGACAACAATTCTGTTTCATGCTCGATCGGTCGCCCTATAGGGCAACCCGTACCTGTGTTGAGTTTTGAAACGGAAAAAGGAATGGAGGGAAAAATGAGGAGGTCGACCGGTACGGGCGATCGGTCGACCATTGGGTGACTGGTGCCTGGGAACTCCCTCTCGAAGACAAACATCTTTGTTTCATTGTTTGATGTACCCCCAACCGGTCAACATACGGGGCGACCGGTCGGACCCCCCGTCGACCGGTCCCTCTGTGTATTTTTTGTAGAAATTTCTTTTTAAACTTATCTATGCGCGACCGATCGCACATCTCTTTTATTAGCAAACTATCCGTTGCATTTTCAGATAACTTTTCCCTAATTTGTGGGATTGATTTCTAACAGCTATAATCTTGATTTTAAATGGTTTATTTTGCGGAAATTCACTCCCCAAGGAGGATCCTATGTTTGGAAATCAAGCCAAGACCTCTCCCACAAATAGAGGCTTCATTTAAGCAACAAGAGAGAATACTACAACACAACAAGATACACTCAAGCAAACACATTTGTTCTTCATTGTTATTATTCTTATTGTAATTTGCCTAGCTTATCACTTTCACATCTTGAGGTCTAGGATTGATTATTGATTACACTTGCACTCAATTTGTATCATTAATTATCGAGTTGTAATCTTGAATTTGGGTTATCATTCAACACAAGATATCCTTGTGAGTGTTCTTGTGGTAAGAACACACTTGGGTGATCTAGGTGTTAGGTGCAAGAAGATTGTGGTGATCTTCTTATTGAAGAGTGTGGTGCTCTTTGAGGTGTTGAAGAATTTGGTATTCTTCAAGTCGGAAGATTGTGGTAATCTTGACAAGGTGCCGTTGAAGATTGTGGTAATCTTCAAGTGAGATTGTTGTAATCTCAAAAGAGGTGTTGTATGGTGTTGTTGTATTAATTGTGGTAATTAATAAAAAAAAATCTTTTTGAAATCCATCCCGGAGATACTGGGGTGGTAGAGGATTAGGCCCTAATTGGGTTGAACCTTTGTAAATCGACGCGTGTTGTTTACTTCCCGCACATTTATTCTTGTTTTGGCTTGTTTGATTCGAGAAAGAGGGCATAATCGAGAAAATTGAGATAATCTATTCACCTGCCCCTCTAGATTATCGTAGCCGCTTGGACTTACGAACAGTCTGGAGATAGCCTTGATCACACAACTGGCTTCTCTTGCGACTACCTTCTTCCGCAGGCATTTTGCGCACTGCATTACTTTAGCTCACTTCTCAAGTTTTGGATTTGATCACGAAGCCCTCCAACAAACTTGATAATGGTTCGACCAGAAACCTTTCTACAATCCTAGCTTGGAGAGTAGACCCATTTGATTTCTTCAAAAATTTCATCTTCAACAGATTTGAAGTTGTCTTTCCTTCACAACTTGTGTTGGATCGATTTCCTTCGAGTTTCAGGCTTGAGGAATTGCTTGAATGTTTATGAGAATATTGCAGGTTAGATGCTTGAATATTTCTTGCTTGTTCGTGGTTCAGGTCTCTTTTCTCAAAAACTTCCTCAGCCTTTTATAGTGCACATTTGAAATTTTGCCCGTTGAAGAGATAGGCTAATTTCAAATGTCACTAGAGTTTGTTGGCTTTTCTTGGTCTGCAGTCCTTGATGTTGACCATTCCTCATATTAAATGTCTTCGCAGCATTGGAGGTGCCTAACACAAGGTGCATTGTTTCCCATGGGTTCATTCCTTTTGCACAATTCTGGGACTAACACTTTAGACTGTGACTTTGACATATTACTATATTGAGTAATATTCTTGACTTTAAATCAACGGATCTAAGTCGGTTTGTCTTGACTAGACTCTCATCCGCACCCAGGGGCGAGTCGGCTCGGTCATTGGATAACTGTTGTCACTTCAACTTGAGACTTGGCTTCTTGAGATGACTTAGTGACACTTCTTACAAATTGTTCTCGGTGACTCTTCTTCAGTCGAGTCCTTGACTTTCTTCATGGTATTACTCAGCTGACACACAGCAGAGTCTTCTCATAATCCGTAGCTGACTTCTTGTAATCCTTGGCATAGCTGACTTGACTCAGCTTTTCCAGCCCTATCTATTACAATACAAATTACAAGGAAAATGGGGCGCCAACTTCCTAGTTTAAGTTTTATATGGTATCGTCAAAATCTACTTAATAAATTTCCTAACAATTTCCCCCTTTTTCATGATGCCAAAACTTAAAAACATTCAACAAAACATAAACAACAAAGACACATACAGACAATGTAGTAACAAAGAATGTATGCTTAAAATAGATCGTTTTATTGATCATAGCATTCTTGTCCTTTACACAGCTGTTTACATTTGGTATCAGAGCATTCTTTATCAGAGCAATATACATATCTAAGCTAAGATACAAGAATACATACAGAGTGAAAAATTACAGGAAATTCACTAAGTATATTATAGACGACTTACATGAATGTATTTACAATAGTAAGATACATGAAAAACACTTCAACGCCTTCACTGCTGCCTTCTTCTTTCTTCTTCAGGTCTCTTGCGCTCCTCGTCGTCATCAGCTCTTTTTCTCTTCTTCTTCCCTTCTTTTCTTCTTTTCATAGGCCCGTTTGGAAGCATCATCGCTTTGCTTCCTCGCGAGCCATTCTCGTGTTTGCCTTTCATTCTCTTTTTCTTATCTTCTTACTACCTCAGGGCTCTTCCTTGCCACTTCTCGGTTGGCTAGGTGATCATATCCAGCCCAATAGATCAAGCCCTTTTTGTCAGGATCTACGTATTCAACGTCCTTGGGTTTTGGTCGAGGTAGGGGACCTCTTCCACCACCACTTCTTTCTTTTCCTGTCTCAGCTCTTCCGCCTCTTGGAGTGTACTACACTGGAGTCTTCTTATTTCCAGCTGAGTGACTGCTGGAAGACTACTGCTTATCAGCTTCTTGACATAGTTCTAGACCTTTCTCCCAACACAAATCCCGGCTTGAGCGAGCCATTCCTTGGAAGTAGCCTTCGATTCGAGTGTTTTGAACTCTTCAAGCGATCAGGCTCGATCCGTCATCGGTATCGCATCACGATCCTTTCCAAGCGGAAGACCACCATATTGTTTCAATACTTTACGAACGCGAGCATCCCGCTTTTTAGAGAACTCCTCAAACCCTTTTCAATAATCTTCATTTTATTTGCCATTGGCACAAAGAAACGGCGTGCTCAATTGGTAGGGTCACAAGAAGTTTGCTCGGGATGGAAGCGATGCATGACTTCTTTGAGTGGTTTGGCTAACATTAAAGTCGATCCTTGAACTTTCCCCTCTTTGCTTTACCGCTTCTTCACGGATTTGTGTCTTTCTTCTATTTTTCTTCTTTTAATCCCTTGAGGAACTCCTCTTCCCCCTTTTTGGCATCATCAAAAGAGAGAGGAACCTCAGGGAACATACCGCTAAGGATAAAATCCAGTCTGCTGATCGTAGAGTTATGCTTGGAGTCTGTTGTATCATATACGGCCCAAAATTCTGAACAAGTTGCCTTCGACTTGGCTGTGACTAGCTTCATTTCAGCCATGAGAATGTTATTTCATTCTTGTGAAATTGTTGCAGCATCTCCATATCTATCTTGTGAGACTGGTTTAACCTTTCAATATATTCCTTCATCCTTTGCGTGATCATGGAATTATCAGCACTCCATGCGAGCATTCTTCCATATAGGGCTTTGAAATAACGTACTTGCTCGATTCTCATGGCAGTCTGCTATTGAGTCCATTCCCTAATCCGCACCACGATCCCTCTCAAATCAGCTATGAGAGTGGCATCATGATTGTCCAGCCGTAAATCCAGTGAGACCTGATGTCGTTCGATCTTCTCAATCTCCTCACGGATATTTTTTAAGACTTCATGAATCTCAACTGTCTCGCCCATTTCAACTGCCGGCCATTCTGCGTCGAAATTAAAGTCTGCTGGAACAATTCTGTCGGTGGGAATGATGGGATCTTCTCGTACAATGTATCTCCTTTGTTCAGCCGTTGTCTCTTCTTCGAATGCAGGCAGGTTTTGTGTGAACGAAAACATGTCTTTGAAAGATATTATCGCACACATAGGGAATCTCTAGGTCTCGTCCCTTCGTTGCCATCCCTTGTTGGAGTTGAGTGGAGTCAGCTTTCGATGCTCTACTGCGGCAGCTTCATCGGTAATGTTCACAGCTGTGTGAGCCTATGACGGAGCTATTGGAGTCGTTCTTCTGCGATTGTGGAACTGAGATGATTTCGGTTCAGTGGGGCATTTGTGATGTGTTGCCCGGTGGTAGAGCTTGTTTGTCTTAACAGCTTCCTCGATCTCAGTAGACTTTTCTAAATGAATTACCTCTTCCTCGACTGTATTATCAGCGTCATCGGATGATGATGAGACTTGCGGAGTTGGCTCATCATCAAAGTTGAACTTCGTGTGAGCCGTTTTCTCACTGATTTGGCTCTTAGTATTGAGAACATCCTCAGCTGGGTCCGTAGGATTTGCAAGTGGAGTGGACTCAGCTTCATTTTCTGATCCCAAAAATGATGTATCTATGTTTTCTTGGGAATCAAGAAGAGCGCTTATCTCCTTTTTCGTATCGACGATGTGTCTTTTGGAGGAATGTTACGTATCTTGACCCTTACCCGGGAAGTCTCAACCTCCTTGGGCCTTCAAGACCCCTAGTAGACTCAGCGCTACGAGGCCTTGGTGTTCCTTCGATAGTCTCAAGTTGTCTTAGGGTTTTCGACAATGGCATCCGTTGGGGTCTCAACCCCCTTGGTACATGTTTTTTTCGTGCCCAGTGTTAACTCCGGGGCATTTCCATCATGTGCCTCGTAGTGATAACAACGTCATTGGCCTTCAAAGCGGTGACACTTGGTGGGACAGACTAATTTGTCCAGAGCCGTCGATGTCACTCTGGCGATGTTCACTTTTTTCTCAACTTCTCCTCCTTGCTTCCAAGATGAGTCTCCCACAGCAATCTCCAACCCTGTTGTGGTGGAGAGAGTTTCCCCCTCAGCTGGCTCACTAGCTGAGTGAGTGATTGTGGGGTCACTCTTCTCAAGAACGCGGCTTTATCCGTTGAGTGGTCACCACCAGGCGGGCGGTCTAAGAACACGCCTACGGGGGTTGGCTCGGCAGGTGCCCAACGCCCCGACTTCATCGCTAGCTCCTTGGATCCATCCTCCGATTGTACAGAGAGCGTGGGCTGCAGCAATATCTGATGCAATCTGATGTACCACTCCCAGATGCTCCTCATGCATGGCTCTGGATTCCCTCATAGCCTGCTGCATATTTGACTTCTCGGTTGCAGCAGTGGGATCCTCATCACTTTCTGAGAGCACATCAAGATGCGTGTGAGTTTGATCTGGAGAGCCTGTAAATTCACATATTTTAGATTTTTCCAATGCTCGGGCTCGCTCCTCAGCTTTATCCTTTTTCATCCGCCTTTATGATGCGGAGGATATCCATGCAGTTGTCTTCGTCGAGAGCTTGTCTGACAGTTGCAACACCAAGGAATTGGAGCAACTCTTCTTCTTCTTCTATAAACTCAGGGTGAGTGAACTGCATCCTTGAGTGATCTAGCTTCCATGCTCTCCATTCTCGTAAGCGTCGTTGAATATCTGGGTAAAGTGGAGAATACACGATTGCATCGTCATCATCATCTTCACATTCACCTCCGGTTTCCGAAATAGGAGGTAGAAGATCTTGCTTTTCCTCAGAAGCAGCAGCATCAGATGTGGGCGGGGAGATAACGTTTTCAACAACAGGTTCAGTTATCTCAGCTGCTTCTTTCTCCTCAGTTGTCTTCCTCACAGCTGGGTCTTCGACTGATATCTGCTGATCATCATCAGTAAACTTCGCAGATTCATCAATAACTTCAGGAGACTACGCTTCTTGATTACCAGCAGTCTCGGCTTCCTTCTCCAGCTGAGTATCAGACTCAGCCGTCTTCTCAAGGTCAGAATGCCTGACCAATCTTCTATTTCTTGGACGAACCAGAGGGACTTCTGGTTCTGATTCAGTAGATTCATCAGTAGTGGGGGCTTGGGTATTCTTCTTGGAGGGGGCTGCCTTCCTCGACTTGGTAGTCCTCTTCTTCTTAACGACTGGACAAGGTATTTGAGATTTCTTCTTAGTCTCTGCTACAGGGGCAGGAGTCTCGGCTGCTCAGACAGGGGACTCAGCTGTAGGGGTAGGTGTTTTCTTTGTCTTAGTTGCAGGGGCAGCTCTCTTCTTTGGGGGAGAATCTCAGCTGTGTCTTCGGGGTTAGCTGATTCCCCCACACTACTATCAGCTTTCTCCACGTGAGCTCTCTTCTGGGCACCGGAAAGGTTTGCCCTAAACATCCTCTTGTTCACGTGAAAAGGGTTTGCCATGACGAAGAGTAACACCCTTCACTTCCAGAAAATGGCCAATCACAAGGCCATATCCAAGTGAGCATCCAAAAGACCCATCCTCTTTAAAGGTCTTGTTCATCACATTCTGGCAGAGTCTGCTGTAGACAAACTCAGCCCAGTTAACCTTTTTCCCTTGCCTGATCGCATCCATGATGATTAGCTTTGTCTTAGACAGCTGATTGAAGCTCCCAAACTTCATGTCCACACATTTCGAGATGGCATCCATCAGTTTGTGATAGTCGTCCTTCAGCAACTTCTTGTCAACTGTGTAAACAACTTTAGCAGCACACTTGGGTTTGGCCACTTCCTTCCATGCAGCAGCCAAGTCGACATGAGCCTCGTGTATTTCCTTCATCCCCTCTGAGGGCAACAAACAGTGCTCAGCAAGGTCTTTTGCACCGAGTTTTATGACCTTGCTGTGGACGGAAGATTTGATTTCATTATCATGCACTTCTGCGTTAACGTAGAACTGCTACCTCCTCAAGGTAAGTATGAGAGTACTCCATAGTCAGAAAAGCCATGAGACCAGACTTTTTCAACATCTCCGATATTTTCAGAACCAGGGTCTCATCAACACCCTGCTTTACCATTCCATTGAAATTCACTGAAGAACCAGTGTAGATTTGCTTCGAGAGTTTCATAAAATCGTACTTTGGAGCCATTTTTAGAGATTTTTACCGAACGAAAAGTGAAAAACTTTCTTAGAGAGACCTTAGGGTTTCAGAGAGAATTTTTCCTTTGCTTTGAAGATGAACAGTTCGCGTAGTGAGGGAAATACAAAATTTCCGTATATAAAGGACGTGAAAGGACACATTTCGTATTTTTGAAGTTTTTGATCAAAATCAACGGCTCAGATTAAAACGTCAAAACTACATTTAATTCCTCGCATTTAAAGCAGCATTTATATCCAATCATATGGCTTACTGTGCATCTTTTACTGTGATCGTCATTATTACGCTGACGTCATCTTTAAAAACATTTCCGCTCATTTAAAATGACTGCATTTTTTGTCACTTAGCTCATAAATGATTCAGCTTATGTCCAAAGTGACCTAACTCTGCTTCTCTCTTTTTATGAAGTAACTCAGCTGTCAGCAAACTCGATAC
Organism: Rehmannia glutinosa; assembly: GCA_016081115.2. Classification (NCBI taxonomy): domain Eukaryota; kingdom Viridiplantae; phylum Streptophyta; class Magnoliopsida; order Lamiales; family Orobanchaceae; genus Rehmannia; species Rehmannia glutinosa. Next base: position 88,164 of record JABTTQ020003216.1, read on the forward strand.
AGCTGACTTCCCGATAAGGCTGTTTCACTTGGCTGAACCAAGAAACCTTATCTTTTTCAAACTTCTCATCTTCTATCTATGATGATTGAGTCTTCTGAGTAAACTAACTCAGCTCAATTAACCCTAACTCATTTTTGAGCTCTTCAAATCTTGATTCACAAAGAGGCTTTGTGAATATATCAGCTAACTGTTTATCAGTTGAGATGTATTCCAGGGTGATGTCTTTCTTTTCAACATGATCTCTTATGAAATGATATCTGACATCAATATGCATTGTTCTTGAGTGCAACATAGGATTCTGAGTGATTGCAATAGCACTAGTGTTATCACACATAATTGGAATCTCTTTTTATTCAATCTCATAATCTCTCAGTTGTTGTCTCATCCATAAGACTTGGGCACAACAACTACCCGCAGCTATGTACTCTGCTTCAGCTGTGGATGTTGCTATTAAGTTTTGCTTCTTATTAAACCAGGAAACCAATCTATTTCCAAGCATTTGACATGTACAGGTACATTCTTCTGTCGACTCTACATCGGATAGTCGAGTCCGAGTAACCATTAAGCTTGAATCCACCTTCCTTTGGATATCATAAACCAACTTCCTGGCATCCCTTCAAATATCTTAGGATTCTCTTAGCTGCAGTCATGTGGCTCTCCTTTGGTGCAGATTGAAATCTTGCACATACACCTCTTGCAAAGGTAATGTCGCGCTCTTTGCACATTAAATAGAGCAATGATCCGATGAGTGCTCTATATCACGGTTTGATCTCTGACTTTTTCATCTACATCCATGTCCATCTTTACTGATGTGTTCATTGGAATTTTCACAGAAGACTTCTCTTCCATACCAAATTTCTTCATTAAATCTCTGGTGTATTTTGTTTGACTTATGAAGGTTCCATCCTTCAATTGCTTGACTTGAAGTCCTAAGAAGAAAGTCAGTTCTCCCATCATGCTCATCTCAAATTTGTCTTGCATGAGGTTTGAGAACTTGTCACACAGCTCTTTATTTGTGGATCCAAAAATGATGTCATCCACATATATTTGAACAAACAGTATACTCTCTCCATCTTGAATTCTGAAGAGTATTCTATCAACTTTGCCTTTGGTGAGCCATTGTTAGTTAGAAATTGATACAATGTATCATACCATGCTCTTGGTGCTTGTTTCAATCCATATAATGTTTTCTTGAGCTTATATACCTTATCTCTAATAGTTTTCTGCTCAAACCTGTAGGTTGTTCAACATAGACTTCTTCCTCTAAGAGTCCATTTAGGAAAGCACTCTTCACATCCATTTGATACACAGTGAAGTTCTTATGTGCAGCATAAGCAAGAAACATCCTTATTGCTTCCAATCTTGCAACAGGAGCAAAGGTTTCATCAAAATCTATGCCCTCTTCTTGGCAATACCCTTTGGATACCAATCTTGCTTTGTTTCTTACAACAGATCCTTCCTCATTCATCTTGTTTCTGAAAACCCATTTTGTGCTAATTACATTCTGATGGGTTGGCCTCACCAATTCCCATACTTTGTTTCTTTCAAACTGATTCAACTCTTCTTCCATGGCTAGAATCCAATGTGTGTCATCCAATGCTTGAGACATATCTTTAGGCTCTATTTGGGAAATAAAACAAGTGAACATAGCTTCGTGTTGTGCTGCGGATCTGTTCTTATGCCATCTCTAACATCTCCAATAACTAACAACGGTGGATGGTCTCTCGGCCATCTCACATCAGGTTGGGGTAAGTCTTTGGATTGATCGTCTCAATGACTAAGTTATCTTGAACAACTCTTTCATCTTCATTCAGTGAGACTTTTTGTTTGTCTTTGAGATTTAGCTATCTCATCTTCATCAGGTTGTTTGCTCTTATTTTGACTTCAACATAAGGACTCTTACGTATAGTTGGTGATTGACTTATCGCCTAACTCTTCAATGTCTTCTCCATTTACATTAGGTTCATAAAAAACCACATGGATAGACTCTACTGTAACCATAGTCCTCTTGTTCAGCACTCTATAGGTTTTGCTCGCAGCTGAGTATCCCAAAAAGATACCTTCATCAGCTTTAGAATCAAAAACCTTCAAATTATCTTTGTCATTGTTATAGATGAAGCATTTACATCCAAATATTCTGAAATATCCAACATTTGGCTTTCTCCCTGTCCAAATCTCATAGAGAGTCTTGGTTAGTTGCTTGTTGATCATGCATCTATTTTGAGTATAGCATGTTTTGTTAATGGCTTCAGCCCAAAATCTCTTAGACAATCCAGCTTCAGCTAACATGGTCCTTGCAGCTTCCTTGAGAGTTCTATTCCTTCTTTCAGCCACTCCATTCTGCTGTGGAGTTCTTGCTGCAGATAACTCATGAGCAATTCTATTTTCAACACAATACTGAGTTATTATCCCATTGACAAACTCAGTTCCTCTGTCAGATCTTATCTTTATAATGGTTTGGTTCTTTTCATTTTGAACTCTTTTCATCAGCTGAGGTAACTTCTGCAAAGTTTCCTTCTTTTTGCACATGAAGATTGTCCATGTATATCTTGAGTAGTCATCTACCACTACCAAGGTGTATTTCTTTCCACTTATCTTTGGTGGCTCAATGGACCAAATAAATCCATATGCAACGGATGTAATATCCTTGTTGAAGAAGGACTTGGCTTATCCTTGAATGAAGATTTTATTTGTTTTCCCATCTGGCATTCATCACATACACTCTCTTTATTGTACACTGAGTCTGGAAATCCTTCTACAAGATGACTCCTTGCAAGCTTGTTGATTGTCTTGAAATTCAGATGACTCAGCTTCTTGTGACACAACCAACTTGATTCGGCTGTGCTCTTTACTAGCAGACAAGTTCTTGGTGTAGCAGTAGACCAATCTACCACATACATATTCTTCTGTCTTGATCCTTGCAGCACTATTTCATTTGATTCACATCTTTGATCTGGCACACTCCCATATTGAATCCAACATTGTAGCCTTTATCACAGAGTTGGCTGATGCTTAACAAGTTCAAGTTGAAGCCTTCAATATAAGCAACATCTGTGATTTCCAATCCATTCTTCTTGATAGATCATGTGCCTTTGATTTCTTCTAGAGCTTCATTTCCTCCAAATATGACTTTTGTACCTCTAATCTCCTTGAATCTTGACAGGTTTTTCTTGTTTATTGTCATATGTCTGGAACAGCCACTATCCATGTACCAGGTTCCTTGGCACTCACTTGTTCCTTGAACCTGTAATCAAGGAAATCAGTTTTTAGGTACCCATACTTGCATGGGTCCTGAGGGGTTAGTGTTATAAGATGATCCAACCAACCTATAGCCAAAGGAATTGACTCTAAGAGGTTGCCATCTATACCATAATCATAGTGCCCATTAGCAAATTGCTTGGGGGTTTTAGGTTCATACAGTTGTCTCTTTTATCTGTATGCATGTGTGTGTGTGTGTTTTAGCAATTGCTTTCTTGGGATAATTGTGAAAATTCTGAGTGTAGTGCTTGGGTTCATATGTGTGCTGATAATAGCTCTTTTTTCCTTTCGAATTACCTTTGCCGAGTTTTAGGTCTTTGCCATCTTGGCTTGTATTCCATAGGTCTTTGCTGATGTTTCACATTATTCCAATCAGCATAGTTTGGATAGTTTCTACCATTCCCATCATGTGTGTTTCTCTGATGAAACTTCTGGGGTTTTTGGTAGCTCTGTTTGCTTTTCACAAAGTATTTTCTATTTAGAGTTTCTTTGAGGAACTCATTTGAATTTCTTCTCTTTGTCCTCTCAACATACTTAATCGGGTCATTTACCTTTCCTTTGTATCCAAGGCCGGTTTGTTTGTGATTGTGCTTTGGAGTGAACGTGGGTGCGACATTTGGTGATTTGGATTTTGAGATGCTTCATTACTTGAAGATCTTTTTTCCAAAATCACTCTTGGAGTTTGACCTTGCACAAAGGAATCAAATCATATGTCTGTCTTGTCTTCACATTTGTTTTGACTCGTGATAAGATCATCCAATAATTTGGATGTCTTCGTAAATGAGGCAATCACATTTTTGAGATCTTTTTCCCTCTTTTCTATAGCAGCTAACTCTGCTTTATGATCTTAGCATTCTCGGCCTTGACCCGAGTGTTCTCATCGGCTATGTGACTCGTAGTACTCGACTCTTTAGTCATTTTTGTGAGTTTTGCTTTTAATTTGTTGTTTTCCTCATTTAGAATTGTATGTGAGGATTTTATTTGTTCAAAATCTTTCATCATTTTGCCTAATGAATCATAAAGATCGAGTGGGTGATGAAGTGTGTGTATCACGATCACTATCACTTGAATCTGAATGAGATGAGTTAGAGTGTACCTCATCTCCTTGATCGGTTGATCTTGTTCTTTAGCCATGAGGCAAATCATAGCCTCTTCCTCGAGAATCACTTGAGTAGTCACCTCACGACTCTCGAGTCTGCTTTCTTTAGACTTGGTTGTCTTCGAGTTGTCTCGGCGATCTCGGCCCAACATGGCTTTCTTGTTTTCTGTCTTCTCTCGAAGACTTTTCTTTCTTCTTCATTCCTATATTTGTTGACTGGTGGATAGGAACAATCAACTGTAAAATCTCCAGGTTGTCTGCAGTTCAACACAGGTTCTCAGCCCTTTGATCAGCTCTTTCTGTTCTTGGGTTATCAGCTCTCTGATATTCAACCATTTGATGATCAACTCTCTTGGGTGGCCTATCTTCCCTTGACTTGGAGGGAGCTGAATGTCTCCTGGAGGCTTCACCCTTGTTTCTTTTATAGTTCTTATTGCAGAACTTGTTGAATCTTTTAACCATTAGGGCAATTTCCTCCTGGTCTATGGCTTCCTTGGTTCAGCTCTCTTTCCATCCTTAGCCATCAGTGCAGCTGTCTTGGGTACAGCTGTCTCCTCTTTCTCTTTTCTTCTCAGCTCAAGATTAGAGCTATTTCTAGCTTGACAAGTGTTGATCGTGTGACCCTTTTTACCGCAATAAAAACAAGTAATAATTTTAGGAGCATAATGACCAACATGCATAGGGACTTGATTCTTTCTCATATGATTAACAACATTAGGCTTATGATCAAGTTCTAGTTTCAAATTATCACAATTTTGGTCATTGTATTGGTACTCGAGTTGAATTTTGATAAATCCTTTTTCATGCAATTAATATACTCAACAAGAGTACTATTTTCTTTTTCAAGATTTCTAACCTTATCAAGAGTGGTGGTGTGAGCACATGATAGTAATTCATAGGAAGTAAATAAAATATCCTTATCATTTTTCAAAACATTAAATTCCTTTTTTCAAATTTTTGTATTTAACAAGTAAGCTTTGGAATTAATTTTGAAGCTCATCAAAATCATTTTGCAAATCACTATAATCATTTTGTAATTCATTATCATAGGAAGTAGAAGGTTTAGAACTTACCTCGTTTTCTTCTTCGAAGCCCATAAGACATCATTCATATTCATCATTGTTGGAGGTTGTAGGAAGCTCATCCCATGTTGTTGGATTTGATGTTGTACCAATTGAGAAGTAGATGCTTTTGAGTGGCTCCTTTCATTTGCATATACTTCTTCTAATTTTCTCCATACTTCATGTGCCGATTTAATTCCTACAATATGATCATATTCCAAAATGGTAAGTGAACAATACAAAATATTAAGAGCTTTACCATTTAAGGAGATGATTTTCTTTTCTTCATCATTGAGCTGCTTGAGAACTTTGGAGGTGTGAGGTGTGTCTTTCATCGGAATAGATTCTCCATTGACGACCGTGTTCCAAATATCGAACCCGCAACCTTGTAGATAGCATTCCATTCTTTCTTTCCAAAATGTAAAATTTTTGGAATCAAATAGTGGTGGCTTGGTGGTGGAGGCGCCGGTAAGGTAGACTTCATTCGTAGCCGATGATCGTTCCTCTTTACTCGCGATGTGGAACGAGCTTGCCAAAGAGTTTGGCTTTGATACCACTTGTAGTCCAAGCGGCTACGATAATCTAGAGGGGGTGAATAGATTATATCCATTTTCTCGATTACGTTCTCTTTTTCGAATCAAACAAGCCAAGACAATAATAAAAGTGCAGGAAGTAAATAACACGCGTCGATTTATAGAGGTTCAACCCACCTAGGGCCTAATCCTCTACCACCCCAGTATATCCGAGATGGATTTCAAAAAGAAATAAGATTTTATTAATTACCAAAATTAATACAACACCTTACAACATCACCTTGAAGAGCACCACACTCTTCTACAACACCACATTTGAGATTACCACAATCTCTCTTGAAGATTACCACAATATCCAACGGCACCTTGTGAAGATTACCACAATCTTCAACCTTGAAGAACACCAAATTCTTCAACACCTCAAGAGCACCACACTCTTGAAACACCTATCACCTAGATCACCCAAGTGTATTCTTTCCACAAGAATACTCACAAGGATGTCTTGTGTTGAATGATGACCAAAATCAAGATTACAACTCGATAATGAGCCTAGACCTCAAGATGTGAAAGTGATAAACTAGGCAAATTACAACAAGAATAATAACAATGAAGAGCTAATGTGTTTTCTTGAATGTATCTTGTTGTATTATATCTCAATTGTTGTGTTGGTTGCTCCAAAATTTCTCTATTTATAGGAGATGATTGATCACGTATAGGCTCCTCTTGGGAATTGAAAATATATAGGAAAATACAATTAAAATCAAGAATATAGCTGTTAGAAATCAATCCCACAATTTAAGAAAAGTCGGTCTGCTGCACAACGGTCAGAATTTGCTGTCAAGACCTTAGGGTGACCGGTCGCGTACAAATAGACGTTAGAAAATAAAAACATAACTTTTCACAGGGCGATGGGTCGACGGGGGGCCCGACCGGTCGACCATGTGCCTAGCCGGTCGACCAACCTTGAGAAAACAAGATAGAGCATTTTGTTTCAAGCAAGCAAGCCTAGGTACCGGTCGACGCAGGGGCAACCGATCGATGCCCTGGTCGACCGGTCGACCTGCTTGTTTTGCTTCCGATGCATTTTTCTTTTAAAAACAACTCCAGGTACGGGTTGCCCTATAGGGCGACCGGTCCAACGCGAAACGAAAGTGTTGTCCAATTTTAATCGAAAATAAACTTCAAAAAATACTACGGAAAATTAATAAAAACATTTTAAACCATTTAGGAGTATTTGGACAACATTTAAAAACATTATTTTGGTATAAAAATAAAATCATTAAAATCATGATAAAACCATTTATCAAACAAGATATTGTATCAAATGCTCACCATCTTTGCTATTTCGAGCAAATTCAGCTCGCCATGTTTGCTATTTGGGGTTGTTGGGCTTTGGTTCAATATCCTGCCTACAATAGGCTTTAAAAGAGGTGCGAGGTGTGGCCCGCGATTCGAATTCATGAGCGCGGGACTGCATAGGTAAAGGGGAGCTTAAAGACTCATGTTGGTTTGTGGGGATAATCGTCAATCCAGTAAAGCGCTTGAGGTCCAACAACTGGTACAAAAGCAGGTCACATGTTTGAATTCCGGGAGCACGCTGCAGTGGAGGTTTCCAGGAGCAGTGGAACTGAGATGATGGCGTAGTGGAGGTAAACGGACCAGAACTGAAGGTAGGTTGCCAGATGGTCGGAAATGAGGTAAACAAACTGGAACTGAAGGTTATTGGGTGGCCGAAACTGAGAGGGTAGCGTGACGGGATGCTTGAACTAAGGAAGTTGGCGTTAGAATTGAAGAAGTTTGGCCGGCATCAGAAGTTGCCAAGCACCGGAGCTGAAATGCTAGCAGGTGCTGGGAGGGGGATTGTGGGCTTTGGTCCAGCATCCTGCCTGCAATGTGCTTTAGAAGAGGCGCGAGATGTGGCCGTGATTCGAAGTCATCAGGTTGGATTGCATAGTGAAATGGGAGCTTACAGGATTAGATATGGACTACCCATACCAACAGATGCATCTTCTTTTCTGGTGCTCATTGCATAGAAACTCTAAAGTTAATTAAGCGTGCTTGAGTTGGAGTAGACATGAGATTTGTGACCTCCTGGGAAGCAATTTCCAGGGAACGCATGAGTGATCGGACAAAGCGTCGAGAAAAGACTCGTGTTGATTTGTGGGGATATCGTCCATCCAGTAAAGCGCTCAAGGTCCAACAAGAGCAAATTTAAGAGACATTTTCATTACAACAAACGGAGGTTTTTGCAACGACAACAAGTCACTACGATAATGTTGAAGCTAAAAAGTTTGTGATGTATCGGGGACTACAATTTGTGTCATTGCTAATGTCTGAAAAATAAACCGGTAAATATCTTACCCTCCTTATTTTCGTGCTCTATCCAATCTCTCTCTCTTATTCTACACCCGAAATAATCTCCCCACAGTCCAAACCGCTCGTAGTCACTGACTGTACTCTTTGTTATCCACCAAAAATCTCGTATTCCCTATCTCACGAAGTTGTTGTCATCGCCCGTAGCCACAGTCGCCACCACCCACTGCCGTCGTTTTCCCGCCTGATTTTTACCGCCATTTTTTGTTGAGTTTTAATTCCTTTTTTATTTTTGTTTTTCTATTTTGTAAATTAGAAATTGAAGTTTAATGGAACAATATTTCTCCCTCTAATAAGCTGCAGTTAATAGAGTGAATGTTTACTTTGGGGTCCTCAATTTAGAGCATGAATTTTGCTATTTCAACAAGTGATAATTATAGCTGAAGTCTTTTATCTTTAATTTGCATTTTGCTTTTTTGGTTTGATAGTCGAAAGGAACTCTTTTGAGTGTGTAAGTGTAATATAATTATTTTTGAGGGTTTCTGCAGTGGATTGAGAAGCTTCCTTTTTCTGGAGGAAGTTAATATACTGGAGAGGTAGTATCATTTCATGTTTGCTTTTCACGTATCCCTTTCAATTTTTTGAACTGCAATGAAGCCTTGAACAAATATGGAATTCAAGTAAATGTTACCTGGATACATCTGTGCATGAAAATTTACACTTTTTTAGTTTATGTTAAATGCTATTCTAATATGTTTCTGCGTATATATGGCTGATCAAACTCAAAACTAGGGCAACACTGAGAAAAGGATTAGAAGGAGATGAAGTACGAGAGATGCAGGTATGCTTATTGCAATTAACATTTGGCCACCTTTGCTTATGTTCTATTTATAATCTTTTTACTTCTCCATCTTTATGTATCTAATTTATGTGTATGTGTGTCCTAAAAACATTGTATTCAATAGTCACTACTACAAAAAGGTGATAGACACGGTTTTAAACCGGTGTCTATTAGTAAACCAACCGGTGTTAAAGCCGGCTGGTGTTAAAAGTCCGCACTTTTTGACACGGTTCAAAACCAGTGTCTTTTCTTCAACGACACCGGTTTAAAACCGGTGTCTTTTAGTAAAAATAACCGGTGTTAAAGCCACTGGTGTTAAAAGTCTAAAATTTTTGACACGGTTTAAAACCGGTGTCTTTTTCCTTCAACGACACCGGTTTAAAAGCTGGTGTCTATTAGTAAAAATAACTTAGGTGTTAAAGCGGCTGGTGTTAAAAGTCTAAATTTTTTACACGGTTTAAAACGGGGTGTCTTTTCTTTGAAAGACACCGGTTTTAAATCGGTTTCTTTGAGAAAAATTATCCACTTTCTAATGTTAAAATTTATGTATTTGACACGAGTTTTTAAAACCGGTGTTTTTTGATGTTTTTAGAAGCGGTTTTAAAGGGTTGTTTATTTACACAAAACACCTAGGCCTAAAAGCGCAAAATAACCATATAAATAAATAATTCATCATGAACTCCAATTCTAACAACCATCATAAGTGCACTACCAACAACCAACAAAAAGACTATATAATTCAACTACAGTCAACAAAATCCATATGATCCAACAACAAAAATATACAATTAAACATGGAATGTTTGACTTGTTCAGTTCACCCACATAGTATTTCTCCAACATTGCCAAGCATCGTGGTTGTGCCCGACATCATCAAACTCGTCTCATTACGTCCTTCCTGGAAGTAAGAATATCAAATAAAAGACTGTTAGTTTGTGCTACCAGGTCATGAGATGAGATATTACACATAATATACAAGGTAAAAATGTGTAGAGGAGTCATCCTTTTTATGAAGAGGAGAAAAAAGACACTGGTTATGAGCAGTCATCCTTTTTATGAAGAAGAGAATAAAGAAGACTGATATATATCAGAGCTATTACAAGTTACAACCAGACATTTATCATCTGTTATGAAAACACCTGTTAATTGTAGATACAAAAAGAATGAGTGACCAAATTGGAGTTCAGGTCCAAGACAATCATAATTCAATTACAAAAACTACCCCAAGGTTTAGCCTAATTAAAAAAAATCATTTTTCTTTTAAAATTGGAATACCCCCTCTGGCATTTGTTTTATCTTACAAAATGACACTCTCAAGAGACTGCAGTTTGGTGAATTTGGGAACAAGTGATAGAACCAAATTGTTCATGTTTTTCTTGCACCTGAAGGAAACATGAACCAAGTCAGCAATCAGAGGTCATGAAGAATTCATCAGCCATAAACAAACTCAACCATCATCATTTCAAAATAAATGTAAAACAAATGGCTTATAAACGTTTTGAGGAGAACAAAAAACGCTTCTTACTTTCCCCTTCTCACAAATCAACGATCCAGTGGAACACCCAATTAAAGAAAAAAAAATAAAGGTATTGTCTATCATACTTAAAAATTCAAAAAATAGACATAAAACTAGGTAGCATTGAGTAATACCTTATAAACTGTACCAAAACCTCCCCGTCCTATTTTGTTAGTTCGCTGAAAGTTGCTTGTTGCTACTCTCAATTCATTGTATGAAAAATTCTTAGTCTTCGCAATTGAGGGCCCTGGATATAGAAAACATATAAGAAACATTATAACAGAAAAGCATGAGTACCAATTAAATACCAGAGGTGAGCTAGTTCACTGAAGTTGTGTATATGCACTCATACTCACATGCAAACGTGTTACGAGTGGTAAAATTACTTTACCTATGCAACAGAATTTGGTCCGTTGGATGTTATACCAGTATATTCATGACCTCAACATTACATCATAAGAAAAATATGTGAAACATTCAAACCATTGACCACAAAATGAAACACCAGAACCAGATGTGGTTGATGAAGTTCTTAAAAGAAAATGCAGCAAAGTCATAATGGTTCACCCTGCAACTGGTGAGTAAAGTGCTTACCTTCTTCGTCTTGTTTGGCTTGATGAGCATCCTTATCATGAAAATGTCAAATAATTGCAGAATGGTGCATTTGGTTCTAGCACCGCCGTATGAATGCCATTGTTTAATATGCAACCGGAAATAATAAATAAATAAATGTGTCTTCACACATATACGCATTCATAGATACTATACGACTCATAAAGCAGAAGGGGTCTTCTATTTCAAAAGGATATTCAATAGTTTTCATACACGTGGTAAATTGGTAAATATTCGTGATTACTCTGAGTGATGCATGATTTTTTTTCCCCAATTAATTAGGCCTAACTCTAAATACTATGACCCAAAAGTATTTGCCAGTTTACCAATTTGCTCGAGCCCAATCTCCATGTCCTGCAAAAATATGTGGTGAACTGGACAATGCTAGACCACTAAGATACCTTTTTAAGTTTATTGGGCTTTGAATGGATATTGTCTGTCATGGCCCATATCCTTATCCGCAATTTTATATCATATAACAAAACATGGACATTCTAATAATAAAATAAAACAAAACAGGGAAATCAAACTGGAGATTCCCAATGTCATAACTCATAACTCAACGAATTATATTGATAAGAACCTGTTAAAGGAAGACAAAGAAAGGGTATTTTTTGACTAGGATCTCAGCAAATGGAAGAAATTATATTCTGTAGGCCAAAAATCAATAAGTTCTCTGTGCAATTTTACACAAGCACACTCTACTTTACAAAAGAACATACCTAGAACTAAAATTATAGTACACCGAATTGAATGTCAGTACACCCGTTTCTATAAATGGGCCATTCTCAAGATGATAACAAAGAAACAACATTAAGGAGGAAGAAAATGAGCTAACAGTAGATGTTGTCGGCATCAATATATGAAGCAAAGAGTTATTCCTTAAACTGTTATATAATTAAGGGGTCCATCACAGAAAAACAAAGAATAAGCTAAATGCTAAATGTTCATTTGTATGGTAATCTATAAAAATAACTTATATGCTTAGAACAAAAGTCCAATCAACTGTGTTGCGTATCTCCAAGAAAAGATGCAATTCTTCTGCAAATTAAGGAGGATGTGAATTCACCTTAATAGACTGCACTGCCCGAACATAATCTTTTAAAGGCTCTTCAAAATTCATCAAGAGGTGGTGAGCCTAAGAGCAGGACAGATAAAGTTTACAAATCATCTAAATGATAAAATCAGTTAAAACATTTAAACCATACCTCTTTCTGCAGCTTAATTGACAAAATCTCCGATTTTGCACCAAGCTCGGTAAATGCCTTTCCTAGAACATTTCCTTCGTAGTTCGCTAGTAGCTTGACTGCCTTACCAAAGTCGGATAAAGATTGTCCCAACTCTGTAATAATTTATAAATCCCAACACTTAAATAAGGTGGTGACTGTCATATAATGTTTGCTCCCCTTGCCCAACAGAAGTTAAAATGATTAATGAGGTCATCTAAACAAAATCACACAATGGAGTTGCAGTTCAAAGCAGCTAAAGTACTCTTTCAGATGGAATAAAAACATGTTGAAACTCTATCAGGTGGTGGCAATAACAATTGGTAAAACTCAAACTAAGGTGGTGGCAATAACAATTGGTAAAACTCAAACCAGCATCCTTTTCTGACCAGTTCCTCCAACTATGATACTGACTAATTCTTACTGTGTAAATGATATACCTTGAAAACCTGCATCAAGCCTGCTGGCTTCTTCTTGAAAATACCAGTTTCCTGGGATCTTGCTCTTTCCATTGTCTGCAGATCAAGCACAAATTTATGAACAATCAGACTAAGTACAAGATTATGAAGCAAAAAGTTAAAATGGAAAGAAACCATATTGTTCATTTCTCAATATTGTGATGCAGAGTCAACGCAGGTATCTTGTCCAAAGCTCGGAAGTAACTCATTTGAAGTCTATCTACAGTGTGTTAGAATGTTATTCTTTTCCTTCTCAACTGATTCAGACTGTAAAAGATAACAGCAACTAACACAGATAACTATGAAGGAGTTAATCAATAAGTAAAAAAATTGGCTAGACCTAGCAATCTATATAATAAAAAAAGAACAACTCTTTGCATAACATCAATCAGATCAGCAGCGGTATAGAGAAACTCTAAAACCATCTCAATTTTCATTCCCAACACACTCAGCATTGCAATATCCCCAACTCTAAAAAAAAAAAATCACATTCTGCACCAGATTTATCGATAATGCTAAATTATCAGTAAATGAGATTTTATCAATCAAAGAAAGTTTTTCAAAAGAATCAGTCAAGTATGAGAAGATAGAACAACTATGATAATTTATTAAAAACAAAGCCAAATCCCTCCCCAATCTCCCAGAGAACCAGAAGCTTTCCAGCTCATAGTAAAACAAATGTAATCAAACCGACAGTTTAATATGTGGGCGTCAATACATCCATTTCAGTATAACACATCACTCGCACTTCAAGATGACAAAACCCTAGTTCAGACAAATGAGAGAAAAAATAATGCATAATCAATCAAAAAAAAAGAACCAACTCACATACAAATCCCCAAATTTCATTTAAACAGAAAATGAATTGCGATGGTATTGCAACCATGTTCGTGTAACCACAAAAGAACTAGCATCAAAGTGCTAAAAACAAATCTCATATGCAAAAAAAAAAGTTCAAATGAAATTCCCTGTTTAAATATATTTATTTTTTAAAAATCGAGTACATAATAAGATAGAATGAGACATACAGAATCATCTAGTTAGCAAATGGAATTCACGTCTAAATTCTACCACTAAGCTGCCAGAAAACATATTTGGGAAAAAAGTAATTAATTTCCAGTAACTAGAGCATCGCAAATCAATAAAAACTGTTGAAACATTTATTTTCAATTAGCATCAAGTGAAACCTCTTAGAATCGTTCAATAACTAAATGTACTTTTGTGAAATCAGAAAGCCCAGATCCCTAGTTATGTTCAAAATGAAAAGTAACATAGAAAACGAATCGGAAAAAAACAACTTACCAAAGTTGAAGCGGGTTTGCTTGTGGACGAAAGGAACATTGGTTTGGGGAAGGAGGAGGGATTGAAATTGGGTGTCGCTCGGAGAGGAGTGCTTCGGGGTCCACCTCGTCAGCTCCGTCAATTGCGAGGTCGAGGTGGGGGTGGGCGTCGCTGTATTTAATACTGCAAGGGGGGTATGTTTTGACGGCGGTGGTGGTGCCGCCGTCCGCGGCGGATGAGTGGTGGGTGGCGAAGTCGAGTTCTGTGGTGGTGGTGTTTTGGGAGATGGAGAAACAGGAGAGGTGAGAGACGCAGGGGAGATTGGTTTGAGTACGGGAGAAAGGATGAACTTTAATTTCACTGTGACCTAATTAATTAGGGGCCCTAACGACACCGGTTGTAGAACCGGTGTCTAAAGATCTGGTTTTAAAAAATAAAGACACCGGTTCTATAACCGGTGTCAAAAAATCTGGTGTCAAATCTAAAATAACTTATATAAATAGACACCGGTTTCGAAATCCGATGTCAAAACCGGTGTCTATTTGGGAAATATTTTTACAATAGACACCGGTTCTAGAAAACCGCTGTTGTTTATCAAACGACAGCACTAATTAGACACCGGTTTCTTACAAAACCGCTGTTATATGGGAAAAGACACCAGTAAAGTCATAAAACCGGTGTCTTTTTGGTGGTGTCTATCAGCAGTTTTCTTGTAGTGTTATCACATATTATGGAGACTTCCAATATTAGCCCCTAAAGTAGGAGATTGGATTAGAACATTTCTGTTCTTTAGATTGAATTTCCATTACAACTGAGAAGCGACATTACTTATATCATGAAGAAAAGCATAATATTAGGTATGCTCTGCTTCTGATTTGTGGCTAGACAAGAGATTTCATTGGTTTTGGGTTAAATTTTTGTATTTTTGTTTTTAAACCTTATGTTTTTTGTTGTTTGATTGGTAAATTTTTTTTGAGGGAGCGAGAAATTGTGTGGATGCTGTAGGCATTACAAACAGAGCCGGTCCCGGTTTTTTAAGGAGCCTGGGGCAAAAAAAATTTTGGGGGGGGCTCTTGTGTTGACATAAAAATAAAAATATAATAAAATCAATGTAACTAATATAATTTCGTTGATATAACATATAAAATAAGATATGTAATAACAAAAATATCATATTCCAACTTTAATATTTTGGTCTTATAGAAATAAAGCTAAAAATAATCTTTCAATATAATTTATCATAAAGAAAAGATAAAGAAGAAAAGAAGTACTAATGAATTAGCTATGAAAAATCGATCTTCTTGCATTTTTATCTGCAAAGGCATTAATCAATATTTCATAATCATGTTTTAAAGAAATTCATTATCAATTGAAAAATATAATGCATTCAAATCCCAATACTTTTTTTGTGTGTGTTTTACAAAAGAAAAAAGGGTCTGAAGATGGGTGGATGTTTTTTTTGGCTATGTCTGTTTTTGGTTTGCAAAACAAAGAAAAAAAAAACTTTGCACGTGTCAAGTATCGAAGACTGGACCTCTAGGTTGAGGGATGACGCCTTAACCACTAAGCGACATTGCTTATTGTTATATTTATCAACCTTTATTATATATACAGAACATATATATATATATATAAAAAAAATATTAGGGCCCTTACGGTGGGGGGTCGTGTCCGGAGGCACCACCTGCACCGCCCTAGGGCCGCTCCTGATTACAAGTTTTGTTGGAAATTTGGTTTAAGTAACATAGGTTTTGACATATGTTTGACCAAATATTCAAGTAGTTTTCATTCATGAGAAATTGAAATAAAATAGATAATCAAATTCTACAAAGTGAGTAGAAAAAATTAGCATTTGGAATTTATCAAAACCAATTTTGGGTGAATGAGAAATTAATTCAACAAGTTGGCCACTTAAAACTGAAAAATGATATGGAAATTGGGAAATGTGGGGTGGAGTGAAACTCCATCCTATATAGGATAGAAAGTCAAGTTTAGCTCAATTATATAGCCAAGTATGAGTACTAGGTTTGGGCCGTGGGACACCAACGTTTTTAAAGGAGGGTTGTCCTACATGTTTGTGCATTTGGTTCAAAACACATGCGCGCGCGCCGCCATTGCCCTTATAGTTTTGGATAAAATTCATTTATCCCCCTTTAATTTAATTTTTACTCAAAATTAGACCTATGCACAACCATCGGCCGGCTCGGCCCGATCCCGGTCTGGGTCCGGGTCGTGGGTAACTATTAGTTTTATTCCAATGGTTGCTTCTCCCGCTCATGGTGAAATTCTCTGGGGTTGACTTCAAGAGATGGCAACAAAAGATGCCTATTTAACCACGTTGGGTCTATTCCGGTTCTTGAACGAGGACCCTCCACTGTTGCTGAAGAAGAGATGAACAACCAAAGGTGGATTGTTGTCTATACTTGGTATAACAACGACTTTATCTGCTGTAATTATGTTTTGAATGGGCTGGAAGACACCCTCTATAACGTCTACAGTTCTTCAAAACGTCCAAAGAGTTGTGGGACTCTTTGGAGAAAAAGTATAAAACAGAAGATTCCGGCACAAAGACGGCAATCAGTCAAGTTCAGGAAATTCAAATAATACTTTATGATTTAGTGTCTAAAGGGATGATTTTGAATGAGTCATTTCAAGTGGTTACCATTATCGATAAATTGCCGCCATTGTGGAAAGACTTTAAAAACTACCTCAAACACAAGCACAAGAAAATGTGGCTTGAGGATTTGATAGTTCGGCTTCATATTGAGAAAGACAACCGAAAATCTGAAGCCAAAACTAACAAAACTACAATGGAGGCCAATGTCAATCTTGCAGAATCAAGCACTAGCAAGAAACGAAAGCTTTCCAGAAAAGATGAAGAAGATGCCAAGAAGTTTAAAGGCAATTGCTACAACAGTGCAAACCGAAACACAGGGCCAAGGATTGCCGACATCCTAAGAAAGACAATAAAAAATGGCAACCAATAACAAACCAATGTGACCGAGGACAAGTCTGTTCCGATAGATATGTCGGAGCTTGATCTCACTGTGATTGTGTTCGAATCCAATATGGTGGATAACCCAAGGGAATAGTAGATAAATATCGGAGCAACTCATCATATTTGTGCCGAAAAGGAGATATTTTCTTTCTACACTCCAATGAATGGAAGGAAATTGTTCATGGGGAACTCTTCGACTTCCAACATCGTGGGGCTTAGAAAACGTTGTGCTAAAAATGACTTTCGGGAAAGAGCTTATACTTGTGGATGTGTTGCATGTCCCAAATATCCGCAAAAACATAGTTTCCGGTCCACTATTAAGTAAGGCCGAATATAGACTAGTGTTTGAGTCCGACAAGTTCGTAACTAAGAATGGTCAGTTTCTTTGTAAAGGGTACTTTGATAAAAGGCTCTTCAAAATGTCTGTAATGAATATTTTTTGTCAAGAGGCGAAGAATAAGAAAATTACATCTGTTTACTTGTTGGAGTGTTCTAATTTATGGCATAATAGATTAAGACACGTAAAGTTCCAATACAATTAAAAGGTTAGTGAATCTGGAATTAATACCAACATTTAAAACCGATTCATAAGAAAAATGTGAAGTTTGTATTGAAGCAAAACTGACTAAAGCACCATTTTATTCGGTAACAAGAAGTACCAAACCACTAGAGTTACGAGGTAGGAAAAAGTACTTTATAACGTTTATTGATGATTGCACAAGATATTGTTTTGTTTATCTTTTGAGAAACAAAGATGAAGCTTTAGTAGCTTCTAAAACTTATAAGAATGAAGTTGAAAATCATTTTAATTTGAAAATTAAGATGATTCGTAGTGACAGAGGTGGAGAGTATGTTGCTCCATTTGAAAAATTCTGCTCGAAATTAGGTATAACTCATCAAACAACAGCTCCATACTCACCTCAATCAAATGGAGTTGTAGAACGCAAAAATCGTACTCTTAAGGAGATGATGAATGCGATCTTCATAAGCTCATGCTTACCCAAAACTTGTGGAGGAAAGCTATACTTTCTGCAAACTACATTCTTAATAAGATACCACACAAAGGTAAAAATGAAACACCATATAAGTTATGAAAAGGATGGAGATCGTCATATAAATACATTAAAGTGTTGGGGTGTCTGGCTAAAGTTGAAGTACCCAAGCCAAAACAAGTTAGATACGGTCCTAAAACGATTGATTGTGTTTTCATTGGATATGCAAACAATAATAGTGCATATTGATTTTTAGTGCACAAAACAGCAATTTCTGATATAAATGATGGAATGATCATAGAATCAGATAATATTGTATTCTTCGAGAATATCTTTCCTAGCAAAGAAGGAAAAGAAGAAAGTTCGAATAAGAGAACTTATGAAACTACAAGGTTACCGCAACGTGATGATGAAGAGGAACCAAGGCGCAGTAAAAGGACAAAAGTAGTTAAGCTTTTGGTCATGATTTTCTAACTTATATGTTAGAAAACGAACCTAAGAACTATTCAAGAGTCTAGTCTAGAAGGTCCTCTCTGGAAAGAATCTATCAATAATGAAATAGATTCCATCATGCAAAATAATATTTGGGAGTTGGTTGATCTCCCACTGGGTTGCAAACCTTTAGGATGCAAATGGATCCTTAAAAAGAAGTACAAAACAGATGAATCTATAGATAAGTACAAAGCCAGTTGGTAGCAAAAGGGTTTGAACAAAAGGAAGGATATGACTTTTTCGATACATATTCTCCTATTACGAGAATCATGTCCATTCGTGTTCTCATTGCTATTGCAGCTTTGTATAACCTTGAGATACATCAAATGGATGTGAAAACTGCTTTCTTGAATGCTGAGCTTGAAGAGGAGATTTATATGGAACAACTCGATGGGTTCATTGCACACGAACAAGAGAAAAAGGTGTATAAACTTGTTAAGTCACTTTATGAACTAAAACAAACACCTAAGCAATGGCATGGAAAGTTTGACTCGACTATGAAGTCAAATGATTTTAAAATCAATGAATGCGACAATTGTGTCTACATTAAAGGCACTGCAAATGATTACATCATTATATGCCTTTATGTAGATGATATGTTGATTATGGGTAGTAGTCATGATTTAATCATGAATACTAAGAATACGTTAAAGAAGAACTTTGACATGAATGATATGGGAATATCTGATGTAATATTAGGGATTAAAATCTTTAGAACTTCAGATGAAGTTGTTTTGTCACAATCCCTTTATGTCGAAAGTATACTTAAAAACTTTAATGATTTTGGCAGTCCTCCATCTAAGAGGCCGGTAGATCTAAGTTTGCACTTAGCTAAGAATAGAGGAGAACCAATTTCTCAACTGGAATATGCACGGATAATTGGCAGTTTGATGTACTTAACAAATTATACTGGATATTACATGTTCAGTGAGTAAGCTAAGTCAGTTCACAAGTAATCTGAGTAAGGACCATTGGAAAGCCTTTACAAGGATGTTGAGATATTTATAGTATACCATGAATCATAGAATACTTTATATGAGATATCCAACAATATTAGAAGGATACTGTGATGCCAATTGAATACCAGACACAAAGACTCCAAGTCCATGAGTGGATATGTATTCACAATAGGTGGAAGAGCGGTGTCATGGAAATCTTCTAAGCAAATGTGTATAGCTCGATCCACTATGGAATTCGAGTTCATTGCTTTGGATAAAGCTGGAAAAGAAGCATACTAGATTAGAAATTTCTTAGAAGATATTCGTTGTTGGAATAAATCAATGTCTGTATTGATACATTGTGATAGTCAACCAACAGTTAGAAGGGTACAAAGTAGTATATATAATGTTAAGTCTAGACATATTCATCTACGACATAATACTATTAGATAATTGATGGGATTATTTTGGTTAACTACGTAAAGTCAAAGGAAAATTAACCTAGCAGATCCGCTGACAAAATGAATAAATCGAGATCAGTTGTATAAATTATTAAGGGGAATTATTGGTTACAATCCATAAAGTAAAGAATGTTCATAGCAGTAACCCAACCTTGTGAATTGGAGATGCCAAGACCTTGGTTTAATGAGACAACTAAGCTATGAATGTTCAGCTGGAACATTTGGAAAATGTATCAGCTCATTCCCAGAACTCCCAAGTGCAAAACCTGCTGAATGTGGTGAGGTTAAATTTGAGACTTTTAATGATTCCTATACCTAAAAAGTGGAGTATTGCGAAATACTCCTCAATAAGAGTCACTTATATAAGTGAGGAGTAATGTCTGCTTCAAAGAAACACTTATGAATCTAGATATGATCCAGGGTCGAAATGGACAAAGTATGAGAACAATAAGTGTTAGAATTGTTATTGTGTAAATACTATTGTCTCAGTTTACATGAACGACTGAGTAGTTCAAGACATCACGTCACTAAGCAGCTAGTAAATCTGATAGTATTTTACTAAGGAAGGTTTGGAGCCACAAGCTACCTATCCTGATGCAATAATAGTTCGCCGAGACTTTCAAGCGAATTTGTGTACATGCATGCATTATTTTCATTCATGTGGGGACTATTGGAAATTTGGTTTGAGTAACATGGATTTTGACTTATGTTTGACCAAATATTTAAGTGGTTTCTATTATTGTGAAATGAAAATAAAATAGATAATCAAATTCTACAAAACGAGTAAATGAGACAAAATAAATTTCGGGTAAATGAAAAATTAATGCAACAAATTGGCCATTTAAAACTGGAAAATGAAATGGAAATTTAGAAATGTGGGGGTGGAGTGAAACTCCAACCCACATAGGATAGAAGCCAAGTTTAGCTCAATTTATATAGCACAAGAATGAGTAATGGGTTTGGGCCCTGGGACACTAAAGTTTTTAAAGGAGGGAGGATCTACATGCATGTGGGTTTAGTTCAAAACACATGCGCGCACGCCGCCTGCCCACTAGCTCGGCTCTGCCCAGCCCGAGTTCGGTTGTGGGTCGTGGGCCTGAGCTTGGGCTTGGGCTTGGGCCTCAAAACCCTTATAGTTTTGGACAAAATCCATTTGGCCCTCTTTAATTAAATTTTTACTCAATATTGGACCTATGCACAGTGGGCTAGGCACGGTCGCGCGGTGCGGACATCCCTATACGTGTGGTCGCACACCTGGGCAATACTTCGAATCCATATTCTGCATTCTCAATGTATTGATCATTTTATCCTTCAAAGTTTGATAGCGAGAACCGTTTAACACTTCTTTAGGGGCAATTTCGTCTTGCAGAGATAGTATCAAATACTAGCCTCGACTTATACACATTTCTGTCCCATTTTCATATTTTAACTTTACCATTTTCTTGAAAACCTTACCACCCATGAACAAGTTTGAGATGTCTTTGGATAAAAAGGGAAGGAAGAGAAAGTGACCGATTCTATTTGTTGATTCCATTTTATGTAATCTGGCCGTGAATTTCATGGTTTTCTTGAATAGAAGAATATTTAGAGCATGATTGTTCAACTGACTGGTTATGAGCAAATGATTCCAGTTGTATTGGTGATAGGTTGACTGAGCTCAGCCAATTCATTTTGGAAGACTATCACTGATTTTATTAGTTGAATCAACAAGAGTTTTGTTTATAGATTCTGAATTAGGAGATTTTTTTAAATCTTTTTTACCATATATACTATATTGTTCTGAATTTGGATTGAGATAACAAAAGTTCTCCTTTAATTTGACTTTGCAGTTTAGGATATCTGTTTAAGTTCAATTTGTTTTTTCTCCTTGTTATCATTTGTTTAAATGAAGATAATTGAGAGGCAAGAAAATGTTAGTTGACAATAAACTCAATTCTTATCTAAGTACATGCACACAATTTGACTTGAAATTGAGCTTTAATGGTGTGTTAGATCATACCCTGTTGTCAGAATTGTCGAGTGTTTATGGAGGAAGGGTGTTTTTTTCACTTGTATTCTCCTGTTGGACTTGGTTTATTTCGTTTTTGTATTATTCTAGTTCTTGAAGTTGCTCAAATTTAAATTTTGATAAAGCTATATTAGGATATTTACTAAGCTGGTGATTTATTAGTTGCTTCTATTTGCAGGTTAACTAAACTTAAAATGTTGACAACTCAAAGCAATCTTGTTTCGCAAATGTGGATCTCTTCTTTATGAACTATAATCTAGTTGGGTAAATTTTTTAGGTGATTATGCTTAGTTGAGACGTTCCCTTTGTTGTATATATACTTGTTTTGTTTCGGTCAAATTTGTGTGTATATATATATATATATATATGATTATTTTGATATTTAATTATTATGTTGTAAATAATTTTCTTTGTGTGTGTTTGGGTTGATATTATTTTCAGGAGAATAAAGTCAAAAAAGGGGATAATAAATTGAAAATTTAAAAATATTTCAAAAGGGGGCTTTTGTGACGATAAATGTTGCTGCAAATACTTCGATTTTCCACACCACATTGATATCATACTCTTACGAGTATTGCTTAAATTCAATAGGTGTCTGGTGAGCGAATAAAATCCATAACTGCACCGGAAATTCGGTACGCATTGGTGTACAGAATAATGAACCAAAATAATTGGTTCGATTCAATTTTTATGAACTTTTTATCAGTATTTTGGTTCGGTATTCGATAAGTCAAGATTTTAGAAAGTTAAAAAATAGATATATAAATATTATATTCAAGATTATAATGTTTATTTATTATTTCTTTAATTTGAGTAGGTAAATAATCAATAATAATACAAAAATAAATAATATATGCATAATATAATATATACAAAATAATATAAAAAAAATTTCGTACGTGTTGAATTTAGGGTTTCGAATCGGTGAACCGAATCATGAACACCCAAAATATTTAGATGCATTTATAATATTTTATATAAAATTCAAGAAAAGTTGCAGAAAAGATAAAATTATTACAAAATGTAATGAATTTGATTATTTTTACATTTAAAACATTGTATAAGATTTGCAAATGTATGGTTTAAACTTATTATTACATGGTCTAAACTTATTTTATCTTTTTTTTATGTATTAAAAAAGATAAATAGATGTATATACACAATTTTTTTAAATTTTAAAAAAATATTGCTTTGCTAAAGTGAAATTGTGTAAAATTCAGATGACAGAGTGAAATATTAAACAAAGTTCAGAAGGTAAAATGTAACAACTTGTTTAGATTTTAGATAAAGACGATTTTGCCTTCACGTGGAGGACACGCGCCGGAATTCAGGCATGAATTCCCTAGGGAATATTCTACCAACGATGGTCATCGGACGACGAAGTACAAAACTTGTATAGTTTGTATAGTAATATGTAGAAAAAGAGTTTATATGGTGAAGTGTAAAAAAAATGCATAGTTTGGAGGGTATGATGTTTTTTTTTCCTCTTTATATTATTATGTCTATATTTCAATATACATTATTTATCTTTATATTTTTTTTTTTTTTTTTTTTAAAAAATTCGGCCCTGTCATTGCAGAGACTCGAACCCGGGCCTCTTCATTGAAGAGTAATACCCGTGGCCACTGGGCTAACCCCAGTGGTTTTATTTATCTTTATATTATTATGTACTATTTACTTACTAAAACTAAAGAAATAATAAATAAAAAATATAATTATAATTATAATATTTATTTTTTCTATTATTTTATTTTATATTTGCAACATTTCTATTTACCATATTACCGAACTGTAACACCGGAAAAAGTTCGATAATACAGAAACCAAACCGATTAGTCTGGTCGGTTTACCAAAATTTTAGTTCGGTTATGGTTTTTGTTCGCTAAAACCTATAGAATTTAAGTGCTACTCGCAAGAGTAAGAGATCAAGGTGGTGTAATAAATCGACCAAAGCCATCTCACAAAGCTTAAACGGACATGTAATTATGTAAATTCATGAAAAATAAAAATAATTCCGAAAAACAATTATCAAGTTTAAAATATGTAATTAAGAGTTGAACTAAGAATTAAAATTAGTTATCTAAAGCAATAGCACATGAAAATTGGGATGAAATCAAAATCAAAGATGTCTAAACCCTAAAATAAATTCAACTATGTCTAAACCGCCCTAAAATGAATTAATATCAAAGATGTCTAAACCCTAAAATAAATTCAACTATGTCCTAAAATGAATTAATATCAAAGATGTCTAAGCCCACCTAAATCCTAAAATTACTTCATTGATAATATATTTTAATGTGGTAAATACTAATTAAATTTATTTTTATGAATAAAAAATTGAGAAAAGAAAGATAAATACATGTATATAGATATATATTTTTTTATTTTTTATTTTTTTTAAAAGATTGATATGACAAAGTGAAACTGCGGAAATTCAGATGACAATGAAATTCTTAACAAAGTTAAAATGACAAAGTGTAACAATTTTTGTTTAGATTTTAAGCAAAGGTGATTTTGCCCCTCACTCACGTGGATGGCATGTGCTGGAATACTCGGTGAATATTCCACTGGCGATGACCATTAGATGGTAAAGTGCAAAACTAATGAAGTTTGTATGATAAAGTGTAAAAATATATTAATTCATATGCTATAGTGCAAAAACAGGGGGGGTTAGAGTAATCTCGTCTCTAATATGTTAAAGTTGTATGAAAAACATCGAAAAAAATTCATTTCAAGGAAAACTGTCAAGTGATAAGAACTGTTTCAATTTCTCATCATCTTTGCTATTTCAAGTGATAAGAAAAACGGTCAAGGTGATAAAAACAAATTTCCATGACATTTGATGCCACAAAAGAGAAGAAGCCAAAATACCAAAACAGATCCTGAGAACACTGCTTATTTCACAAAAACAGACTCCTTGTCCTATAAATACTCCACACCTATAACACAAATGCCAAGCAAGAAAAACATATTAATACAAATTAAATTCATCTCAATCAGCTTCACATTAGTCCAATACACAAAACAAACTTACAGAAAATGAAGGGCGATGTTGTAGCATTGATTGCCATTTTTGCCATCTTCTCATTGGTTGTCCAGCCGGGACAGGCCGTTACTTGCGGCCAGGTGGATGCTGCTTTAGTTCCATGCATCAGTTACCTCACCGGACATGACGCTAGCCCATCTCCCCCGTGCTGTGCTGGGGTCAAAGCTGTGAAAGGGATGGCCCAAACAACGGCCGACAAGAGGGCTTGCTGTGGTTGTGTCAAGGCCGCCGCCAACCGCTACGCAGACTTGAAGGACGCCGCAGCCCAGAGTCTTCCGACCAAGTGTGGTGTCCAAATGGATGTCCCTATCTCCCGCAGTGTTGACTGTGACAAGTGAGTCTCGTGTTTTCTTTTTCGTTTTTTTTTTTTAAATATTTAACTTCATTATCATTTTTTTAATACAATAAAAAAAGGATTTGGAAAAGGTTATGCTAATTGTTGGTTGATGGTCTTGTGCTTTCTGTTGCAGGATCAACTAAGATGGTACCAAGAATGTATGAAGAAAATGAAGAGTCATGATGATATGCTACAGATATCAGTATCTTGTTTGAATAATTTGTCTAGCTAAAACAATAAGTACATGGTTTGACAAACTACTTTTGTCATGGTGCTTAATGAAATATATGATGATTATTCTTGCTTCTTGTTTTCACTATTTTCTGTTAACAACAATACACAATTTCAGAGCAACAAAGAGAATCTAGCCACTAGAAGAATACACCAGCACCACAATCGCCAATATAGCAAAGCAACATACCTTCAGAAACACAATCTGTAAATGCCAGCAAATCAACTATAAGAAGATTGCATAACTGTGTTGGATAAAAAGGTCATTCTAATCAGCCAAATATTCTGTCATAAGGACTTCACTTCAAAGATAAGCCCAGTATCCAAACATATCATACACTCGATTAAGCCTGCACAAATATATCCCATTTACCAAATTATAATACAAACAAGCCACAATATTAAGTCAAAAAACAAACCTTTTAAACCTATGGCTCATGTTGCAGTTTGTAACGAAAGAGTTTGGACAGGACCAAGGCAGAACAAAGGATGTCTAGAATCAAATAACGTAAAGCCAACAATTCATAGTATGAGTTCACCAGAATGAACGATGGACCTGTCTGAGGGACAAACAAGAACAAGTTAACTTTTCCATACTGAATAAAAGAGAGCTTAAGAAGCTTCCCACTTATGTACTCTACCAAAACCATATTCGTTCCTCTCTTGTTGCAACAATATGACATATCGACAAAGTAAGATTCTCCTATCCTTATATATGCAAGTTCTCAAAATTAAAGAAAATATAGTATAATCACCTAGAATCCTCTGAAGACGTATCTGAACCAATCACCTGGACAGTTAAAAACCTTCCAAACTAATGGTACTCATAACTATGGGGCACATTTATCTCTTGAAATGATTTCTTGTAGACATTTTATCAAACAATTAATCTTCTCCTCTTATTAACCATTGCTGACCATTGACCAATGAATGTACTACCAAATTATGTGCAGCACCATGCATTTGATCCTGTTCCATGCATATCCATTCTTAATGAGTAAATATGACTTCGGGCTGCAATCTTTCACAATACACAAGCTTTGAGACCCTATAATCATTATACCGCCCAAACTCGAAAAAAAATGGAGTCTCTCGAGAAATACAAATCTCATCATCACAAAAAGTTGGTGGGACGATTTAGAGACTCCCAATTTATAGGAATTCATAGGAATGATCAGCGACCGTACGGAAATACTTGAACTTCAAATATTAACCCCTACATGCTCTTACTTCAAAATAGAAGTCCCCTAACAACATATGAACATAATAGGTAATAACATTCTTGACGAGTACGCTTCAACATTAATACTATATGAACAGCTTGCTCATCTCCATAGCCTAACGGTTTTTGCCAGTAAACTGCAAAATTCTCTCACTTCGTTCACTCATTTATGAATCCCAAAACTCACCAATGTTTACAACATGGATGCAGAGCAGATATCCTTTGAGGAACAGGCCCAAAAAAAAAAAAAAAAACTCACCTTCGATTGAGGAAACCCACATGGGACAGATTACAATTGGAGAGAAAATAAATAAAAGAAAAACAAGTTCATAATAGAAATGATGTTTGGGCTAACTGGACCAACTGATCCAGCCCAACTCGTTATTGTTAAGAAACAACCTTCTAATGTGTTAGGGCCTACTAATAGTTGGAGACGCAAATGGCCCACAAATAAACTAGCTCAACTCAATCATGATTAAGGACCTAGTTCAAGTAAAATGGCCTGGCAAGTTTTGGTCCATGGGCCTTGCTGTCTGCATTCTCCAAGGTTAAACAAGACACTAGTACAAGTCTACAAGACCATATTATATAGGGAAAATTTATTAAGTACCCACAATGGATAGTGGGTACTCTTTTCTACCCACTAAGATAACAAAATTCTTTTCTATCCAAATTACCCCTCCTTTAAGTTGGTGTTTTTGAATTTTGAAATTAGAGTCATCATTACACCATTTAAAACCGTATAGAAACGTATACCATCTACATATATACACACACACTTCAAGACAAAATAGTACAAAAAGCAAAAGCAAAAGCAAAAGAAAAAGAAACCAACCCAAATCGTGCAAGGCAAAAGCAGAAGTAAAAACAAGTAAAAACCCCAACCCTAAATCGTGCCTAATATCGTGCAAGAAGAAAACACCAACATGGATTCATTTGTGTCGTCGTCCGCCTCCACCACTGTCGTCGCCTCCGCCGCTGCCGTCGTCGCCTCCGCACCCTCCTCCTCTGCTCACGAACATGTAAGGTTTTATATTTCTCATGCTCATATTGTGCCCCAAATGTTCGAAATTTTGAAATATATAGTGTCTTTCATGGATTAGGTTTTAGTTTGTTGTATAATGTGAATGATTAGGGTTTAGTTTTGAAATATATTTCATGGGTTTGTTATATAATGTGAATGATTAGGGCTTAGTTGTTCGAAAGTTCGAAATATATGAAGTTTTGAGTTGTGTTTTGGGACTAGTATTCGAAAATAGTGGTGACTTTTTTCTGGTTGGTGGCACGATATGGGGTTGAAGACGAGGCGGCACGATTAGGGTTTGGGCACGATATGCAGCACGATATGTGGCGCATATCGTGCCTATATCATGCCGCATATCGTGCCGTGGCCTATTTTATGGCACGATTTAGCTTAAATCGTGCCGTAGGTTATTTTCGGCATGATATGGCCTAAAATCGTGCCTATCTTGCTTACATTTCTTATATCGTGCCTATATAAATCGTGACTATATCGTGCCTGTATCGTGCATGTATCGTGCATGTATCGTGCCTATATCCTATTTTGTGTGCCTATGTTTGTTCCTTAATTTTTGTACCTTATCACTACATTTCTTTAATTTTTCAACAATTCATCTTGTTAAATTGCAATTAATTATTGTTGTAGGTCAGTCCACAGTGGATGAGACCCTTATATCATCGAGAGAGGGCCCATATCACGGGGTACGTTCTACCAAATATAATTCAAATAATCAAAGATGAGTTGCAGGAGATCAGTGGTGGTGTATATGGGCAGTTCAGATGGTCGGTTTTTGGCCATTTTATGGATTTTGGGTATGACGGAGTTAGTTGTAATGTGGCACTTCATGCATTGGTTGTGATGGAGGTGCATGTGCCGGATGCTCCAAAATCAGAGTGTTGGTTCCACGTCGGAGAGCAAACTATTAGATTCTCCCGGCGTGATTTTGCTATGATATCCGGATTGCAGTTTTCAGGGTCCACATTTGACCCTAACAGTGTTTTTAAGGTACCCGAGACCGATATTTATCGACAATATTGGCCTCAGGGTGATTGTGTTACCGCCCGCAGTTACGCGATTTATTTTTCGATGGCACCTTCCGTGACTCACCAGACGATACCCTAAAGGTGGCGAAGGTGTTATTTGCCTTTTATATGGTACTGTGTTTCGATGGCCGATAGATCGCATTAGACCGTTGGCTATGGTTCTTGATCGAGGACAATGAAGATGCATAGTGGGAGGCTTTCCCTTGGGGGAAATACTCATTTCACATATTGATTCATTATATTCGGCAGTTGCATAACGTTCTGCCACCTGGCCGATATACTAAGGACGATCCACCTCGATATCGCCCACCTAGTTATCATTTATGGTCCAACATTTGTCTTGCTGGTACATATATTTTTTTCCTTTATTTATATTTGTACTTAGTTTTTTTAAATATTTAAAAAAATCTTATTTTGACACTTATCAATGTTCTGACAGATTTGGGCATTCAAGGCGATACCTCGCCTGGGTAATGCCTAGGCGAGTCGAGTATCCGACACCCAGATACCTAGGTGCCTCCGTTGGAGGTTTCCGAAGACCAGCGTTGACATGATTGATTTTTCCTTTAACACGTTATGCATTAACATTGTTTACTTATTTATTTAATTAATAAATTATTTTTTATTAATTTATTTATAAATTTATTTACAAGCTTTAGTGTGTCATGAGATATTGGATCCGAGTGAGGAGGAGCTCCAGCATATATATATGGAGCGAGTCGATGAGCCAGTTATTTTGTTAGGTCCTCCTCGGTTCATCCCAAAGAAAAACCGATTTTTGGGCGGTGGTGCTGGGAGGGGCAGAGGCAGAGGTATGGGTATAGATTCGACAGCTTCAGCCCCTATTAGCAGAGGCAGAGTGTTAGAGACGGCCGAGGCAGGGGCTATTGCTAGAGGCATAGGCAGGGGCAGGGGAGAGGTAGAGCCGATTCAGAGGCTCCCACTACTACTCCTACGATTCAGAGGTTGGAGAAACAGCGTAGAACAGACGGCCCATCATCCCATCGGGCTGATGATCCCTTAGATGGCCGGACAGATGATGCATCAACTGGGCAGACAGATGCACGTGATGATCCATCAGTCCATGGGGAGTATGTGCATGATGATCCATCAGTCCGTCAGGATACTCGTGATGATCCATCAGTCAGTGGGCAGACAGATATGTTGGTGCTGATTAGGGGGGTTATACGGGAAGAGATCGGCCTGTTAGAGAGACGCATAAAGGATCAGCTCTCTCAATTGGAGTCACGAGTCGATGAAGTTGTTTCTCAATTACAGATTCTCATCTCAGAGGAGGGTTCTCGCTTGGACAGACGCCTAGATCAGGAGATAGGTCAGAGATATCCTAGCCAGTCATCTCAGCAGGCGCCATCGTCGATGCCGCATCAAATATCGATGATCACCCCTCAGAGAGAGATGACTCCTCTTCAGCCGATGTCAACTCCTCTTCCGCCGGTGTCGACTACTATTCCATCGGTGTCGACTACTATTCTAGTGGTGTCGATTTCCCTTCCATTGATGTCGACTCCTCTTCTGCCGGTGTCGACTACTCTTCCACCGGTGTCAACTCCTATTCTGGTGGTGTCGTCTTCTCTTCCGACAGTGTCAACTCCTCTTCCTATTCTGGCAGTGTTAACTCTTCCTCCGGCAGTGTGACTTCTCTTCCGCCATTGCCGACTCCTATCCTGCATGTGTTGGTACATTCTCCGTGACTACAAGTGTCAGTCACTATTCCGAGGCCATTGGTCCCTGGTATTCGAGCTCCCTCTCCGACACTCGTGGTCCCTGGTCCACGAGCACCCTCTCCGCCTACTCTCTTCATCCAGGTTCAGGATAAACAGCCGTCGTGCCTCATTCACAGCCTATGCAGGATCCTAGTACTCGCAAGTCGGACCTAAGCGAGAGGGAGTATACGCGCTTCTTACAGTCTACTGAAGAGTAAGTATTAAATATTTTTGTATTTGTCTTGTCGTCTCAGTATTAACATCTTATGTTAGTGCAATGTCTTAATATTTGAGGGTCCAATTATAGGAGGAACGTGGGGCTATTGTGTAAGTCCAAGCAGCTACAATAATCTAGAGGGGGGTGAATAGATTATCTCCATCTTTTCGATTTCGCCCTCTTTTTCGATACAAATGCGCCAAGATAATAACAAAGGTGCGGAATGTAAATAGAACACGTCGATTTATAGTAGTTCAACACACCTAGGGCCTAATCTACTACCACCCCAGTATGTCCGGGATGAGTTTCGGAAAAGAAAAAGATTTTATTAATAATTACCACAATTATTACAACAAAATCTTACATCAACACCTTGAAGAGCACCACACTCTTCTTCAACACCACCTATGAGATTACCACAATCTCTCTTGAAGATTACCACAATCTCCAAACGGCACCTTGTGAAGATTACCACAATCTTCACCCTTGAAGAGCACCACACTCTTCAACACCTCAACAAGAAGATTACCACAATCTTCTTACACCTAACACCTATATCACCCAAGTGTGTTCTTACCACAAGAACACTCACAAGGATATCTTGTGTTTGAATGATTACCCAAATTCAAGATTACAACTCGATAATTGATAATACAATAGAGTGCAAGTGTAATCAAGAAAAGCCTAGACCTCAAGAATGTGAAAGTGAATAGCTAGGCAAAATTACAACAAGAAATAAGACAATCTAAGAACAAGTGTATTCTTGAGTGAATCTTGTTGTGTTGTAGTTTTCTCTCTTATGGTTGTGCTTCAAATCTTCCTCTATTTATAGGAGATGATAGATACTTGATAGGCTCCTCTTGGAATCTGATATCTACAAAAAATTTCAATTAAAATCAAGATTATAGTCTGTTAGAAATCAATCCCAAAAATTAGGGAAAAGTTGTCTCTTTGACAACGGTTTAATTTTTTTTGTCAAACTTGAGGGCGACTCTGGTCACAAGACAAATAGACGTTTGAAAATGAGAATACACATTTACGGGCGACCCGATCAATCGGGGTCCGCCGGCCGACCCTTATGCCCCCGGTCCGGCCGAGCAAAACCCAAAACGAGTCCAGAAGTTCTGTTTGAAATTGCTCCCGTGCACGGTCGGCCGACACCCCCGATCGGCCGACGGCACCGGTCGACCAGGGCTCAACCGGTCGACCATACCGTTGACACAGGTTGACACCCTCAAAGATGTTCTCTGTTTTCAAGTATAAAACGCGTTGTGCACGGGTTGTCCTCACAGGGCGACCTAGGTTGACCTCAAAAATAAAATGTTGTCCGATTTTTGTCGAAAATAAACCTCAAGAAATACTCCGAAAAATTAGTAAAAATATTTTAAACCAATCGGGAGTATTTAGGACAACATTAGAAATATAGTTTGGATGTAAAAACCCATTGATACATAATCATTAAATGTGTTGTCCAATTTGTCAAAAATAAAACTTGAAAAATTACTCCAGAAAATATTAAAACCATTTTAAACCATTTAGGAGTATTTGGGCAACCTTTAAAAATATTGTTTTGGTATAAAAACAAAATCATCAAAATCATGATAAAACCATTTATCAAACAATCTCCCCTTTTTTTATGATTACAAACCAAAACAATTTTAACGAGGTCGATTTTGAAAACAAAATAATTTTTCGGTCAAAAATGAATATCCGTTGAGATCGACAACATTCCGCGCAATATAAACGCAAAGATGGGAGTAGAGATATTTAAACACATATAGCAAATGCTCCCCCTATCAACATGCACAACAAAAGTAATATAGAAGCAACTTCAACATAAGCTAAAATCTTAGCTTTTCGATATTGAGCTTAAGTATCAAAAACTTAAAAGCTCCCCCTGTCAAAGAGACATCATTAGAACCGTATATAAGTCCATACTACAACCAATGGACCATGATTCATACATAACCATAATGCACCAAGTGGACTAAATATGATCCACAACTTATGGCTTTATGAAGCCATAGCTTATAGCTTCTTTTCGTTAAGCTTATCTTAGCTTCTTTGAGCTAAAGAGCTTATAACCTGTTTCTCCCCCTTTGGAATCATCTAAAAGAATGTTAGCACGATAAATACATCATATATTCATATCAAAGTGCGCAACTAAACCGATGTATCGAGCTATTTGAATATTGAAGCTTATAAACCAAATAGGAGGGAAAAGTCGAATCATACGACTTGTAGAAGCTTATGAAAACTCATTTGATAAGAAAAACATGATCTCTTATAAATATATAAGACTTTGAAATCGAGAGAATCATGTAAGTGATGAATTTTTCATTGAAACGTTTTATCAAACACTTGGCGGGCGTCAAAAATTGAAAAAGATATATATAGCCCTTGTAAATGAAATCAAGCCAAGTTTTTCATCACCAAATGCAATTTAATAAATATCATTCATCAACAATCAATAAGCTCATCACAAACATATATAATTTGCAGCAAGAAATAGACATTTAAACCAAATTCTCAAGGGTTCAACCCAATTGAGCTAAAGAGAGTGAAATTCTTACCATTCGATCGGTAAAGACGAGCAATGATGATGATAATCAAGCCTAAATAGGTCCAAGATATGAATTGTATGCAACAAAACAAATTTGGAGTGAAATTTGTGTGCAAATTTCGAAGGGGACGAAAAAATGGACAAAATAAGCCAAAATGACTAAGTCTGGAAACAGAACCATTTTTAACCAAAAAATCGTTTAGGCGACGGTCGCCCCGCCTGGCGACCACATTTTTTACGTTCTGTTTGAAAAATCCGAAGTTTGATCCAAAAATCCGATTTTTCGCCCCTAAGTTTTAAAAACGTGCAAAATGCAAACGTAAACCTCATTCAATATACATTATGTCATAATCAAGCTCGAAATGAGGTAAAATACTCGGCGGTAAATGAACAAATGTCCGCGAGTTAACTTTGAGACGGGATTTAAACACATCTCAAGTTTTTTGTTAAAGACGCAATCCCTTAGAAAGTTTTTCGAATCTCAATATGTTTAGTTCGATTATGACGAACTATATTTTGAATAATTTTCACCGGACTTGTTATCCCGAAAAATAAGAACGTTTTAAAGCTTTGGATGAACAAGTCATAAGAAGAAGTGCCTTACAAATATTTTCTTTTAACGGCACTTTAATGAGATTCGTTGGGATAGTTTTTGAAGTCGAGCATATAGACATAAGGCATATGGAATGTCGAGTCTATAGGAATAATACAAGAAAACATACCTCGAATTTATTTGTCGGCCGATATGCCTTTCTCAACCTTTGTCGATCTTTAGCCATGGAGGTTGAGATGGTTCTTCTTTCTTCAATGCTTGACTCCTTCAAGAGTTCTTTTGAAATATAACCGTCTTCTTGGCATTGAGTAATTTGAATTCCAATGATCAAATTTGAGCTTCCCTCATCATGATCATCTTAGATTCACCTTGCATTGACTTGGAAAAATATCTTGCACAAATATTTATTAGTAGCACCATAAATATTATCAACATAAATTTGCACAAGTAAACAACCTTGCCCCCCTTTTTTTTTAAAAAACAAGAAGTGTAGTATCAACTTTACCTTTTGTAAAATCATTTTGCAAATATAGCTAAGTCTATCAACCGTACAAGGTCTTTTATAAAAATCATTTGGCCTAAAATTTTAAACTCCGATAGACTTATATTTGAATAAAACCATTTAGAAAATTGGATTTAACATCCATTTGGTAAAGCTTGAAATTTTCTTAAAACAAGAATGGGCAAGTAAAATGCAAATAGCTACTAAATGTGCTATGAGTGCAAATGTTACATCAAAATTAATTACCTTCTTCTTGAACATACCTTCGAGCTACTAACCTCGCCTTAGTTCGACCAATGTTGCCTTGGTCATCGAGTTTGTTCCGGATTACCCTATTTGTCTTCTTCATCACTATCATCATAGGGCATCCAATTGATCTAAGGTGTTCATAATAGAACATTTACATCCAAATATTTTGAGGTAACTAATATTTGGAGTACTTCATTTCCCATCTACACAACTTAACAAACTCATTAACGGCAACGCTTATAAAAGCAAGAAAAAATAGCCAAAGTGTAAAAACATGCCTCAATCATTAATCACAAAATATCTTGCATAAGAGCATAGTATAAATAGACACTATATATATAGACCATGAAGCAAGAAACACATACTATGCATTTAGAAGATCATCAAGAGTCTACTAAATCATGCAAGTTCAAATAAGCTTAAGAAAGCTACAAAAGGTCTCTTTTGAATTTTGAAAATCCGATAGCATATAGTTGAGGCCTCATTTAAAAGAAGTATTTGAAAAAGAGTTGACAAAGCAAATATGTGCAATCAAATATCGAATAGTGCCTTTCAAAAAAAATCTAAAAATCCTCTTAATGGCACTTGTATGAAATACTATGAAAAACAAGCACATAAGCACATGGCAATACATATATCGAGTCTATAAGAGTAAGAATAACACAAGAAAAAGTACCTCGATAATTTATGCCTTTCTTGACAAGTAATGACATAAATGGTCATTTGTGAAAATATGTAAATCCTACACAATTCTTAAAACAAATCTAGCACAAGTCATAATGATAAAAGTGTAGGCTAAGAGATATCACAAGTAAGCTCATGCCATAAAAATCCATAAGAGATGATAATACACTTTAGTCTACAACAATGCACAAGAGTTTTAAAAACAACACGTAAGGTCTCCTTTTTCAGATGGTTTTAAAAATACAAATAAGTTTTGAAGACCTTAATTTAAAATTAAATACATGGAAACTCATTTTGCAATTAAGACACAAATAAAAACATGCATAGAAATAAAATAAAATGCATATTTAAATGGGGAGATACGGTTTACCAATTACGCCGTTTCCATGGGTTGTGCCGTTCCCATTGTTGATGATATCTTCCCTTTTGAAAATCATCTAATTGATGATGATTTCTCCATTTACTCCATTTCCAAGCATTGTGGCCTTCTCTTTGAAAATCATCTTGTTGATGATGTCTTTGCCATCTCCAAGGATTGTGTTCTTCCCATTTTTGATCATATCCTCTTCTTGGAAATTGACTTTGTTTTCTCCTTCTTTGATCAAGTGAGATGTTCATTTGATGTTTCCTTGGCGGCATAAATTTTCTTCGATTATTATTTCGCTGGGCACCTAGTATAACATTGTTTTGTTGTACCCTCAAGTGCTTGGGTCCTTTTGGATTAACTTTGAGACTTTTAGGTCTCCAATAGAAATTTGAGCTATTTCTAGCTCGACAAGTATTTACGGCGTGTCCCTTCTTACCGCAATAAAAGCAAGTAATATTACTAACATACATAGGAACTCGATTCTTTTTCATATGCTTGACAATGTTAGGCTCATGATCAAGTTCACAATTCAAGTTATCACAACTATTAACATTCACCATATTGGGCAATTTATTGGTACTCAAGTTGGGTTTTGATAAATCATTTTTCATGCAATTAATATCCTCAACAAGAGTACTATTTTGTTTTTCAAGATTTCTAACCTTATCAAGTGTGGTGGTGTGAGCACATGATAGTGTTTCATAGGAAGTAAATAAACTATCCTTTTCATTTTTCAAAACATTGAATTTCTTTTTCAAATTTTTGTACTTAACAAGTAAACCTTGGAATTCATTTTGAAGATCATCAAAATCATTTTGCAAATCACTATAATCATTTTGAATAACAATATCATAGGAAGTAGAGGGTTTAAGACATACCTCGTTTTCTTCTTCAATGCCCATAAGACATTGTTCGACTACTTCATAGTTGGAAGTTGTAAAAGGCTTGTTCCTTAGATTTAAACTTGTATCCCTTTAAGTAGATGCTTTTGAGTTGCTTCTATCATTTGCATTATACTTCATGAATGGCTTCTAATTTTTGCCATACTCCATGAGCCGATCGAATCCCTACAATATGTTCATATACCAAATTAGTAAATGAACAATACAAAATATTGAGAGCTTTACCATTTAAGGAGATGATTTTCTTCTCTTCATCATTGAGCTCTTTGAAGCCTTTGGAGGTGTGTGGTGTGTCTATCATCGGAATAGATTCTCCATTTATGACGATGTTCCAAATATCGAACCCGCAACCTTGTAGATAACATTCCATTCTTTCTTTCCAAAATATAAATTTTTTGGAATCAAATAGTGGTGGCTTGGTGGTGGAGGTGCCGGAAAAATGAGCTTCATTCGTAGCCGACGATCGTTCCTCTTCACTCGCGATGTGAAACGAGCTTGCCAAAGAGTTTGACTTTGATACCACTTGTAAGTCCAAGCGGCTACGATAATCTAGAGGGGGGGTGAATAGATTATCTCCATCTTTTCGATTTCGCCCTCTTTTTCGATACAAATGCGCCAAGATAATAACAAAGGTGCGGAATGTAAATAGAACATGTCGATTTATAGTAGTTCAACCCACCTAGGGCCTAATCTACTACCACCCCAGTATCTACTGGATGGGTTTCGGAAAAGAAAAAGATTTTATTAATAATTACCACAATTATTACAACAAAATCTTACACCAACACCTTGAAGAGCACCACACTCTTCTTCAACACCACCTATGAGATTACCACAATCTCTCTTGAAGATTACCACAATCTCCAAACGGCACCTTGTGAAGATTACCACAATCTTCACCCTTGAAGAGCACCACACTCTTCAACACCTCAACAAGAAGATTACCACAATCTTCTTACACCTAACACCTATATCACCCAAGTGTGTTCTTACCACAAGAACACTCACAAGGATATCTTGTGTTTGAATGATTACCCAAATTCAAGATTACAACTCGATAATTGATAATACAATAGAGTGCAAGTGTAATCAAGAAAAGCCTAGACCTCAAGAATGTGAAAGTGAATAGCTAGGCAAATTACAACAAGAAATAAGACAATGTAAGAACAAGTGTATTCTTGAGTGTATCTTGTTGTGTTGTAGTTTTCTCTCCTATGGTTGTGCTTCAAATCTTCCTCTATTTATAGGAGATGATAGATACTTGATAGGCTCCTCTTGGAATCTGATATCTACAAAAACTTGCAATTAAAATCAAGATTATAGCTGTTAGAAATCAATCCCACAAATTAGGGAAAAGTTGTCTGTTGCACAACGGTTAGAATTTTGTCAAACTTGAGGGCGACCGTCGCGCAAAAATAGACGTTTGAAAATGAGAATACACATTTACACAGGCGGCCGTCGACGGGGTCCGACGGTCGACCCTATGCCAAATGGCCGAGTCGAGCAAAACCCAAAAACGAGTCCAGGAAGTTCGCTTTTTAAATTGCTCCCGTGCACCGCCGACACCCGGTCGACCTGGCCGATTTACACCGATCGACTAGGGGTCAACCGGTCGACCATACCGGTTGACACGAGGTTGACACCCTCAAAGATGTTCTCTGTTTTCAAGTATAAAACTCGTTCAGTACGGGTTGTCCTCAGTAGGCGACGTTGGTTGACCTCAAAAATGAAATATTGTCCGATTTTTATCGAAAATAAAGCTCAAGAAATACTCCGAAAAATTAGTAAAAATATTTTAAACCAATCGGGAGTATTTAGGACAACATTAGAAATATAGTTTGGATGTAAAAACCCATTGATACAAAATCATTAAATGTGTTGTCCAATTTGTCGAAAATAAAACTTGAAGAATTACTCCGAAAAATATTAAAACCATTTTAAATCATTTAGGAGTATTTGGACAACCTTTCAAAACATTGTTTTGGTATAAAAACAAAATCATCAAAATCATGATAAAACCATTTATCAAACATATTGTACAGTGTTGGGCCATTATTTTTTAAGGAAATGGCGGATCCAACTGTAGAGTTGGAGAATGATGTAAGTTTCTTAAATTTTTGTATTATTTAGTTGATGAATATTTTATTTATTTCATATTTATTAATATCGTTTTCTTTCATTTCTGTATAGCATATAAATGCATATCTGTCCATACTACAGTCCGATCCCCAGTTTCTTGGGATTGAACCTCATCCCAAGCAGTTGGGAACTTGTAGGATTGTATCTACGATATTTTCGGTTAGTTTATTTATTATGTGTCTCACGTTTTACTTTAAACTTAATAAATAATACTTGTTAATTTATAAACATTTTCTATGTGTAGGATTCCATACAGCATATATGTAATCGTATGCATGGTTGGGATCCCGCTGGCACAGTATATGACCCGACGACCTTGGAGGTGATTCCTACCGGATAGGAGCTGGATGAGTTGGTTAGGTTTGTCCAGCATGGATCACCAGGATGGGGTAATCCTGGTTCGTGGAGTGATGTACCGCATGTACACTTAAATTTATTTATTTTTTTGGCTAGTTTATTCATTTTTTCATTCAAATTGTCTGATTAATTAATGATTTGTTTTTTTCCCCAGGTGTTCATGATCGTAAATTTATCAGGCCATTTTGTCGTGTGCAGACTGGATCTCCGTAGAGCCAAAGTATATATGTACGACTGCATGCGTGCTCGATACACACACGATATTTGTGCCCCGAGGAAGCGGCAAGACACGCCCCACTCCGTCACATGCTCCCATGTGTACTCATGCACGCTGGCTTCTATGACGACTTAGGTATCGAGTCCGTCCGCCGCGAGTGGGAGCTTGTTACTGCGCTAGAGAAATATTGTTATGTGCAGAATGACAACATCAGTTGTGGCGTATCTGGCATCCATTCCGTCGTTAGTTGTATCACGAAGAAGATTAATAAGAAGCAGGTGCAGGAGTCGATTCCGAAGCTAAGGAAGACGATGGCACAAAAGATTTACCAGTACCAGGGGCGGCCCTGAGGCGGGCAAGGTGGTGTCGCCGCACAGGGCCCCTGCCGGAAAAGGTCCCATATTTTTTTTTATTATTTTTATATGTATATAAACGTCAATATAGAGCAGAGTTTGCAATAAAAACCTAACAGGCAACATGGCACAATGGTTGTGCTACACTTTGTGTACTTCGAGGTCGCGTGATCAAACCCAGTCTAAAGCATAAATCATTTTTTCTCTTCTTTTTGGTCTTTCTATCTAATAATTTTTTTTTCTTTTAGCCTTTCTATCTAACAATTTTTTTTTCTCTTTTGGCCTTTATATCTAACTCATATTTTTACTCTAACTAAACATTTTTTCTTTTGGCAAAAACAATAGTCATGAAGAATTTAAATAGTCGTCCACCTTTAAGTCCTCATTTTGTCATTTATATTTTTCTTTTTTTTTCTTTTTGCTAAATCAAAACATAGAATTGAATAACTTAAAAATACAAACAGATCAAATTTTCATAGCTAATTCATTAGATTTTTATTTTTTGTCTTTTTCTTATTGTAAATTTTATCGGATAATTTTTTTGTAATTTATTTTTATAAAACCAAAATGTTAAAGTTGGAGTATGATATTGTTGTTATCACATATCTTATTATTTTTAATTTTTTTATGTAAACACAAGGGCCCCAATATTTTTCCCGCTCCAGGCCCCTCGAAACCTAGGATCGGCTCTGACCAGTACAGTATAGATAGTAGTACTTTTCAGTTGTAGCACATTTTTATTGTATATCTTGTAAATATTTTGAGTTATTTAAATATTCATTTTGCATGGTTTTATGGTTTTTTGGAAGTATACGAACATAATTCGAATCTTTCAATCATAAGTCATAACAAGATTAGTATGTTATAAGAGTAAGCTAATGTTGTCTTTTTTTCATTAAAAAAAGAGTATGAAAAGCATATATAGCAACAAATCTCAGGAAAATATCGTGCCCAACTTTTAATATAGGCACGATATATCGTGTCAATATTGGGCACGAGCAGTGCCTATATTGGGCATGATATATCGTACTTATATTGGGCACGAGCACGATATCGTGCCCAATTAAGGCACGATATATCGTGCCTCATTTAAAATTTGGCACGATATATCGTGCCTATATTGGGCACGATATCGTGCTCGTGCTCAATATAAGCACGATATATCGTGCACAGTGCATCTTAGATTCAGAAATTTCA
Source organism: Rehmannia glutinosa (assembly GCA_016081115.2). Lineage (NCBI taxonomy): Eukaryota > Viridiplantae > Streptophyta > Magnoliopsida > Lamiales > Orobanchaceae > Rehmannia > Rehmannia glutinosa. The sequence goes on from JABTTQ020003216.1 coordinate 129,175, forward strand.
CATAAAGTGGTAAATATATTGGTCCTGAATAATTTAAACAAGGTTAAGTAACTAAGAGGAGAAGCAACATTACCTTATGCGATTTTGGTTGATGAAAGACCACAAAAAGAACTTGATATTTTGTGAAGAAGAAGAAGAAGAGATAGAAAAAATAAAGAGCAAATGGTGGAAGAATAGTATGTATGTATGTATTTAACATGAGAGAGAAATACAACCTACCTACTTTAAATGCTTGCATTTAAAGCCTCAAGGGTATTGTAGTAAAAGAACCTCAAAAGTGGGTAGAAAACATAGTTTTTTATCCTACATGTCAAAAAAGTCTCTCTCATATCCCAAGTGGGTACTTCCTACCGTTTGCTCTATTATATATATATATAATATATTGGCCTTATATATAAAATATATATTGAACTATGTATATATATTTTCACAACATGCAAAACTTTTTACAATACAAATTTTGGTCAAGTAACATAAAGTGGTGATAAATGTTAAGCTATATCGTATATTTATATGTTTGATGTGTTGAATCAATTAATTAGTCCTCGATAACATGATGGTATTTCTATGAATAATATTACCATACGAAAATATTACAACAAAATTTTGAAGAACAATAATTACGGATACATAGTTTAAGTAATTCGGCTCAATTTGCGAAACCTACAACGATAGGCAAAATAAAATTGCTAGTGCGGAAATAAAGTTATATAAATTCTGATATATTCTGATCCAAATCCTCTCAACATTAGACTCTCAAAATAAAATTATGTCATCATCAAAACTCTGCGTGCTTGCAATATTCTCAATATAAATAATAACCAAATCGGATAAAAAAAATCCTTTTTTTTCACACTTAAAAATCATGCAAAACTATTAATTTCGTCGACTCATAACTTTGATCTGAATACATCTTTACCAATATCAACCTCTACCAAGTACCAACCATTATTCTATTACAATAAATGATAAGGACTAAAATAGTCCGCCTCAATGACTGAATTAATTGTGGTATGGAAAATTTATGGGTCGGTGGATCGGACCGACCTGTTCGGAAGAGTAGAAGTGAGGTTCTTATGGTATACAAGCAAGACTGAGTTGGAACAATAGAAGATCACGGGCCGATCTCTAAGAAGTATGGAAGGCTAACTTGAACCTCGGGTGTGAGGATATAGAGTTCGGAAGTTTGAAACATGAGAAGTAAATGAGTTGAGAATATGCCTTTGAGATGGCCAAATTATCTCGAGGTTTAAGTGCTCAGTGGGCCGACCTCCACTACAAGAAAAATGAGAATATGGGGCAAAATTAAATCGTCACTAAAAGTCCAAAAAACGTCACAAAAATGTATTTAAGACAGAAAAAAAGTGTCACAAGTGTGTTGCAATATCCCAGTCGCTAAAACTTATTAGAGATGAAATATGAAAAACGTCTCTAAAGGTTAGGCTTTTGAGACGAAATGTAAACGTCACATATTAGTGCATGGCTCATGACTTCTACATTTAATGACAAAAATTTCGTCTCTAAAGATCTAATTTAGAGACATCTCTTTATTCGTCTCTAAAAGTAATTTGTATAGTGACATCATGAATCACGTTAGGGACCTATTTTTCGTCCATAAATATAGTTTTTGCGACATTTTTTAAATTGCCTATAAATATAATTGGGAAAAAAACTAATTTCGTCTCTAAAAGCCTAACCTTTAGAGACGTTTTTCATATTTCGTCCCTAATGAACTCTTTCTTTTTCCTCCCCCACCCATGGCCCACCCCACCCCCTCCCCCAGTGGTTGCACAGTAAAGTCTTTAGAAAATCTAAGCTAAAATATCCCTAAGAATAAGACATAAACATCAATATGTTGTCATCATTAATATCCATATCAAAAAATCCAACATTATTGAGATGTTATCCAAAACAAATTGAGAACTGTTAAAATAGTAGTTGATTTGCGAAGAATCAGGATGCATCAGCTCCATGAGTTGGTGAAAATCCATCAGGCTGCTTTGATGACGTAGAGTTTTGCACATTATTTAACCGTTGAGCTCGTGCAGATGGTAATTTCTTTCTCAATCCTGGAGCCATTCTTATTAAATCTCCTAAAAGAAAATGCTTGGTTATTCAACTGTTCAAGGAATTCAGGCCTGGTAAACACAACTAACCAGAAAAATGATTGCATTAGAAAAATATTAAGTTTAAAATATAATCAAAGACATTAATGAAGACAAAATTGACTGATGGTTATCCTGTATGTATTTCTCTGAAACTAGATGGCCCTCATACTTTTAACTCTGAAATGTTTATAGTGTTGTAAATGGTAATCCTTTTGCTTTACTTTTCTTTCATATAATTTCTTTGCTAGAATTAGAAACTTGAAAAAGTTTCCTACAGTTTAGATTTCAGCTGTTCCAATTTCTTTTACAATGAAGTACTAAACAAATGCATTATTAGCACACAAGGACTACACAGAGTGGGGTTCTCTGCTTGTTTTCCTTTTAAATAGCAGCAAATGTCACTATATAAAAGTTATGTTAAGTGTATGTAACCATCTTCCAAACATAGTACAACCTGGAGTTTTCATAATTTTAGAATAAATTTAAAACAGGAATCTATATTAAACAACAGCTAATTGCGACTATTTCTGATGCGTCCCAAAAAAAAAAAACGTCTCAAATTCCATAATTTGTTGTAGTGCTCTATGGAAACCTGACTTATCTTAATGGTATTATGTTACGGGAATCGTAACAAAATCCGGATTTTACGAAAACCCTAATTATGGCATACCTATAAATATCGTTTTACAGGTGCATTCTATCTCTAATGACTCTTTTCACTTAATATGACTTTTATACTATTCATCTTTGAATATCTTCTGACTTGATCATCGGAGAGGGTATCCCGAAGCAACCACTACAAGAAAGTTGCAATTTAGCGGGGAAATTTTTCCTCGCTAACATTGCTAATTTTGTCGCAAACGGAATTCAGTGAGGAAATATATTTCTCGCTGCTATAAGAGCGTCACTAACCAATATTTGCAGCATATGTTCGAAATTCCTCACAAACTTTAGCGAGGAGATTCTTGATTTTGCTGCTAAAATTTAGAGAGGAAATTTTTAATTTCGCAGCCAATGTTTATGACAAATTTATTAATTTCCTCGCTAAAGTGGATACAATATGAACATTAACCGCAAATTTATTATTTTCCTCGCTAAAATCATTATAATTTTATTTATCGTGCGTACATTTATATTTATTTAATTTTTTTTGCCTGCTCTTATTTGTAAGGCATTCACTAGCGATCAAGTAATATAAAAGATATTAAAAATAAAATAACCACAGTGCTCATTCAACAAAAAGTAAACAAAGAAAGTTGTAGTAATCGATCACTACAAGTATTTTAATTTCTTGAAGGGAACGACTACGAATTTCGTTGGATGAAATTTGTTCTAACATTGTTTCAAGAACAAAAGATAAAGTTCTCTAAAAAAATAAAAGATAAAAGTCAACATCCATTGAAGAAACATGATCTTCGATCTAGTTATCACCAACCTGAAAGAAAATATATATATATATATATATATATATATATATATATATATTAGAGAAAAACACTTTTAGTTCTAACTGTAATACATAAAACAACAACTCGTAAGACTTGAATGCATAAATGAACAGTACAAGCCACTACAGAGAGCAAGAAAAATTTGACACCGGAATTGAATGCATCTAGCTCTCACTGTTATTGACCACGAGTTCGGCGGTTTTCTGAATTCTTTACTGGGTAGAAATATGGATGGGCCTGCGTGAATTACAGCCATTACTCATCCACTATTATTATTATTATTATTATCCACATCCAACATGAATAAAGATAGTTGAAACAGGGGAACAAAAAAGAAGAAAAAACCGTACGAGAGCTGCAGAAGTTAACTATGAAAAAGTACCACAAGTGACAATAAAAGGTTGAAGCTGGCAAAAACTTGTATTGCTACAAGCCAAAAGCTACAGCCTTTAGGTCGTGGAACCTTATGAACTAGATAGGGGGCAACAACCTTTGCAAGAAGCCTGCAACAGAAAAACAATGTTTTCAAGTATGCCAAAATGATTCAAGTATGTATCACTGGCGATGATCATATAATACGACGTGTAATTCTAATAAATGGAGTCTACATTCTTAATAAAAATAGAGTTATTAGAAATGGAACACCCAATCTCACTGGCAAACTAGGAACTGAATTGAACAAATTGACACATCAACCATATTATTGATTAAGAAAAAAAGAAACCTAAACAGAGGCATAAAGCATGCGAAGCAATGGAAGATGAAAGTATAATAGTAGATATTGTGAGTTGTCTTGTAATACATATTTGGATAAATTATCTATACCTATTATAAAAGTGTGAATAGGTTTTAAGGTTTCTTGAAAATTTTGATTTGCCAAAAATGTCCTCATGATAAAGTTAGCTTTAAGGGTAATTAAGTAGTTTTTCATATTGATTTTGATTTTATTTGTTTAATAATATTGACATGTGTCTCTTTATATTCCAAACCCTTCTTATATGATTTATTTTAATTTTAATTCTTAAAATAATTTTAATTTTTAGATAATATTTATTTTATATTATACTAGATATCGAGAGCTTTTCAACCATATGTCATAAGCATATATAAAAGACTTCATATGAGATAATTTTAGCCATTTAAAGTTGAGTGCTATGTAAAATACACATTTATAATATATTTCCTTAATTTTCTAAATAATTCAATACATCAAAAAAGAAAAAAAGAAAAAAGAGTATGATTTACAGCAAAATGAAGAGAAAAATAAATAAAAAAATATTTAATATTATTTTATTCAAAATAAATAACAGGACAAAATACATTTTTTAGACTTCACTATTGGTTGAGAATATCCATACTATAAGAAATTTATCATCTATCACACACTCTAAATTGTGAGATAATATTATTTTTGGTTGGAGTAAATGGTACATTTTTAGGTATGGGAAAATGGAAATTTGCGACTATTGAAAATTTTAAGGAATTTTATGCTTTTCCCATAAAAAATAATTAGTTTTTAAGATATATAAGTTAAATATAAATTTTTACTAAAATTTTGAATAAATATTATTTTATTTCTAAGATCTATTCATTAATCTTTATGTGTGTTTTTTCCCGTAATAATGGATATACGGTTCAACGTGATTTAGATTCAATTATTAATTTATTTTATTCATGTATTCTTTCGAGAGAAAAAAACTCGATCATTGTGACAATGTAAAGTTAAATTTGCAAAATAAATATATTATAAGTACATACTCTAAAATTTAAAAATAAAATAAACTTGGCTAAGAGTTATGTGTTTGAAATTAATGAAATGATATTTTAAATCTCAAAGTGAGATGAGTAATATTTGTTTAATTTTTATCCACAACTGTATATTTATAATTTTTTTACTTTTTAAGAGTTGGCATATTTATCTCTATTATAAAACTAAATAAATAAAAAATGAAAGAAAATTGATTTTACAGTAAAAATTATAATAATAATATAAAACAGTTAATACTAAGAATTTCGAGGCTAAATTGAAAATTGAAAACTATTTTTTCTTTAACATTTATTTATGCACTTAATTTTTTTTATGGATGCACCATTTGAACTTTCAAATCTTATAATTTAGATTCATTTATCAATTTAATAATATATCATTGTATATTCTTTTAGTTAAATAAGCCCAGTAAATATGATAATAAAAACATGAAATTAACTATAAAAGATACTTAAAATGATAAATATTTGTTCTCAAACTTAACGAAATGCAATTATAAATTATATTTTAATATGGAGGTATAGAGAGCAGGAAAATATATTTTTTAATTTTAATTTTAGTTTCTTGGCATAATAAATTTTTAATTAATAGGATGAAAGGTCTAATAAGTTTGGATAAAAAAAGAAAATAAGTTATTTTATTGTAGCAAAATATTTATTTTAAATTATAAATAAGAAGTCAATATGACTTTTAATAATCTTATTCTATTTTACATATCAAGAATTTTAATTTAGATTGAAATTATTGTTCCTATTTAGTCTTTCTATTTTATGGTAGTTTTTTTATTTATTACTTATATAGAGGTTTATTGGTTGAAAAAAGTGCATCAATAAATGGACTTTGATTTAAAAAAATAAAAACTAATATAATAAATTAAAATAGATTTAAATAAAATACAGTTAAAATGGTATATATGTATATATATATATACTATTTTAAGAATGGTAGAAGAAATATTGAAGAAAAATCACTTACATATGTACATTTTAACATGTATGACAATACTTAGCTTTGCTTAAAACTTACATACACCCTTAATAAATTATATAATTTTAGATAAAAAGATATATATTATATTATTTAGGTAGTGAAATAATCTAACTTAACAAAAAATATAATATAATATGGAAACAAGAATCAAAACCTGAAAATTTAAAGAAGTATATATATGTATATATATGCTAAGAAAAACTAAAAAGTAATAATCGACATTTATATCATAAGTACATATTTTATAACCTACATGTTGATATGCTAATCTTTTACTTAAAAATATTGTATTAAGTTATGCACAATAAGTATAAAACTTACGTGATATTTGAATTTTAGGCGGCGACCACAACATTACATTTGAGTGAAAAATTTATCAAAAGTTTATTTATGGATCAAAGTAATATATTCCTTCTTATTTCAAAAATAAACACGATTTTGAAAATAAATTGTTCATTATAATTTAAATATTAATTTCATTAACAAAAGCAATTGATTTTAGTCACCTTTAAATCTTGAGTCTCTTTGAAGATAAGCACTATACTTTAATTTTTATATATAAAAAAAAATTATGATTTTGATCTCACATTTTGTAGTGTACATATATATATATATGTATTATTAAAGTAATAATTTAAATTTTGGTCAGACATTATTTTCATAGTTATGCATTTTAAAACATGTCCCTCTCTTTAACAATTTAATTTTTAAAATGTATATTTTTCAAGTGCAACCAGATTTTATCGTAAATGTTAAATTAACAAAGATGTAAATAACATTTTTCATGTTTTTCTTCTAAATTTTACTATGATGGACATACCATTTTTTAATCCTCTTTACTTTTATCCTTTTTTCTTATTTTTTTCATATTATATTTTATTTTGTTAAATAAAATTCTATCTATGAATAACAATATACATATATACAATTAATAAATAAAAAGGTTGTGATGGAATATCAAGAGACAAAAAAAAAACAATATTTTGAGTAAAATTTGAAAAGTTATATATATTTATTCCCTTCTTTAGAGTTCAAAAGTAAAATTGTACACATTCATATATAAAACTCTATATATGGATAATAATAATCCTTTAATCAAATGCTCAATTGTATATATTGACATTCTTCAACATGAAATTCATAATCTGGTAAAACTGATTTAATATTAGGTCGATGATTTAAATTTATGAAGATATTTATTTTTAACATCTTAAACATTTAAATACATGCATTATACTTTTGTGAATTGTGTTGTAAATTTTATGCTACATTAAAAGATGCTTACCGACAAAGATAAAATGAATTTTTTTATGCTTAAAACAATAAAAAGATAGCCTATCAATTTATATATGATGTTTTTTTCTGATTTTACAACAACAAAAAATACATAATAAATTGAGACATATATTTTGCTAAAAAATGTCACATGCATAGAACATGACAACTAAAAAGTGAGGAGGTTTTTTGTTATGCCGTTTTTATAAAAATGCTATAGCTTAACCTATGTTTTACGGATATTTGACACACTTCTGGATTATTATATTCTATATTTTGTTGCAAAGCTCTAAATGATGGATTATACTTTAGATATGCTCCATTGGATGAAATTTTAGAATGTAAAGTGATTTTTTGAAAGAAAATTAAACAACATAAAATACGTAATTGAGGTTCTTCATATAATTTATTTCGATGTACTAAGTAATAATTTTTGCTGCTATTAAATTTGTCATTACTATATTACATAACTATACAAAAATTAATTAGAATAACAATTAGTCATATCAACACACTCAATAATAAAAAATTATGTGGAAATAATAAATTTATGATGTCGTGCATGCTCTTAATGATAATAGAATAGAGCATAAATATTGTTAGACACTCAATAATTTTGATTTCTATGATGTGGTTCTGTCGTTTATTTGATATATAAATGTGACTATTCTTTCAAACTGAATCAATTTATTGACTGTTTTTAATTGCAATTGATTAGTCTATTTTATCTTCATTTATGTTATATAAATAATTAATTTAATCATGGAGAACATGAGAAAAATTGGATAATGGTCGAGTGGTAAATACTTCCATCCCAGATAGAGGTGTGAGATTTGATTTCCATCATCCCTCCCCTCCCAAGATATATACTTAAATATAAAAAATGAGAACATGAATCAAAATATGTACGGGAGCTAAGTTTTTAAACATAAAATAGAATTTTACTTTCTCATCGTTCTTAACAAAAGAGGCACATGTGATTAATGAAAAACTGAATCTTGTAGTCAAACCGATTTAAAAGATAACACTCATTAGAAAAATGAAGTAAAAGAGAAATACATCCATACGTCAACCAATCATGCCTGGGCTAAAAGTGCATTCAAAAAAATATTGCAAAAAAAATCTCAAAGCTAAGTATGAGGAAGAAGTAGACACTCAAAAAATAAACAAGATGCATCAATTTAAAACTCGTCTTGAATATATATTTTTTAAATTTTTATATAGATTACTCATCAGTTTTTTTAATATCCATTGTACTTTGTTGAGCGATAATATCATTTAAGTACCATGTTTTTTAGTTCAAAATGTCTTAACCATATTTCACCGACAAATAAGTTTAAATTTAGTTTTTGCAAACTTTCTTTTAAGATCAAAATACATGAATGACATTTATTATAAATACAAAAAATATAATAAAATTTGATTCCAACTTATAGATTTAATTTGAGTTAAATTAATAAAATTATTTGGTTCACGTGCGAAGCACGTTTACCTTACTAGTAACAAGAAAGTTCTGTAAATGAGCCTCCCATCCTCAGGACTGCTGTGTCAGTCCAAAATGGTTAAACTATGAGTTGGCTCCGCAATCTGGATCAGTTGTGTGCAATTTCTTCTGGTTCTAACTATTTATTTCAAGTAACTTCCATGTAGTTAATAGGAGCAGAAACACTGGCGTAAATACAAGAAATATCAACCTAGAAATACATAAAATCCTAATTGATGATTTAAGGATCATATAATTAAAACAAAAACGAGGGAAGATGGACCCGTTGGTACACTACACAACTTTTTTCTTCATTTGGAAGCTCCAAACAGAATCAGCCCAAGAATTCCCCAAATGAAAAAATATATAAAAAAAACAAAATTAAAATAATGCCCAAACATGCAATCAAACGTGACATGCACAAATACATTGAGTCAAAATTGTACTTACCCTCAAGATTCCAGCGCCGCCCGTCGTCTGATTCCGGCGAGCGTGAAATTGATTTTCCTGGCGCCGGCCACTCAGCCACGGCACCACACCTTATTGCACCATCGCCTGATTTTTCAAATGAAAGGCGAAGAAGTTGATTTGAGCAAAAAAACAAATTCGATTAGAATCAGAGAATGTAAACATGAATTCGATTATAATCGGAGCAGGTAAACATGAAATCGATTAGAATTTGGGAGTCCTATACCTGAAGAATAGCCAGACGGCGGTCCTCCACTTGCTGTTGCTATCAAAAGTTGGATTTGGGAGTGAGCAAATTTGGGAGTGAGGTATTCGCGAGATTTAATTTGAGAATGATTATTAGCTGAAATATTTCGCGCGAAGAAACTCTGATTTTGCGGGGTAATATTTTTTGGAGGGGGAAGATTTTTGGTGACGAAATTTTCATTGAGTATTCGTTGCCAAACTTTTAAAATTATATTTTTTAAAAAAATTGAAGGCTTTGGCGATGAATGGAGTTAATCCGTCGCAAACTTTAGACAGGAATTTCACATTTTCATCGCAAACAGGAATTTTAGTGACAAATGTTAAATTTGCTACAAAATTTTCCTCACTATATTCCAATTTTCTTGTAGTGAACCCTCCGACCCATTTTGTTGTAGGTCTACGACGGAGTTCAGATTGAAGACGTGTTCAGGGAGACGGAGTGATTTTTGGATCGACCAATAAATAACTTATTATCACTTAGTTAATCAAACTAAAATTATTAATGATTTTCCTTACAAACTAAAATTATTAATGATTTTTCTTAGAATAATTATTAACGAAATTAAGTTAAATACTTTAATAGTGTTTTTTTTTTTTTGGATATTTGATGCTAAAGTATCAAAATTAAATAAATTGGCATCAATCATAACTAATATGAGTTTTTTTTTAATTACAATGGGGTATAGTAGGAGAGGAGTCACACGCATTCATACAGAATCGAACCTGGCCGGTCTATCACCTGACAACACAAGTCTGTATCATTGGAACATAAAATTGATTTCACGACTAATTTGAGTTATAACCTCATTGACAACACGTACAGAGCTTCCATATGTTGCTGACCAGATTCCAAACTTAGCTACCACCTCGTTGTCAACAAATTGAAAACTTACGACTTTTACTAAACATGTGAAACATTTTATTTAGAAGTCCAAATTAAAATTCCAGACTGCACGCTTTTTGCAAAAATTGAGGAAGTCGATCGGCTTCTTCTTCCTCTTTAACCGCGTTCAAGTCCTAGCGTAAAAAAATTCTATTCAATGTGGTAAGACGTATGACTGATGTGGATGTCAACGAGACAACGACACTCATTGATTTCCCAATAGAATAATCAAAGTCCAAGAATATTAATTATTAATAACTAACACGTGTGATTATTCCAACTACTATGATTATGTTTGATAGTATATTCGGAAATGTTTCCTCAAACTGTTTATTTTCATGGTTTCGTTGAAATAGTCCATTCAATCATTATATTTTATAATATTAAAATTTGTAATTATATATGATGCAAGTAAAAATTGGGTATCAAAATAAAAATCTCTATTTTACAACAAATTTAAGGTTTCACGAATCTAATTATATGATTAATTCATAATTTTATCTATAATGAATCTTCGTAACCCTCGCTCAAGAAGATGAAGTTATCAAAGGGAAAAATAAAAAAATATTGCATTAAATATAGGGTCAAATTTTAAAGTAGACAGTGGGTACTCTTTTCTACCCAATTAGATAAAAATCTTTTTTTCTACCCAAATTGGCCAAATTACCCCTCCTTTAAGTTGGTGTTTTTGAATTTTGAAATATAAGTCATAATTATACCATTCAAAAGCGTATAGGAAATCGTATAAAAACAAAAAACAAATACGAAAGCAAAAAAATAACATTCCCCCCATAACCCATTTCGTGCCCAATAGTCAAAACAAAAGGAAGAAAAAAAATCCCCAAATCCCCCATTTCGTGCCCCCATTGGTCGAAGAAGAACAAAGAGCAAATACCCATCCCCATTTCGTGCGAGAAGAGAAGAACATGGAGTCAATCGTGCCGTCGACGTCGACCACCTCCACCTCCGTCGCCGCCGCTTCCGTCGCCGCCTCCGCACCCTCCTCCGCCGCTGCCGTCGCCCCTTCCGAACAGGTAAGCATATCAATCCCGGCAATAATGTGATAATAATGTGCATATAACTTGACAATGTCGTGCATATGTTTGAACTCTATTTTATGGATTTAGGGGTTTAGTGTTCGATTTTGGTGTTTAGAGTTTATCAATTGGTGTATATAACTTGACAATAATGTGCATATGTTGGATAAATTTGTGTGTTGGGTTATTGTTGGATGTTGGTGTAGCAGCCGTGCGGCGCGATTTGGTGAAGAAGATGAAGCGGCACGATATATAGCTCATATCGTGCCTATATCGTGTCGCCTCATACATATCGAGCCCATGAGTTTTTTGGGCACGATATCGTGCCGCAGGTATAATTTGGCACGATATCGTGCCGCAGGTATAATTTGGCACGATATCATGCTGCAGGTATAATTGGGCGCGATATCGTGCCGCAGGTATTCTTTGCGTATATCGTGCCTAGAACATGCTGTTTGTTTCATAATTATTGTTTTCGTTCAGTTTTTCACTACATTTCTGCAATTTTTTAACAACTCATCTTACTATATTGCAATTTATTAATTGTTGTAGGTCGGTCCACAGTGGTTGAGACCCTCATATCATCGAAAGAGGGCCCAGATCGCGGGGTACGTTCGATCGAATATTATGCAGACCATCAGAGATGAGTTGCAGGAGATCGGTGGTAGTTTATATACCCAGTTTAGGCAGATCGTCTTTCGGATATTTTTGGATTTTGGGTATGATTTGAGTGGTTGTAATGCGGCACTACATGTTTTGGTTGCGATGGAGGTGCGTGTGCCGGACGCTCCAGAATCGGAGTGTTGGTTCCACGTCGGAGAGCAGACTATCAGATTCTCTCGGCGTGATTTTGCTATGATATCGGGATTGCGATTTTTTAAATATTTACAAAATCTTATTTTTGACACTTATCAATGTTCTCACAGATTTGGGCATTCGAGGCAATACCTAGCCTGGGTAATGCCTGGGCGACTCGAGTATCCGACACCCAGTTGCCTAGGTGCCTCCGTTGGAGGTTTTCGAAGACCACCATTGACATGACAGATTTTTTCTTTGACACGGCATGTATTAACATTGTTTACTTATTTATTATTTAATTAATAAATTAATTTTTATTAATTTATTTATATATTTATTCTGACTTTAGTGTGTCATGAGATATTGGATCCGGCCAGGAGGAGCTCCACTTGAGATATATATGGAGCGAGTCGATGATCCGATCATTTTGTTAGGTCCTCTCGGATCATCCCGAAGGAGAACCGATTTTTAGGCGCTAGTCTTTGGGGAGAGGCGAGGAGGTACGAATGACATCTGATTGACAGCCCCACCCCCTATCGCGGGGCGGGGGGTCTTCTTGCTAGGGCGAGAATCGAGGCGGGCGGGATCGGGGGAGAGGTAGACCCATTTCGAGGCCGACACTACTACTCCTACGATTTAGAGGCCGGAGAAGCGGCGTAGGACAGACATCCCATCGGGCTGATGATCATTTAGATGGTCGGACAGATGACGATCACCGGTGGCGGGGATGCACGGGTTGATCCATATATTCATGAGGAGTATGCGCGTGTTGATCCATCTGTCCCACGACGCAGTATGCGCGCGCGATGATCCATCGATCCGTTAGGATACTCGTGTTGATCCATCGTGAGTTGTGACAGATATCACGCTCGGCACCGATGCGGTGTTATGCGGGAGATTAGTGCTTGATTCGAGAGACGCATAGAGGAGCGGTTCGCTCGATTGGAGACACGAGTCGATGATGTCGTTTCTCGGTTAGGAGCTGTCATCTCTCGAGGAGGGTTCTCGCTTGGACAGACGCCTAGATCAGGAGATAGGTCGGGTTTCGGACCATGTTTAGGAGGAGATTAGGCGTCTATTCCCATACCTTGATCAGTACGATGACTTCGTGCATGGCAGTCAGAGATATCCGAGCCAGTCACCGCAGCAGACGCATCCTCCTCCTCCTGCCATGTCGACTCCTCCTCCGGCAGTATCGACTCTTCCTCTGGCAGTGACGATTCTTCCTCCTCCTCCTCCTCTGGCCATGTCGACTCTTTCCCCTCCTCCGGTAGTGACGACTCTTTCTTCTTCTCTGGCCATGTCGACTACTCCTCCTCATCCGGCATTGTCGACTTCTCTTCTGCCATTGTCAACTCCTATTATGCCCGTGTTATCACATTCTCCGCGACCACGAGTGTCAGTCACGATTCCGAGGCCATTGACGTCTCCTCTTCGAGCTCCCTCTCTGACACTCGTGGTCTCTGGTCCACGAGCGCCCTCTCCAAATTTGCCCTCACCGCCTACTTCCTTGCTCCAGGTTTGGGATAGGCAGCCGCCGCGGCATATTCGCAGCCCATTCAGGGATCCTAGGTCTCGGAAGCCAGACCCGACCGAGAGGGAGTTTACCCGCTTTTTAAAGTCTAATGAAGAGTAAGTAAATATTTTTGCATTTGTCTTATCGTCTTAGTATTAACATCTTATATTCCACTGTCTTAATATTTGAGGGTCCAATTGCAGGAGGAACGTGAGGCTTATGTACCTTGTTGGGCCATTATTTTTTAAGGAAATCGTGGATCCAAAGGCAGAGTTGGAAAATGATGTAAGTTTCTTTTGCATTATTTAGTTGATGAATATTTTATCTATTAATATCGATTTCTTTCATTTATGTACAGCATATAAATGCATACCTGTCCATACTACAGTCCGATCCCCATTTTCTTGGGGTTGAGCCTCATGAGAAGCAAATGGGTTCTTATAGGATTGTATCTACGACATTTTCGGTTAGTTTATTTATTATGTGTCTCGCATTTCAGTGTAAACTTAATAAATGATACTTGTTAGCTTATAAATATTTTTCAATGTGTAGGATTCCATACGACTTATATGGAATGGTATGCATGGTACGGATCCTGCTGACACAGTATATGACCCAGCGACCATGGAGGAGATTCCTCCCGGACAGGAGCTGGATGAGTTGGTCAGGGTTGTCCAGCACGGATCTCCAGGATGGGGTAATCCTGGTCCGTGGAGTGCCGTACCGCAGGTACACTTGAATTTAATTATTTTTTTGGCAAGTTTGTTCATTTTTTTCATTCAAAATTTTTTGATTATTTACTGATTTTGTTTTTCCCCAGGTGTACATGATCGTGAATTTATCGGGCCATTTTGTCGTGTGCTGACTGGATCTACGTAGAGCCAAAGTACATATGTACGACTCTGTACGTGCCCGATACACAGCTAATAGTTTTGCCAATCGGCGTGCCGACACACGTCCCACCAGTTGTGGTGTATAAGCCATACATTCCATCATTAGTTGTATCACACAGAAGATTAATAGGAAGTATGTGGAGCGATCGATTCGAGAGATAAGGAAGAATATGGTACAACGGGTTTACCAAGACAAAGATCGATAGTAGTACTTGGGAGTTGTAGTACATATTGTTGTATATCTTCTAAATATTTTGAGTTATTTAAATTAAATATTCATTTTGTTTAAAAAAACAAGAATTTGTCTACTTTAAATTAAGAGAGTTACAATTAGCAGATAAGAAACCCACAAAAAAAGAAAAACTACAATGGGGCACGATATATCGTCCCACTTATATAATTAGGAACGATATCGTGTCCCTTATATAATTAGGCACGATATCGTGCCCTTTATGTTGGGCACGATATCGTGCCCCTTATACAATTAGGCACGATATTATATTTGTACGATATATCATGCCTAATTGTATAAGGCGCGATATCGTGCCCAACATAAAGGGCGATATCGTGCCTAATTATATAAGTGGCACGATATCGTGCCCGCCCAATATATTGGGCACGATATCGTAACCTTTATATTTCGCACGATATTGTGGCACTACTGACTTGATTAACAAAATGACTACTGAGTTTCTGCTCTTAGTGTGTTTTTCTAATATAGTGTTACAATTGAAATAAACTTTTGCCTAATTTTCATCATCCAGACGTCTCGGACATCTTCTACGGGTATGATCATCTCGCTTCGGCATATTCCACATTTCTTCTTACTATGCACTTGTCTAGAAGGACCCGATCGTGTGTCCGAGGCACTTTCGCTCATCATGCGGCAATGACATAGTGCATTTGACTATGATTATGGCCAAAGACCCCCACACCTTGAACAAATTTGACTCTTACGTGAACGATTACTTGATGATTCAACAACAGAATGAACTCTACTTTGTCTAGGATGACCTGCTTGTCTCGGGTTATTTGGAGGGTTGCATACTAAGTCTCGCACCTCTTGTGGTAGAACCCATTCACTCGGATCGGGAACGGTAAAATTTCATCCGCCCACATTTGTTGAAGATTTTCATTTTTATAATAATGGGCAACAAATGAATAGATATTGAGGTTCGCCTTCCCGCACAAATAAACAAACAATTATTTGAAAATATTGAACGAATTATGTGAAAATATTGATACAAATTTTAAATTTCTTTATACCTAATTGCTCGAGATGCATGGGCGCAAGGCATCAATTCATATTCAAATTCTCGATACCACGTTCTTCTTGGGATAAGTCAACCAAATAAGTCTTTGTTCCATCTTTCACCTTGTACTTCACATTACTAAGACATTGTACATCCATTCTACGACCTATCTCAACCGCATCATTTAATCTTTTGGTTGCTTTAAGTGTTAGCTCTTGACCTTTTTCATTAGCGGCGGTCGTCGTTCATAAAACCACTTTTCAATAATAGTCCGAGCACACTCAAGCCACAGAACATACAGGTAACTTTTCTCGGCCCATAATAACCGACTATTGAAGCTCTCGGTGAGTTTGATGTCATGAACCCATAACACCGGACAGACACTTAACTCGAGACCATCTGTCTTTCCCCGCACGTTCTAACTTCTTAAACGCACCCGTCTCACTAGCAACTTTTATGTTTTCAAAATACTTATCATAATCTTCACGGCGGTATGAATATCTTGCATTCCTAAACATTGCTACTATATGTTGACCGTATTGAGCCAAATTACTCGCAAATGATAAGTGCAAAGCCCATGTGATGCTTCTGGGTATACTGCTTTTATGGCATTACTGATACTCTTGTGCTGATCAGAAACAATCAATAGATCACGAGGGCAATTATAAGCATCTCTCAACTGTCTCAAAAACCATGTCCAGGAATCGTCGTTTTCAACATCCCTGATTCCAACATCAAGTGGGAAAATCTGTTCATTACCATCTTTTGTTACTGCCACAAACAATATTCCCCGTCACTTGCCTTTAAGGTGTGTTCCATCAATCACAATAACTGGCCGGGCATTGTTCTGGAATCCAGTGATTGATGCATGCAAAGCAAAAACACGTACTTGAATCTATTAAAATTATCCGACTTCCATCTAGTTACAGATCCGAGATTCGTTAAATTCAACATGTGTGTTGGGAAATTTATTGTTTAGATTTTGATGAATGCCATGTAAAACATAGAATAGGAAGTTGGCACCCCATTTTTGTTGTAAAATCGCATTGTAATAAATAAATTTGGTCAAGCCGAGTTAAGTCACTATGTCCAAACATGCAAGAAGACAACTGGAGACTAGAAGGAAGACTCATTGCAAGACAATTTGAGTATGGCAAAGAAGAGAAGACGAGAACTCGATGAAGGAGCGACTAAGATGCGGTGAGAGGAGTATCGGTCAAGTCAACTCAAGATAAGCCAAGTCTCAAGTTGAAGTGACAGAAGATTCATCCAATGATTGGAAGCTGACTCTAAGTCACCTGGGGAAAGCAAGGAAATGCAGTCAAGTCGAGATAACTGAAAAAGATCCGTTGCACAGAAATCAAGAGAATTACTTAAACAAGTAATATCTCCATGCTACCTTTCTCGAAGTGCTCAGTCCCAGAAGCGTGCAAAAGGAATAAACCAATGGGAAGCACTACACCGTGTCAGAACTCTGAAAAGCTGAAGAACAATTCATACGAGGAAATGGCAATTCCAAGGACTGCAACAAGACAAGCCAACGACCACAAGTGACTTTAAAAAATAAGCCTATCTCTTCAACGGGCAGATTTTTGAAAGCTCACTATAAAAGGCTGAGGAATAACTCTGAGAAAACGTTACGAAGGTTACCTTGACCATCTGAGAATTGAATACAAGCAAGAAAGAAACATTTTGTAACCTGAAATATTCTCAAGTTATTAAACGCTCAATCCTCAAGCCTACATTACGAAGAACATCAATCCAACACTCACCTGTGAAGGAAAGATAACTTCAATCAGTTGAAGAGGAAATTATCAAGAAGAATAAAGGGTCTACATTCCATGAAGGATTGTAGGAAGGTTCAAGGTCGAATCAAGTCTTGAGCTTTTGGAGGGCTTCGTGATCAAATCCAAAGAGCTTGAGCAAGTGGTCATGTAGTAGCAAAGCGGTGCGTGATCAAGACTTGTATGCGGACTATTACCACTTTGTATATCTTGATCAATACCCAGTGGATTCCTCCGGGAGTTGGAGAAGAGAGGAGTAGAAGAATTACCCCATCTTGAACCTCTATAAAAATTTATCGTGTCATTTACATTTCAAAGACTTTAATTCTCGCATCATATTTGTTTAATTCTCATGACATATTTGCTATTCATTAGATAATTTCTAAGTACTAAATCAAGCTTTAAATCTCTACTAAACCAAACTTAAGGGTGTTAAGTCTTCGTGAAAACAAACCACAGTTGAGCTAATTCGGTCTTAACGGTTGAGTTATTCTATCAACGGCTCGATCAGTGCGTTGAGTGACTAACTCTCTTGATTAACTAAATTGGTTGTCCACCAGACACATTGTTGTGTAGTATCAACTCTACGAACTTTTAAAAGGACTAAATCGAAAATTTGGTAAGGTTTATTCAACCCCCCTTCTAAACCTTACACTCACACCCCTTGGGACCTACAAGTTGTATCGAGCGGTTGGTTTATTGAGCCTTCCGCATCAGTTCTTGAACTAGATCTCCAAACTTTTCAAAGTCGCTTTAGTACTTAAATTTTCAAAACTCCTTTTATCATTAAAAATTATTATCATGGAAGCAAATTTGACACGCATCCCTATGTTCACAATTGAAGAATTTGATGATTGGAAAATTCGTATGCGTGCTCATCTATCAAAGATTACATGATGAGATGTGGATAGTGATAGAGGATGGGCCATCGCAAATCTTAAAAGTGAACACGACTTTAAGAAGAGCTGCGATTGAAGGTGAAGAGGATGTTGCCCTAGACCAGCCTATGGTTGAAAAACCAAGAATGAATGGACAAATGATGACAGAAAAAGATACAACCTGGACAATGTAGCAAGGACATCCTTTACAAAACCTTGGACAAAGCCATGTTCAATAAAGTCAAATCATGCAAAACGGCTAAAGAAATCGGGACAAGCTAACATTGATTTGTGAAGGCTCGAGCAAATCAAGGAAAATAAATTATCAAATTTGTACAAAAATTTGAGAATTTCAAAATGATCACAGGAGAAAACCTGGATCAAGCTGGATGCTCGGTTCACGTAAATCACCAACGAGCTATCTCGCGCTTGGAAAGGAATATACACGAGAAGGAAATGTGTATGAAGATCCTAAAAAGTCTCTCGGTGAATGGGAAATGAAGGTCATGGCACCGAGACATTCCATGGACCTATCGAAGACCTCCAACCATGAACTATTCTCGGATCTCAAAGCCTACGAATTTGATCTCGAGAAGAAAAGATCACGAAGAGACAATGTACCCAAAACAGATTTGCTCTAATTGTTAAGGATGGAAAGAGAGCCGAGGTAAAAGAAGTCATTGATCCGGAAGAAATAGCCCCGATGGTTAAAAGGTTCAACAAGTTCTTCAATAAGAACCACAAGAGAGGCAAGGGCGAATCTTCCGAAGAAGACACTCGGCTCCCTCCAAGTCAAGGGAAGATAGGCCAACCAAGAGAACAGATCATCAAAAAGTGAATATCAAAGGGTTGACAATCCAAGAATGGAAAGAGTTGATCAAAAGGTTGAATATCTATCTTTAAACCGTAGGCAACCAGGTCACTACGCCATTGATTGCCCATATCCTCGTAGTCAACAAATACGAGGAATGAAGAAGAAAGAAAGGTCTTGAGATAAAGAAGACAAGAAAAGAAAAAGGCAATGTTGGTGCAGAGAGAAGCCGAGACAAGCCAAGTCAAGAGAGACGGTGATTCATAGAGCAAGTGAAGTTGACTACTCAAGTGACTCACTCGAAGAAGAAGCCCGATCCGTTTGATGGCCAAGGAACAAGATCAACGACCAAGAAGATGAGGTACACTCTAACTCATCGAACTCGTATTCTAGTGATAGTAGTGTGACACACACACTTCATCACCCACGATCTTTATGATTCATTAGGCAAAATGATGAAAGATTTTGAACACATTAAATCCTCACACACACTACTAAATGAGGAAAAAAACCTACTCAAGAGCCAAAACTCACGGTGACTAAGGAGCCGAGTACTCTAGGTCAAATAGTGATGAGAATGAAAGTTTAAAAATTTGAAAATGCCAAGCTAATAGCGAGAAATAGCTGTCATAGAAAAGAGGGAGAATGACCTCAAAATGTGATTGCCTCATTCATCGAGGCATCTAAATCATTGGATGATCTTATTATGAGTCAAAGAGAATGTGGAGACAAGACAAGGCTTAGGATTTAATTCCTTTGTGCTATGTCAAACTTCAAAAGTAATTTTGGAAAAAGGATCTTCAAGCAATGAAGAGTCTAAAAAATCCAAAACTCCAAATGGTGCACACACATTCACTCCAAAGCACAATTACAAGCAAACTGGCCTTGGTTATAAAGGAAAAGGAAAACAACCAGTTGGGTGCGTTGAGAGAACGGCTGAGAAGAAATTCAGCCAAGTTCCTCAGCAAACTCCAATCAGGAAATACTCTGTAAAGAAGAAACAGAGCTACCAAAAACCCCAGAAAATCTATAAAAGAAGCACATATGATGGGAATGGTAGAAAATATCCAAGCCAAGCTGATTGGAACGATGTAAACTATCAACATAGATTTATGGAATATAAGCCCAAATGGCAAAGGCCTAGAACTCAGCAAAGGCCATTCCAAAAGTATAAGAGCTTTCATCAACACACATATGCACCTAGGCACTACACTCAGAGACACCACAATTACCCAAAGAAGGCGATTGCTAAAACACATATACAGCATACGAGACAAAAGAGACAGAGTTGTATGAACCTAGAATCCCCAAGCAATTTGCCAAGATTAATTATGATTATGGGCGATAGATGGCAACCCCTTAGAGTCAAATCATTTGGCTATAAGTTGGTTGGATCATCTTACAATCCTAACCCTCTCAGGACCCGGACAAGTATGGGTACCTAAAACTTAATTTCCTTGATTGCAGGTTCAAGGAACAAGGCGAGTGCCAAGGAACCTGGTACATGGACAGGATCGTTCGGACATATGACAGAAACAAGAAAAATCTGTCAAAATTCAAGGAAGTTAAAGAAGCAAAAGTCATATTTGGAGGAAATGAAGCTCCAGGTGAAATAAGAGGCATTGGATCCATCAAGAGGAACGGATTAGAAATCACAGATGTTGCATATGTTGAAGGACTCAACTTCAACTTGCTAAGCATCGATCAACTCGCGTGACAAGGGCTATAATGTTGGATTTAACATGGGTATATGCCAAATCAAGGATGTTGAATCGAATGAAGTTGTGTTGCAAGGATGCGACAAAAGAACATGTATGTAGTAGATTGGTCAACCGCTACACCCAAAGACTGTCTATTAGCAAAGAGCACAATTTGAATCAAGTTGGTTGTGGCACAAAAAGCCGAGTCACCTGAATTTCAAAACGATTAACAAGCTTGCGGAAGTAATCTTGTGGAAGGACTTCCGGACTCGTATACAAGAAGGAAAGTATATGTGACGATGTCGGAAGGAAAACAAATCAAATCATCATTCAAAGAAAAGACTTGCCCGACTTCAACAAGGATATTGCACTGCTACATATGGATCTATTTGGTCAGTTGAAACTCGCTAGCATAAGTGGGAAGAAATATACCTTGGTGGTAGTAGATGACTACTCAAGATAAGCCAAGTCTCAAGTTGAAGTGATGAGAAGAGTCATCCAATGATTGGAAGTCGACTCTAAGTCACCTGGGGAAAGCAAGGAAATGCGGTCAAGTCGAGATAATCGAAAAAGATCCGTTGCACGTAAATCAAGAGAATTACTTAAACAAGTAATATCTCCATGCTACCTTTCTCGAAGTGCTCGGTCCCGGAAGCGTGCAAAAGGAATAAACTAATGGGAAGCACTACACCGTGTCGAACTCGAAAAGTCAAGAACAATTCATACGAGGAAATGGCAATTCCAAGGATCGCAACAAGACAAGCCAACGACCACAAGTGACTTTCAAAAATAAGCCTATCTCTTCAACGGGCGGATTTTTGAAAGCTCGATATAAAAGGTGAGGAATAACTCTGAGAAAACGTTACGAAGGTTACCTTGACCATCTGAGAATTGAATACAAGCAAGAAAGAAACATTTTGTAACCTAAAATATTCTCAAGTTATTAAACGCTCAATCCTCAAGCCTACATTACGAAGAACATCAATCCAACACTCACCTGTGAAGGAAAGATAACTTCAATCAGTTGAAGAGGAAATTACTGAAGAATAAAGAGGTCTACATTCCACGAAGGATTGTAGGAAGGTTCAAGGTCGAACCAAGTCTTGAGCTTTTGGAGGGCTTCGTGATCAAATCCAAAGAGCTTGAGCAAGTGGGTTGTAGTAGCAAAGCACGCCTGTGAAGAAGAAGGCCGAGTCGCACGAGAAGCTTGGTGAGTGACCAAGGCATCTCGATCGAGTCCCGAAGGATCAAGTCGGTGTGTGATCAAGACTTGTATCTCGGACTTACCACTTTGTATCTTGATCAATACCAGTGGATTCCTCCAGGAGTTGGAGAAGAGAGGAGTAGAAGAATTACCCCATCTTCGAACCTCTATAAAAATTTATCGTGTCATTTACATTTCAAAGACTTTAATTCTGCATCATATTTGTTTAATTTCTTGACATATTTGCTATCCATTAGATAATTTCTAAGTACTAAATCAAGCTTTAAATCTCTACTAAACCAAACTTAAGGGTGTTAAGTCTTCCGTGAAAACAAACCATAGTTGAGCTAATTCGTCTTTAAATTTGAGTTATTCTATCAATGACTCAGTCGAGTCATTTGAGTGACTAACTCTCTTGATTAACTAAATTGGTGTCCACCAGGACACTGTTGTGTAGTATCAACTCGAACTTTTAAAAGGACTAAATCGAAAATTTGGTAAGGTTTATTCAACCCCCCTTCTAAACCTTACACTCACACCCCTTGGGACCTACAATGTGTAAGTATGCCGGAATTAGATTGAATGACTTGTTGCTATCTCCATATATCAACCCAAAGGCATGATGCTTTGCACTCAACGCAACATTATAACTCATTTTAAGCCCATGTCGCGATTCCAACTCCGCTATCATATCTCTTGGCACGAGCGCATAATGTTCCACTAGTAATCTAGATGCAAAATACGCACCTACTACTTTAGAATGCACCCGCCTAGATGCATTGTCATTCAAATTTAACCCACATCCATGGTGCTTGTCAAACTTCCCTACTCTCGAAATACCATCCTTTACATATGCACGCATTCGGAAAGGGCATCGTTCATACTTGCATATTGCATGAAAACGAGTCTTATCCGAGCGTTCAACTCGATACTCAACTTGATTTTGAAGGTGATACATGCCTAGTGCGATATCCAATTCAGTTTTGCTCATGTATGTTGCTCCTTGGCGCAATGTCCCACCAGATGCTTCCAACCTAGTAGGTTCCTCGGGGGGAACTGAAACGTGCGAGAGTGTACCAGGAGTCACCCAACTTCGTCATGTGGGCACTATTGTTTCGTCCATATTGTTTCGTCCATATTGTCTCTATGGATATCCGGATGTATGTTAGCACCTCGTCTTTCGCCGCATCTTGGTTTTGGTTTTTCGAAATACTTCTCTCCGCTTCACGTCTCCACTCACAAAATTCCTCAAATTTAGCACGTTTCTTTGGTCATTTTCAAATTGATTATTAGCTTCAACGTCGGTACCAACATCACCAGCAGTGTAGTACTCACCAAAATCATTTGACTGTAGTTTGCACCATAATTAATTTCATTATTATCACAACCAACATCAAAGATCGGTATTATCACAACCCATATCAGGATAATAGCCATCTTCATTGCTTGGCCTTATACTAGTCCCAGCATAATTGATATTTGGAACATTAACTGTAGTTGATAGTGGACGCGGATGATCAATAATTGGAACATTGTTCATACGCATAAAAGGTGCTCCACTAGGCCTTACTGCATGACTATATAGATTGATTTGCGGTACACCGTATTGTTGAAAACCAAGATGTTGCATGTAGTTGTAATTAGGCCCAATGATCGTTGACAAATCATTCTGACTAGCCATTAGTTGCATAAAACTTCCACCAACACCTTGTTGACCTTCAACGTTCTCAACTCGATTATGCCCAGACTGACCTCCCAATACATTATGCGAACTAGTCTCACCCATCATTTTTATTTTCAGTGTTACAAAAACAACTGGTAACTCGGTGTTCCCAAACGCAGTTTCAATGTCATCATCGTTTTTCAACTTTAACTTCCCAAGTTTGTTTCCAGAAATATCTACAATAACATGCATTACACAATCGTATACGCCCCTATCAACATCAACAACACCATAAACCTCTTCCAATATTTCACTATAATTCATTTTGCCCGGTTTAATACGTACAACTTCTTCTTCACTATTTTTATATTCTAAACCTTCCCAATGACCACCAAATCGAACAACAACATAGCGAGAGTTCATCTACATACAAAGAAAAAATATTAAAATATGCAAGAATACATAAAAAAGGCATGTTTTGTACTGGGGCACGATATATCGTGTCCATTTTTCATTAAGGCACGATATTGTGCCTATTCTACAAAATATAGGGCACGATATATCGTGCCTAATATAGGGCATGATATCGTGCCTAATATAGGGCACGATATATCGTGCATTGTGTTTCATAAATGCAGAAAATTTTCCCTTTCACAAAACACTTCACATATTTTGCAAATATATTGGTCTTGAACGATTTAAACAAGGTTAACTAATTAGGAGGAGAAGAACATTACCTTGTTATTCGATTTTTTGGTGCGATTTTGGTGATGAAAGACCACAAAAATAACTTCTTGATATTTTGTGAAGAAGAAGAAGAAGAGAGAGAAAAAATGAAGAGCAAAATAGAATGGAGTGTTCACGTATGGTATGTATTGGGAGTATTTAATTGCAAGAGAGAGAAATACATATTAAAGGCTTGCATTTAAAGCCTCAAAGGTATTGTGGTAAAAGAACACCAAAAGTGGGTAGAAAACTATGTTTTTTATCCTACATGTCAAAAAACTCTATCATCTATCCCAAGTGGGTAATTTGCCCCATTTACTCTTAAATATATCAAACATATCATGTCAAGACGACCTCAAATTTACATCTCAAAGGATCATCAATTGTCCTATGGATCGTTTAATAATGTTTAATGTCATTGCAGGTACTAGAACTCGTATCTCGTCATTACAAGTAATACGTGCGGCCAATAATTCAGGATATTAGGTTACTAAAAGTAGGATTTTTCTCCCTCGTACAAATAGAATTAGGCGGGAAAGGCTGAAAAGTATTAATAACAATTTGAGCCCATAAAAAAATCCAAATGTGAGATGCAATCATTTTGTTGTGTATCATACTTATTAGACCAATTGGTGAGGCCAGACTTATGTCACATTGATCTGTATATATATATATATATATATCTTCCTTTTAAAAATATAACTTAATTATAAAATTAAAAATTGATATGATACCAATTGTTCAACAAAATTGACATAGTGAAAAACAAAATAAACTTTACTTTCATTTTCTCTTGTATATTCTCCCAGGACACAATCTCTGACACATGATATTCACATCGGTCATCCCAAATTTAAAAAATATAACTAATTAAACATAGTTAATTTATAATTCCGTTACATGTTGCACACGGTATATAAAACTATAACAATTGCAAAGATGTGAAATAGTTAACATATTGTTTATTCTTATGAATGCAGATTAAAATATCACTTAATAAAAATTCAATTATTCTTTCACTCGTTTTGTCTTGGACATTTTGATTCTGCTTTTTAGGGCAGATCATTCAAAATTGGGGTTTCAGAATAAGTCCAAGTTTTCTTCTCCCTAAGCGGGAAGTTTTCTAAGTCTTCTTCTCTTTGAGCTGAAAATCTTCTACTAGCAATTTGTCTGCATACGCGCAAACGTTAAGGGGGTCACTGGGATTTCCCAGGCAGACTCCTCCGACGCTCAAGTCAGCACAGTGAACAAGAGAGAATATAAGACAGTAACTGAATACTCAATAGTAATTAAGTGAAATTATGAGAAATAACTTACAAATGAAAAGGGGAGACCTTTATATACCTGGGTGATGGGCCTTGTGGGCCGTGTAGGAAAAAGTGGCCTGTGGGCCAGTCTCGAACCCTTTGGACTGGTTATTCCATCTGTAGCCCATTGATTATTGGGGAATTAATAATATTATTCCAATATATAAACTGAATTATATAATAAATATTAAATGAAATTTTTGCCCCCATCAACACATTGTATTAAACAAGTTTCATCAGTATATATAGTTGTGAAATTTAAATTAATTATAATACAAATGGGAAATAAATAATGTTAGAAGAATTACATGATTTGACTACTCGATCTACGCACACAATATGCCGGAGACAAATGAACAAATAAATATATAATATTCTCTTAAGTTCAAAGTACTATATACCACCAGTCCATCATATCTATGTATAGTTGAGAATGTTCGTCAAAACATGCCTTGCTAGCTCGTTACCAAACCAACCAAATGATTGTTATGATTGTTGGAAAAATTGTCAAGGAAATTGCACATTTGGGAATTCGATTGTCTAACGATAAAAGTAAAAGTGGATTATTGTTCTATTCCGTGAGAACATCAATATCGAATATTTATTTGTCTAAAATGATGTTTGGATGAAGGAGAAATTAAATCTTAAAGTGGAGTATTGAAATTAATTTATAAAGAAGAAAACATGTGTTTGTCTTATTTGAAAGGTGGGTTTGTCCCACATGGAAAAATTAAGGCATTTTAGACTAGTATATATAATGTCACCTTTTAGTAAGGCGTAATATTATGTTACACAGAGGCTCTCTCTACACGCGCGCCCGCAGGGAGGGTGCAAATCACGGTCCGGTTTGAGCTCCGAACTACTGACTTGTGTGTGAGCGCGACCTGCGTACACGAATGTCGGACCAAAATCGAGCCACATAACTTTTCAGTTCTATAAATAGCTGGAAAAATATAAACACTCTCTTCACTTGCATTCTAAATATTCTCTGCATATTGTTCTGTATATCTCTTGGCGTCTTGAATTTTGGTGATAAGTTCAGGCATAACTTCTGTTCGCCGGGTAATAAGTTATCCGGTTTTTCCCGTCTTATCCTGGGAGACAGATGTCCAGAATAGGGGACGAATTTGTTTTAAGGATAGTGTGTTCAACAAACGATTTTATTCGTATTCTGTAATTCAAACTTGTATTTCTGAAATTTTATTTATATTCAGTTTTCGATTTCAGATTATATAAACGGTACTGGGAATTTTTTTGCAACAAACTTAAAACAGATTTTATTCTATGGTACAATTTATACTCCGATAAAATTCAGGAAACTGAATACAACAAGGTTCTTGACTGAAGATTCTCGGATAGTGGCTAATCCCACCGTTAATGTGTCGGTGAATCATGGTGAGAAACCAGAGAAATTCAACGGTTTGGATTTCAAACGTTGGCAGCAAACAATATTATTTTACTTGACGATGTTGAACCTAGCAAGGTTCTTGACTGAAGATCCTCCAAAGTTGAGTGAGGATGAAACAGATGTTCAAGCCGCTCATGCGGTTGATGCTTGGAATCATGCAGATTTCCTTTGTAGGAATTATGTAATGAATGGTTTAGCAGATCCGTTGTATAATGTTTATAACTCTAAACAAACTGCTAAAGAATTGTGGGAGTCATTAGACCACAAGTATAAGTCTGAGGATGCTGGGCCTAAAAAATTTATTGTTGGCCGATTCCTAGACTTTAAAATGGTTGATTCCAAGTCTGTAATAAGTCAAGTGCAATAATTTCAGATAATTATACATGAGATTCTTGCTGAAGGAATTATTTTGAGTGAAACTTTCCAAGTGGCTGCAATAATTGAAAAATTGCCACTAGCTTGGAGAGATTTCAAGAACTATCTGAAGCACAAACGAAAGGAGATGAACGTTGAAGAACTGACTGTTAGGCTTCGGATTGAAGAAGATAACAAAGGTTCTGAAAGAAAAATATTCAATCATGTGGCTGCTAAAGCCAATGTTGTAGAGCATGTCAAAAACTCCAAAGGAAAAAAGAAAATCGGGACAACTGGTAAAAGGTTCAATAATTGGGGACCAAAAGGAGGCATTTCCAAGAAAAAATTCGAAGGAAAATGCTTCAATTGTGGCGGCAAGGATCACAAGGCTTCTGATTGTAAGAAACCAAAGAAGAACCGGGAGGCTAACATAGTTGACTACATTTATAAGGAGGTGTCTGATTTGAATCTTGTTGTTGTGATTTCGGAGGTGAATCTAGTGGGTTCAAACCCAAACTAGTGGTGGATTGATACTGGCGCTACCAGGCATGTGTGCTCCAATAAGGAGATGTTCAGTACCTTTGAGGCTGTTGAGAATGGCGAGAAGCTGTATATGGGAAATTCTGCCACTTCTGACATCAAAGGTCAAGGGAATGTGGTTCTAAAAATGACGTCCGGAAAGGAGCTGACTCTCACGAATGTGTTATATGTGCCAGATGTCCGTAAAAATTTGGTGTCTGGATTGCTTTTAATTAATCATGGTTTTCATGTTGTGTTTGAGTCTAATGTTGTAACTTTACTCAAAAATAGAATGCTTGTAGGAAAAGGGTATGTAATTGATGGGTTTTTTAAGCTTATGTAATGGTTGTGAAACCAAAAGGCAATAAAATGAAGAATGCTTCTGTTTACTTGCTTGAGTCTTCCAATTTGTGTCATGGTAGACTAGGACACGTTAATTATGATATTTTACGTAGATTAATTAACTTGAATTATATACCAACATTCCATATTGATTCCAAGCACAAGTATGAAACTTGTGTTGAGGCAATGTTAACAAGGATATCATTTAAAAATATTGAAAGAAATAATGAACCACTTGATTTAATTCACACCGATTTATGTGATTTAAAATCAACACATGGCAACAAGCACTTCTTTACTTTAATTGATGAAAACATAAAGTATTGTTATGTGTATCTTCTTAAAAGTAAAGATAAAGCTATAGAGAAATTCATTCTCTATAAAAATGAAGTTGAGAATCAACTCAACAAGAAAATTAAGGTGTTAAGAAGTGATCGTGGAGGTGAATATGAATCACCATTTGCTGAATTATGTGCCCAACACGAAATTAGACACGAAACAACAACACCTTATTCACCTCAACAGAATGACATTGCAGAACAAAAAATCGTACACTTAAAGAAATAATGAATGCCATGTTATTAAGTTCTGGCTTGCCTCATAACATGTGAGGGGAAGCTGTCTTGACAGCTAATTACCTTTTAAATAAGGTACCCCGTAAGAAATTAGACAAAAGCCCTTACGAGCTATGGCATGGAAGAATGACATCCTACAAATACTTACGAGTGTGGGGGTGTCTTACTAAGGTTGTTATACCTACACCAAAGAAGGCGAAGATAGGTCCCAAAACTATTGACTGCATATTTATAGGATATGCACATAACAGTGTTGCTTATCGGTTTCTTGTGCATGAATCTAAAGTTGAAGATATACATAAGAACACGATAATTGAATCAAGAAATGCCTCGTTATTTGAAAATATATTTCCGTGCAGATCGAGAGAAGAAGCAAGCTCTTTTAAATGGATGTGTGATTCAATAGAACAAGAGCAAGGAAATAAAGAAGAAGAGGTAGAATTTAGACGCAGCAAATGAGCCAGGATAGAAAAATCTTTTGGTCTAGATTTTCTAACCTACATGCTGGAAAATGAACCACAAAGCTATAGAGAAGCTATAACTTCTTCTGAAGGACCATTATGGAAAGAGGCCATAAAAAGTGAAATTGATTCCATCTTGCAAAACTATACATGGGAACTAGTGGATCTTCTCGAAGGAAGTAAACCACTACATTATAAATGGATTTTCAAGAAGAAAAGGAATGCAGATGGAACAATTGATAAGTACAAGGCTAGACTTATAATTAAAGGTTACAGACAAAAAGAGGGCCTTGATTACTTTGATACATATTCTCCAGTTACGAGAATAACCTCCATTAGATTAGTACTTGCAATTGCTGCATTATAAAATCTTGAAGTACATTAAATGGACGTAAAAACTGCTTTTCTAAATGGAGATTTAGAAGAGGAGATTTACATGGAACAACCTGGAGGATTCTCTGCACCTGGGCAAGAGAACAAGGTTTGTAAACTGGTCAAGTCATTATATGGCTTGAAACAGGCGCCAAAACAATGGCATGGAAAATTTGATAATGCCATGAAAGAGTGTGGATTTAAAATAAATGAGTGTGATAAATGTGTTTATGTTAAAGACACTGAAAATGGCTATGTCATTTTGTGTCTTTATGTAGACGACATGCTTATCATTGGAAGTAATGATAAAATAGTTAAATCCACAAAAGATATGTTGAACTCGAGGTTTGATATGAAAGATATGAGTTTAGCTGACGTGATCCTTGGAATAAAGATTTCTAGAACTTCAAATGGACTGACACTTGATCAATCACGTTATGTGGACAAAATTCTAGAAAACTTTAGTAAGGATGACACGTCATTAGCTAGAACTCCTATAGAAACGAGTCAACATCTATCAAAGAATAGAGGTGAGGTTGTGTCTCAATTGGAATACTCTGGAGTCATAGGAAGTCGGATGTACTTAATGAGTTGTACAAGAACAAACATTGCTTATACAGTGAATAAATTGAGCAGATACACGAGTAATCCAGCGCATGAACACTAGAAAGGTATAGTGAGAATATTAACGTATTTAAGATACATCGTGATTATGGACTGCACTATACAAGATATCCTGCTATTATTGAAGGATATATCGATGCTAAATAGATATATGATATTAAAGACTCTAAGTCTACAAGTGGATTTGTATTCACTTTATAAGGAGGTGCAGGCATATCGTGGAAATCTTCCAAGCAGACAGTTATAGCTAGATCCTCAATGTATAGCTTTAGACAAGAATGGAGAAGAAACTGAATGGCTCCGAAATTTCTTAGAAGATATTCCAAAGTGGCCAAAGCCTGTGCCACCAATTTGTATACTATTGTGATAGTCAATCAACGATTTGCAGGGCACAGAGCAATATGTATAATGGTAAGTCTAGACACATTCGTCATAGACACTATAACATTATACATTTGGGGTGCGATTTTCTTGGGAGTTCGATTGTCTAACGACAAAAGTAAAAGTGGATTATTGTTCTACTCCGTGAGATCATCAAAATCGAATATTTGTTTATCCAAATTGATATTTGGATGAAGGAGAAATTAAATCTTAAAGTGGAGTATTGGAATTAATTTATAAAGAAGAAAACATGTGTTTGTCTTCTTTGAAAGGTGGGTTTGTCCCACATGGGAAAACTAAGACATTTTAGACTAGTACATATAATGCCACATTTAGTAAGGTGTAAGATTATATTGCATAGAGGCTCTCTCTACACGCGCGCCTGCAGGGGGGTTACAAATCACGGTCCGGTTTGAACTCCGAACCACTGACTTGTGTGCGAGCGCGACCTGCGTACACGAATGCCGGAACGAAATTGAGCCACATAGTCTAGCTTATGTTTTACAAATTTTTTATTTTCGAAATTACATTTTTAAGAGATTTAATTTTCAAAAATTTAAAATTATCTGTAACAGTTAAAATTAATTCCTCAATGGAATGGGTTAGGCATAATTGAGCCAACAATTAGTCAACCATTATAAAAAAAAATCCATAATCTTCCCCCCCAAGAAAAAACTTAAAAACACCTATTTAATAAATATCTCGCCCCCAATTTTTATTTCTGGCTTCGTCCTTAAATTCACAGACCATACAACTAAAGGTAAAACACATGTTGTCGGATATGTACGGATTGTGTATAAGTTGTGCCTGCATGCATTCAAGTTTAACTGACAATAACTGAAGGGGATGGGACTATCTGCACCCATGATATAGGAAAATTAGTTAAGAGAAAGTTTGGAGATATATATAAAAAAAGTAACGAATATATTGATATACATTCTAACGGATGGGGTCATATAACTATTCCAAATTAAAATGTGTTTCATCTTCTAGTCTCTACACACGGATTTTTACCACGTGTATAAAAACTATATTAAAACCTCATAATTTAAGTTTGATTTATATGCTTTAAAATTAATATGGTAGATTATACACGTGACAATCATCCGTGTGGTGGATATTATAAGAACATAAGATCCCACACGACATTTTAAGCCCATAATAAAATGTTTCGAATGCTCATCACAAATTGCTATTTAATTTTTAGAGAACTTTCCCTACATAGTTGATGGCATCAAAATAACAAGTAGCCAAAACAGCAAAACAAACTAGTTCTGGAGAAATGCTTACTTCACCAAAAAACAGAGTCCAAACCCCTATAAATACTGCGATCATATACAAAGACCCCACACCAACCTAAAAGAACGTACAAGAATTAAATCAAAGTTTGTTTCACAGTTAATAATCAAATTTGGGTAACTAATTAAGTAGAATAATGTTTGTTTCTGATTTTTGATTGATTGGCAGGATCAACTGAGAGATAAGAATGGGAGCTTAAGAGATAGAAAAAGCCATGCATGCATGAGGGGCTTAATTCAGATGTTTCACGTTATTATTTTTAATATTTTAATAAATTATACATGTTGAATAATGAAAAGCGTGGTTGCAATGGCGTAGCCAGGACGGTACAGTAGGGTGGACCGGTACACGAAAATGGAGTGGGCCAAATAGAAAAATCATATAAATTTCAACTAATATTTTTTTTTAAAAAAAAAAATTACCTAGTAAAAAAATTTTTTTTTTAAAAGAGGGGGAGCCGGGCCCGGGTTGCCCCCCCTGGCTACGCCAATGCGTGGTTGGGAGCTAGCAACTTGTAATAGAGTCTCAGCAACTCAATAACCCGTGATCTTAGGTGCCAACTCAATAATTTTCCCTACAAAATTGAAAATTAAATTCCCTAATTTTTCGTCCATGTCAAGGCTTGTTAGCACAATTCATGAGTCTCAGCAATTTCCCGCAAAATGAAATTTTAGGTGAAAATGCACTAAATGTCTAAAAGGACTCATGCTTGTTTGGGAGCACCTATGCAAGAGTCCATTTAGATATATATGAACTTTTTAATAAGTTACTTCTCAAAAATTTTCAAGTTCCAACTTTTCTAAAATGGACTTTTTGGAGGAGTAATTTATCCAAAATTAAGTCAATTTTAAATGAACCACCAAACAAAATATTTTTTTAATCCTCTAAGTGGAGCCGCTCAGAGATTTGGTCCTTTTTTTCTCGATTTGTTCTAAATGGATAAAATTTGGACTTTTAGTTCTGTTACTTGCTATCATAGGTAAATGTTACCGGCTAGTGGAATTTCTGTAATTCAAACTTTAAATAAATTTTAAAAAATAATAGAATATTATTCATTGTTAAAAAAAATGAGTTTTAGTTTTATACTTTTAAATTTTTATTTAAATTGTGAATTTCATATTTTAGAATTAAAAAATCTATTTCCTTCAAATATTTTACCAAAAAAATATTTTACTAAAACTATTTAGAAATAAATATTTTTTTCTATTTCATTTTCTAGTTTAAGTTTCTATTGATTTTAAAAATACAAAAAATATAAAAATCACATTATTTATTGTAAATATATTCAATTCAACTATAACTAAAATAGAAATAGTTTACAATATAATTTCATTATTTATAAATATAGAAACTATTTTAAAAAGAAGAAAAATACTATTAGAATATTTTATATTTCTAACTAAAAGTATACTTAAAATGTAAATATATAAATACTAACAAATTTTCCACCTTTTCAAAGAGTATAAATATTTATTCAAACTTTAAAAATATTAACATAAATATTATTTCAATTTCTATTTCTTTATATTTTTTTTATTTTTAATCAAATATTATATATATAAACATATATGTTAATAGAACATATGTTACATATATATATATATAACATGCATATATATATATTGGGAGTCAACGACGTGGCCCCGCGACACTGATGGTGGCTTCAAAATTTAAATAAAAATTTAAAAGTATAAAATTAAAATTTATTTTTTTTATCATGAATAATATTCTATTATTTTTTGAAATTTATTTAAAGTTTGAATTAAAGTAAAAATTTATACTCTTTTCAAATATTAAAAATTGTTATTCATATATATAATAGATTTTTGTTATATTTTTTTTGAAATATTATATGTTAATTTTTTATTAAATTTTAGCCAATAGAAGAAGAATAAATTTATTTTTACCAAGTTAAAACTCTTTTTTTTTATCATGAAGTATATTCTATTATTTTCTAAAATTTATTTGAAGCTTGGATTAAAGAAAATCCACTAGCATGTAACATTTAGCTGTTATAGCAGGTAATGGGACTAAAAGTCCGAATTTAATCCATTTAAAGGATTGAATTCAAAGTCAAGAAAAAAAGGACTAAATCTTCGAGAGACTCCACTTAGAGGACTGAAAAAATAATTTTACCTTAACCACCAAGCATCTTTTTAGGGATGACAATGAGTAGAATTATATATCCTCCATCCTCATCCCCATTTATTATATTCATCCTCACCTCATGATTATCCGCATCATCGGGTATTTAATTTTCAAGCTTATTCCCATACCTCTCGGAGGATCGGTATTCACACCCTTCCATACCCTATTACCACCACTTACACTTGTATTTTTCCAAATTTGAGTTATTTCAATGCAGCTACTTATATTCACTAAATTCTTAAGAGAACGATATAATTAAGAAAAAAATAAAGATAAAAATTAACAAACTAATAATTGTGGAAAAATAACAAAATATAAGAAAAGATAAAGCACACGAGTTAGTGGATTTTGGTTAAGATTTGGGAAAAAAACTTTTTTTAAAATTATAAATAAATATATATGTATATATATTATATAATATTATTTAATCGGGTATCGGGTTGGGTATGGGTAGGATGTACCTAGACCCACTTCCATATCCAAATCCAAAAATTTCCATACTCACATATGTATTTAATCAGGTACAAAAATATACTCCATACATTCCTCCATAAGGGTCGGGTATCGGATCCTTCATCGGGCTTGGAGGAAATTTTTGATTATATATCAAATAAGATCTTTTGACCTGGTCACTTATCAAGATTGACCTTTGACTTCAACCTTTTGTAAACTTCCACATATACCCTCCAGTTCTCCTTTTGAAAAGGAATGTGTTTTTATTTCATTTCAAACTCAACAATTCCCCCCAATTCTCCAATTCAAAAAGTCTCTCTCTATGATATATTTTTTCTTCTCTTCTCCAATTTTTTTCTGTGTCTGTAAGTGTGTGTGTGTGTGTGTGTGTGTGTGTGTTTCTGCGCGTGTGTGTTGGTTTGTATGTGTGTGTTCTCTCTTTGTGTACGCGTGTGTTTTCCGTGTGTGTGTATTTCTAGGTGTGTTTAATGTGTATTTTTTTTATTTTGTATGTGTTTGCTGTTGAAACTACATGCATGATAGGGTAGTTCTAAACGACCATAGTTCATGGTCGTTTAGAACTACTGGCTGGATGGTAGTTCCCAGTAGTTCTAAGGGCATCCCCAACCCATTGCACCAAATTTGGTGTAAAACGTACACCAAATTTGATGTTTTGGTGTAATTTTGTGAAAACCATCTCCAACCCATTACACCAAATCTTACACCAAATGAATATTTTATTCCTTCCTTTTCATTTTAAAGTAAACAAATTTATTTATTTACACAATTATTTCATTTACTTATATTTTATC
Source organism: Rehmannia glutinosa (assembly GCA_016081115.2). Classification (NCBI taxonomy): domain Eukaryota; kingdom Viridiplantae; phylum Streptophyta; class Magnoliopsida; order Lamiales; family Orobanchaceae; genus Rehmannia; species Rehmannia glutinosa. Next base: position 165,162 of record JABTTQ020003216.1, read on the forward strand.
ACTATTAATGTAATTAACTAAAAACTTACATTTAATTGATATTACATTAATTAATTTTATTACAAAATTAAATATTATAATTAATATTAGTAGCTCCTATGGTTTAATTTATAATTATTTGATAATTATTATTATTTATAGAGAATATTAATTAATTATTAAAACCATGTTATATGAATTAATTATATATAAAATGAGGATACAATTGGAATATAAATTTGAAGTAGAAGAGAATTGGAGGGCAAAGACGGGATATTATAGTACACCAAATTTGGTGTAAATGAATAGTATTACACCAAATTTGGTGTAATACTATTTACTACACCAAATTTGGTGTAAAGTTTGAAGTTGGGTTGAGAAGGTTTTTGACATATTTGGTGTGATGGTGTGAGATTTGAAGTTGGGTTGGAGATGGTCGCGACCATGGGTAGTTCGAACTACTAGAACGGTCGTTCGAACTACTGGCCATAATAGTTTCGAAACAACCATGGGAAGTTCGAACTATCGAACATGGTCGTTGGAAACTAATTATAGGGCCAGTAGTTCGAACGACCCGACCCGATAGTTTAAACTACTAGGTCCGGTCGTTCAAAGTAGTTCGAACGATATGGGTATTTTAGGTATTTTCATAATAAAGATGACATAAAAGTTCTTTTTGAATAAGTAAATACCGAACATGGTCGTTGGAAACTAATTATAGAGACAGTAGTTCGAATGATCTGACCCGATAGTTTAAACTACTGGGTCCGATCGTTCACAGTAGTTCGAATGATATGGGTATTCTAGGTATTTACATAATAAAGATGGCATACAAGTTCTTTTTGAATAAGTAAAGGCTCAAATGTATTTGAGTCATTTGAAAAAATCATTCATGAAAATTTCCCGAGGAATTGCCATCCCTACATCTATTATTATGGAAATGCACTTTTGGATCCAAAAGTCCATTTAAAAAGTATTCCCAATAAACATTTGAATCTCTATTCCGGTCAACTTACAAAACATACTTTTCAATTTTTCCTTAAAATAAAATATCAAAATATTTATATAATAAATTTTAAATAATAAAAAAATTAAACGAGTCAGGTCTAGATCTGAATTTGAAAAACTCATACTCATTCAAGTTTGGAAAACTCATATCTAAACTCAAACTCATTTACACTATTCAAATATCAAATATGCCACAAAAATGAGACAATTCGAGACAAACTTGAATTTCACTCGAAAATCGAACCCATTACCATTCCTACTTATATTCCAGACAAAGTATATTTCACGACCAGTACCAAGTCACCTAGTACTATCACCTACTATTAAAGATTTCAAATTTAACCCCACCCCCACCCCCACCCAGAGGCGGAGCCTCGTTATGCCTGCACTGGGCTAGAGCCCACCCCAAAATTTTCAAAAACTATATTTTTAGTATTATAATTTTTACAATATTTTAAATTAGCCCACCCCAAATTTAATGTAAAACCCAATTCCAACCCAAAATCTGAACTCAAGTTAAAAATCAAGAAGGAAGAGTGTAAAACTTTTGTGTTATCATGAGATTGATGTTATATTTAATATATTTGTGATTTTTAGACTATTTTTGTGATCTTTATTTATCATTTGTACACTTATTATGTCATTATTTTTAAATTGTACTTAACTATTTGTATTGATAATTTATTAGAATATGTATCTAGGTATCAAAAATATTAAGGAAATCATATGTTTTATTATTAGTTAATGGCCTAACAGTCCAAACTAAATTAATTTTAACAATTTTGCTTATTGTGTCTCTCGTGTTATACCATGTTTCTCGTGATTTTAGTGTATCGTGTTGTGTTTAAATTTTAGGCTCAATAAGGTTATTGTGTTGTGTTCAGACTTGAATTTATCCTGTCGAGATGTTGTTTATTGAGACAACACAAACTATTTGCCACCCCTAAATGTCATCATCAAGAATGAAATTAAAAGGTTATCTATTTTATAAACTCGTTTATATTTAGTTATTGGCTTCTGGTTATTTTGTGTCAAGAAAATAAATAATATTAAGAATAGAATGTCAATGTGATTGGTACCACCTTATTTTTCTCCTATTAAGTAGTTTCTACTTTTATTGAGAAATAATGTAGTTTTGTAATACTTTATTATATATATAATTTTTGTTCTATATATATATAGAGAGACAGATAATTTTGTTAATGAAATTTTTACTTCTTAGCCCACCCTACTACTAATTCCTGGATCCGCCACTGCCCCCACCCATAGTGGCTATGGCATGTGAAGATTAGAAGTGTAGCTAGAACATTGTATAAAAAATGTGAGCACCTCTTGTGCTCATTATAATAATATTTTTTGTCTTAATTATAAAAAAAAATTAAATTTTTATATGAAATAATATTTTTTTAATATATATACTATTAAAATCAGATTAACCAAAAGACGAATTGGATTCGACTCTCACCGTTTCTGGAGATTAGTGCAAATTCACATTCTAAATTCATAATAAGTATTAGTAACAAAGTTTGTTGAAAGTACCAATTATAAATTTTTTGGTATTTTAATCTTCAAGGTAACATCGGACACACACACATACGTACGTATATATATATATATAAGCTACACTACAATACAAATAATATTCTTTTTTTTTTATCAAGCAAAAGAAGAAATTATTATTGGAGGAGCACAAGGGGTGCCCAACCCTTTTACAAAAATGTCAAGAAATACCAATACAAATTTTAGGTTCGAGAACCCAATTCAAAAAAGAGACAGCTAAAAGATTAGGATTTCTAGCCAAAAACCAAAGTCAAAGCTTCAACAAAATAAACTCAAAAGTCTTATCTTCGTTAAAAACCTCGGCTTTAAAAATAATTCTATTTCTTGCCATCCAAATGTCCCAAATCGTTCCAAGCAACACAACTTTCCATTCTTCATTGGAATTGCCTCCACAAATCAAGCCCATGTGATGCGCAAAATGTTTTCCAGCCTCATCTGGGAGAACAACCTGCATTCCTAGCCATTTGTAGAGTCTCTTCCAAACATTATATGCAACATCGCATTTGAAAAAGAGATGGGAAGAAGTTTCTATTTCATTGGTGCAAAAAACAAGTTCAAATCTTCTTGGGAGTTAATAATATTTCTTTTCCAAAGATTGAATCTTGTGGCTATTCTGTTTTGCAGAAGCTTCCACATAAAAGCCGCCACTTTTGATGGCAAAAATTTACACCACACAGCTTTAAGGGAGCATCGGTCAGTTGATTGTTCTTCAGCGAGTAAATTTTCTAGAATGTTATAAGCATCCTTAACCACATAGGCTTTGGAGCACGAGTTCCAACTCCATTGATCTTCCTTGTTAACATCGAGAGGGAACCTGCTGATGAGAGAACAAAGATCATTAAGAAGTAATTACTAGCTCCCATTCAAATAGGCTTCTTCTCTAATATAATGCCAATCCCACACCCAAACTTCGCCCTGTTAATGCCATTTTTCTCTGACTTTCGCATCTTTAAATCCGTCTAAATTAGCCAAACGGGAGAAGAGACAACAAAATCTTTGGCCCCCAACCCACGGATCCTCCCAAAAAGATGTGTTATTTCCATTTCGAACCAATTGTTTACCCTCCTTTGTCTAGAATTTTGCCCACAAATAATATTAGCGACAAAATATTTCAGATATATAGCAATACATATTAAAGTTGTCCTTAATATATGTATTTAGTGGAAAAAAAAATTAGTCGTTTTCCACAATAATAATTTCACAAATTGAATATCTACAAAATTAAGTTGAAACTGTCATTGTACATAATTAATTGGTGATAAACTAACAACTAGTAATATATAAACATATATAATTAATCACAAAGTCATTGTTAAATCTGTTGTTATTACTGCACATCCGTCACTAATTATTTCGAATAGTGACAACTTATTAATATTACTTGTCACCATTAAAACTATAAAAATCACATTCGTGTTTAATTAGTGTTGTATAAAATGAGAATGGAGCACATGAGAGTGTTTCAAAAGAACTTTCATATCCCACATAGAATAGGTAATGAAGTTTTCTTCACTTTATTAATAGGAGACCCAAATGGGCTTAGTAAAAAGAGGCCAAGTGAATAAGGGGGCCTCACACACATAAAGAGCTGGGTCAAATTTGCCGATTGTAGTGTAAAATCATCGATTTGCGCACCCCCCTGCGCGGACGATATAGTCGCGGCTCGGATTAGTTTTGCAACCTAAAAACTAATTTTATTTTTTGCTAATTTAAATCCTTACCCAAAAATATGTTTTTCTACCTTACCCGAAAATATGTTTTTCCACCTTACCTCGATTATCCTATTTTAGCCTAAGTTGAATTACTATATATTTTCAGATGTGAGCCTACCTATTTTTCATAGGGTGGCTATAATCTACCTTTTGTCCCCCTCTCAGCCTATAGCCGAAAGCTTGTCTCACCTAATAGCTATGGCCGCGTGTTTGTCCCTCTGCTCAACTTAATTATTTACATTACCGTTGGAAGCATTTGTTCTATATATGTTGAGCTTCCTATCTTGTAAAACATAACTTCAGAACCAATCTTCCCACCTCTCTTTTCTTAACTTCATATTTGTTGGGTTACATTTTACAGATTTTGTTCGTTCAATTTGTTCCGTTGAATCCTGGGGGGTTACAAAAATAAATCCTTTAGAACAGTGCTAGTCTTGCACGCCTCGACAATTATTTTGCTACTTCAAACTCTATACAGAAATATTTTTCATAACATTCTAAAGGATTTATCATGGAGTTTGATAATAATGCTGGCCAGCTCAACACACCACTTGAGAATAATGTCCCTGCACCTACTGTGAATGTCACTGCGCCAGTACTTGTTCCAGTTGCTCCGCATACGCCGGCATTCCCGTACGCCAAGCCATTTCCAGACATCTCCAAAATCAAAATGTTTAGCGGTCAGAATTATAGACGCTGGCAGGAGCGAATATTTTCCATCTTGGACATGCACGGTGTTGCTAATGTGCTGACACAAAAGAAGCCTGAACCTTCTGATGATCAAAGGAAATGGAGATGTGTATTTATGCTAACAAGGTTTGTAGACATACGATTATTAGCACTCTTACTAATGATTTGTTTGATGTCTACTGCTCTTACAAGGAAGCCAGGGACATTTGGGAGTCTATGCATTTGAAATATACTGTCGAAGATGCTGGAAAACGGAAGTTTGTCATTGGAAATTTTTACAAATGGGAAATGGTGGATGGGAAGGATATAAAGATGCAGATCGACGAGTATCACAAGCTACTAGAGGATTTAAAAACTGAAAATATCACCCTACAAGAGGAAATCGTAGCTGGTTTACTGATCTAAAATTTGCCAAACTCGTGGAAAGACTACAAGCAGCAATTAAAATATAAACACAAACAATTATCTCTTGATGATCTAATTACCCACATTATAATCGAAGATACCAACCGGAGGAACTCAAAGTGAGCAAAGGGAAGGAAATAACTACAACTGCAAACATGGTGCAAGGTAATTTTAATAACAAGAATGTTATTAATCAGACTGATTACAAACCTAAAGTGAATAACTCCACCAACTTTAAAAAGAAAGGAAACTGTTACGTTTGTGGGAGGCCGGGTCATCATGCACATCAGTGCAAACATAGAAAGTAAAATGGCAACCGTCAAAATCGAAATGGAAATCCTCCAAAGCCAAATGCAAATTTGGTTGAAGGGGATGATATTGTTGTTGCGGTGCTTTCTCAAATTAATCTTGTGGCCGATGTGAAAGAATGGGTGGTAGACTTTGGGGCTACCAAGCACATTTGTGCAAATAGAGAAGCCTTTACGTCCTACAATTCTGTGGGAGATGGAGAAGAACATGTGTATCTCGAGGACTCTCGAACTGCACAGGTTCTTGGTAAAGACAAAGTTATGTTGAAACTCACAGCTGGTAAGACCTTGGCTCTCAATGAAGTACTTCATATGCCTACTATTAGGGCAAACTTGGTTTCTGTTTTTTTGTTAGGAAAGGCTGGAGTTAAAGTGTTATTTGAATCTGACAAGAATGTAATGACAAAAAATAATGTCCTTGTGGGCAAAGATTATTGTAATCAGGGTTTGTTTGTACTCAATATTTCTGATGTTATTAATAAAACTGAATCTTCTTCTGCTTATATGGTTGATTCTATTGATTTATGACATGCTAGATTAGGACATGTTAGTACATGTTATATTCGTAAAATGCAATCACTTGGTTTAATTTCTGGAATCAATAATACGTATCTGAATAAATGTGAAATATGTGTGAAGCTAAATTGACTAAGAAAACTTGTTTTTCGGTGCATCGAGAATCTAAATTGCTTAGTCTAATTCATACCGACTTAGGAGACTTGAAACAAACCATGACTCGAGGTGGTAAAAACTATTATGTGACTTTTATAGATGACTATTCTAGATATACTAAAGTATATTTGCTTAGAAATAAAGACGAAGCTTTTAACATGTTTCGATTATACAAATTAGAGGTTGAAAACCAATTAGATAAGAAGATTAAAAGAGTTAGATCTGATAGAGGTGGTGAATATGTTTCATTTAACGAATTTTGTGAACAAGAAAGAATAATTCATGAAGTCACTCCTCCATATTTACCCGAATCAAATGGTGTAGCTGAATGGAAAAATAGAACTTTAAAAGAAATGATGAATGTTATGCTCATTAGTTCAGGTGCTGCTGATAATCTTTGGGGTGAAGCTATATTATCTTCATGTCACTTACAAATAGAATTCCCTATAAGAAAACCGGAAAGACACCTTATGAGTTGTGGAAAGGTTATCAACCTAACCTAAAATGTTTAAAAGTGTGGGGGTGCCTAGCAAAAGTTATGTTACCTGACCCTAAGAGAAGGAAAATAGGTTCTAAAACATTTGATTGTCTATTTATTGGTTATGTTGACCATAGTGTTGCGTATCGTTTTCTTGTTTTGAAAAGTGATAGCAATGTGCTAGATGTTAATACAATTGTTGAAAGAAAAAATGTTGAATTCTTTGAGCATATTTTTCCTTTAAAAACTGAGATAATTTCTCATGCACCTGCTGAATCTACTTTTTCTGCTCCTATTGAACACAATATTGAAAATTATTTTGAGGAGTTAAGAAGGAGTAAGAGACAAAGAAAAAAACTTCTTTTGGAAATAATTTTTATACATATCTTGTAGAAAATGATCCTTTAATATTTTCCGAAGTTGTTTCATCTTCTGATTCTTTATACTGGAAAGAAGCCATCAAACTGAAATTGATTCTATTGAAAAAAACAAAACTTGGACTTTGGTTGATTTTCCACCTGGAGCTAGACCTATAGGTTGATAATGGATTTTTAAGAAGAAATATAATCCAGATGGAACCACTGAAAAATATAAAGCTAGACTGATTGCAAAAGGCTTTACTCAAAAATAAAATGTGGATTATTTTGATACTTTTTCATCAGTTACTAGAATTTCTTCTATTCGAGTTTTGATTGTTTTGGCTTCTATCCATAAACTTTTTATTCACCAAATGGATGTAAAAACTGCTTTCTTAAATGGTGATTTAGAAGATGAAATTTATATGGTGCAACCAGAAGGATGTGTTGTTTTTGAAAAAGAAAACAAAGTTTGTAAATTACTTAAATCTTTATATGGTTTAAAACAAGCACCTAGCAGTGTCATGAGAAATTTGATCAAGTTTTATTGTCTGATAGTTTTACTTCTGTTGAAGCAGATAGATATGTTTATACAAAACTTGTTGATGATGAGTGCGTAATTATTTGCTTGTATGTGGATGACATGCTTATATTTGGCACTAAAATTGATTTAATATATAAATTAAAAGAATTCATTGCTTCTAAATTTGATATGAAAGATATGGGGGAAGCAAAAGTGATATTGGGTGTTAAAATTATAAGAAATGATGATGGCATAATGTTGTCACAAGAACATTATGTTGAAAAACTTCTCAAGAAGTTCAGACATTTTGACGTCAAACCAGTAACTACTCCTTATGATGCTAACACTCAATTAAAGAAAAGTTTAGGTGATCATGTGGCTCAATCTGAATATGCACAGATTATTGAAAGTCTGTTACATTTAATGAACTTCTCTCGCCCGGACATAGCTTACGATGTGTGTATATTGAGCAGATATTCTCATAATCCCAATCGTGACCATTGGACTGCAATAGTCAGACTAATGAGATGTTTAAAGGTACCATGAACTATGGTATCATACATAGTAGATATCCTTCTGTACTTGAAGGATACTTTGATCCGAACTGGATCTCTGATTCAGATGAGATAAAATCCATTAGTGGTTACATATTCACTTCTTGGGGGTAATGCGGAAGCGTGGAAATCGACTAAACAAACTATCATAGCAAAGTCTACCATGGAGTCTGAGTTTGTTGCCTTTGAGTTAGCTGGCAATGAGGCTGAGTGGTTGAGAAACTTCTTAGCAGATATTCCATTAGGTTCAAAACCAACACATTCAGTGTCTATGCATTGTGATTGTCAAGCAACAATTGCAATTTTGAAGAATAAAACCTTTAATGGTAAGAATAGACATATTCGTTTGAGACATAATGTGGTTAAACAACTATTAAATGATGGAGTTATATCCATTGATTATGTGAAGTCAGAATTGAATTTGGCCGATCCTCTGACTAAACCACTGGGGAGAAAATTAATTAATGAAACATCGAAGGAAATGAGACTCAAGCCAACTTGAGAAATTAACAGTGATAGAAACCATACCTTTGTGATTGGAGATCCCATGAATGATGTTCATACGGGTAATAACAAGTCACTTGTTAATTCTGCTAGCACAACAATTAATTGTCCCTTCCTATATATAGTGTGAGAAATGCTAGATTGCAATTATGTGAGGATGAGATGTTAAGCTCTTAATGAATTTCATATCCCTTAAGGGTGGTATATTTGATTGCAAATATACTTGATGAGATTCACCTATATGAGTGTGGAGTGGGGCCACTTGTTAGGAAATTTATTAAGTAGATTTTGATGATACCATGTAAAACTTAAACTAGGAAGTTGGCACCCTATTTTTCTTGTAATCTGTATTGTAATAGATAGGGCTGAAAAGCTGAGTCAAGCCAGCTATGCCAAGGAATACAAGAAGTCAACTGCGGATTGGATTAGAGACTCTGTTGTGTGTCAGCTGAGTATGGCCAAAAAGGAAGTTAAGGACTCAACTGAAGGAGTTTCAGCTGAGGAACAACTGTAAGAAGTGTCAGTCAAGTTATCTCAAGGAGCCAAGTCTCAAAGTTGAAGTGACAGATGAGTCATCCAATGACTCGAAGCTGACTCAAGTCACCTGGGGTAAAGACATCAGTCTAGTCAAGACAACTGACTTAGATCCATTGATTAAAGTCAAGAATGTTACTCAAAATAGTAACATGTCAAAGTTGTCAGGTGTAAAGTGTTAGTCCCATAATTGTGCAAAACGAATAAACCAATGGGAAGCACTGCACCTTGTGTCAGGCACCTGCTATGCTGCGAAGTCATTTAATAGGAGGAAATGTTAACATCAAGGACTGCAGATAAGACAAGCCAATGAACAAAAGTGACATTTGAAATTAGCTTATCTCTTCAACGGGCAAAATTTCAAATGTACACTATAAAAGGCTGAGGAATTTATTGAGAAAAGGTAACCTGAACTACGAACAAGCAAGCATTATTCAAGAAATTAACCTGCAATATTCTCAAGTACCTTCAAGAAAATCCTCAAGCCTGAAATTCGAAGGAAATCGATCCAACACAAGTTGTGAAGGAAAGACAACTTCAAATCTGTTGAAGAGGAAACTTTTGAAGAATCAAAAGGGGTCTACTTTCAAAGGAGGATTGTAGGAAGGTTCAAGGTCGAACCAGTATCAAGTTTGTTGGAGGACTTCGTGATCAAATCCAAGAACTTGAGAAGTGAGTGAAAGTAGCGCAAGCCTACCCCGTGAAGAAGTTTCGAGTCGCAAGAGAAGCCAGCTGTGTGATCAAGGCTGTCTCCAGACTGTTCACCACTTTGTAAACTGATCTGTTACTTAGTGGATTCCTCCAGGAGTTGGAGAATAGAGGATTAGAAGAATTACCCCTTCTTCGAACCTCCATAAAAACATTTGTGTCATTTACTTTCAGCACATTATTCCTGCATATTTAATTTATACCTACTGTTAGAATCATATTTGCTATCCAACTGATTAATAACCAAGTGTTAAATTAAGTGTTTAAAACAAACTTAAAACAAATCAAATGTTGTTAAGTCTTCCGCTGATAAAACCAAACCAGCCAAGTTAATTTTAGGTTAAACAACCGAGTTATTCTATCAACAGCTCTATCGAGTCTGTTGAGTGGCTAACTTAGCTGAATAACCAACTTAGCTGTCCCTCAAGGACATAGTTGTTTGAGTCAACTCATGTTGTAACTTTAAAAGGACTAAAATCGAAAATTTGTTAAGGTTTATTCAACCCCCCTTCTAAACCTTACTTCACACCCCTTGGGACCTACAAGTGGTATCAGAGCGGTTGGTTCATTGAGCCTTCTGCACTGATTACTGAACTAGATCTCTATCTTTTCAAAAAGGTTATAAACACTTGCATTTTCAAAATCTTTCATTTTAAGCAAAGTTATTATCATGGAAGCAAATCTGACACGCATTCCTATGTTCACTGATTGGAAAATTCATATGCAGTCTCATCTATCTGCATTACATGATGAAATGTGGCTTGTGATAGAGGATGGGCCACTGCAAATACTTAAAGTGAACACTACGCAATAAAAGAGTACCGTTTGAAGGAGAAGGAGATGAAGTCACATTGAGAAAAGACCAGCCATGGTTGAAAAACTAAGGACTGAGTGGACTAATGAGGATAGGAGGAGATAAACCTTGGACAATGTGGCCAAGGACATACTCTACAAGACATTGGACAAAGCAATGTTCAATAAAGTCAAATCTTGCAAATCTGCAAAAGAAATCTGGAATAAACTAACTTTAATTTGTGAAGGATCAGAACAAATTAAAGAAAATAAAAAGTCTGTTGCTGTTAAAAAAAATTGAAAATTTCAAAATGCTTGCAGGTGAAACCATGGATCAGCTGGATGCCAGATTCACTGAGATTACAAATGAGCTTTCAGTTCTTGGGAAGGAATACATACAAAAGAAAATGTGTATGAAGATCTTAAGAAGCCTCTCAGCTGAATGGGAAATGAAGACTATGGCTCTGAGACATTCCATGGACCATATTCGATAAAGCTTGTTTTATCCGAGACTTGTAAAGGACTATATTTTGCTTTGATAAAATCTTTGATTTTCATCCTTCTCTCAATATTATGCATTTGATTGCTCATATTCATTCTTGTCAAAACTCCTGTTCAAATGCTTCTTTTAAATGAGGTCTCAACTATATGCTCTCGGGTTTTCACATTTCAAAAGAGACCTTATGTAGGTTTCTATAAGTATATTTGAACTTACATGTTTTATTAAACTCTTGATGATTTTTTTAAAAGGCATAGTATGTGGTGCTTATTATAGTGTCTCTATTATTCGACATTATTATGCTCTTGTGCAAGATATCTTCTTAAGATTTTGCAGAATTGTTTGGTATTTTGGAACAAGCTTAATGACCAAGGCAAGGTTAGTAGCTCAAATATTTTCTAAGTTGATGATGAGCATGATGGGAGAGCTCAATTTCTTCCTTGGACTTCAAGTTAAATAATGCCAAGAAGGTGGTTATATTTCACAATCAAAGTATAAAATAGAACCTTTGAAGAAGTTAGGCATTGAAGAAGGAAGAACCATCTCAACCTCTATGGCTACCAATGTAAAGATTGACAAAGGTTGAGGAAGGCATATTGATCGACAAACAAGTTCGATGTATGTTTATCTAAGTTTATTACTCCTTTAGACTCGACATTTTCTATGCCTTGTGTCTATATGCTCGACTTAAAAACAATCACAACGAATCTCATTAAAGTGACGTTAAAAGAAATTTTCAAATATTTGAAAGGCACTTTTTCTTATGACTTGTATATCCAAAGTTTAAAACGTTCACATTTTTCGGGATAACAAGTCTGGTTATAATAATTTTTCAAAATATGGTTCGTTATTATCGAACTAAACATATTGAGATTCTACATTTTTAAGGGATTGCGTTTTTAACAAAAAAATTGAGATGTGTTTAATTTCGTCTCAAAGATCACTCGCGGATATTTGTTTTTAATCATTAACCGCCGAGTATTTTAACTCATTTCGAGCTTGATTATGACATAATGTATATTGAATGAGGTCTACGTTTGCATTTTGCACGTTTTAAAACTTAGGGGCGAAAAATTGGATTTTTGGTTCAAACTTTGAATTTTGCAAAACAGAAAGAACTAGTTGGCGGTCTGGGCTGAGGCCGATCGGTCGGCCATGCCCTCGACCGGTTGCCCTCAGCTCCGACCGGTCGCCCATGGCTATTGTTTTGGTTAAATCCGTCTCTGTTCTTATACTTAGCCATTTTGGCTCATTTCACTCATTTTTCGTCCCCTTTGCCATTTTCACACACAATTCACTTCAAATGTATTTTGTTGCATATATTATATATCATGGGGATTATCTTGCTCGTTTATCATCATTGTTGTTCATCCTCACCGATTAATTGGTAAGAATTCTGCTCCCTTATCTCAATTGGGTTGAACCCTTGAGAACTTGGCTTAAATGTTCATTTCTTGATGCAATTCATATATGGTTGTGATGAGCTTATTCATTATTGCTGATTGGTTGTTGTATAATTCAATTTTGGTGATGAAAAACTTGGCTTGATTATTTTTACAAGGGCTATATACATCTTCTTTATCATTTGACGTCCGCCAAGTGTTCGATAAAATGTTTCAATGAAAAATTCATCACCAACACGATTCTCTCGATTTCAAATGTCTTAAATATTTATAGAGATCATGTTTTTCAAATCAAATGAGCTTTCATGAGCCTCTACAAGTCATATGATCGACTTTTCCCTCTTATTTGGTCTATAAGCTTCAATGTTCAAATAGCTCGATAAATCAGAAAAATTGCGCACTTTGATATGGATATATGATATTTTTATCGTGCTAACATTCTTTTTGATGATTCCAAAGGGAGAGAAACAGGTTATAAGCTATTTAGCTCAAAGAAGCTAAGATAAGCTCCATGGAAGAAGCTATAAGTTGTGGCTATTAAAAGCCAAAAGTTGTGGATCATACTTAGTCCATTTGATGCATTATGGACTCATATACATGTCTAATGATGTTTTGTTGACAGGGGAGCTTATAAGCTCTTGATACTTAAGCTCAAGTTGTACAAGCTGAGCTTTTAGCTTTTGGTTGATTGCTTCTATATTACTCTTTTTGTGCATGTTGATAGGGGGAGCTTTTGCAAAAATATTTTGGAAAATCTATACTCCCATCCTTATGATTATGTTGCGTGGAATGTTGTCGCTCACAATGGATAGTTCTTTTTTAACCGGTAAATTTGTTTTGTTTTCAAAATCGACCTCGTTAAATTGTTTTGGTTTGTAATCATCAAAAAGGGGGAGATTGTTTGATAAATGGTTTTATCATGATTTTGATGATTTTGTTTTTATACCAGAACAATGTTTTTAAATGTTGTCCAAATACTCCTAAATGGTTTAAAATGTTTTTACTAATTTTCCGTAGTATTTCTTGAAGTTTATTTTCGATTAAAATTGGACAACACTTTCGTTTCGCGTTGGACCGGTCGCCCTATAGGGCAACCCGTGCCTGGAGCTGTTTTTAAAACAGAAAAACGCAACGGAAGCAAAACAAGCAGGTCGACTGGTCGACCAGGGCATCGACCGTTGGCGTCGACCGGTCGACCGCTACCTGGGCTTGCTTGCTTGAAACAGAACGCTCTGTCTTGTTTTCTCAAGGGTAAAGTTATGTTTTTATTTTTTAACGTCTATTTGTGCGCGACCGGTCGCCCTAAGGTTTTGACAGCAAATTCTGACAGTTGTGCAGCAGACCAACTTTCCTTAAATTGTGGGATTGATTTCTAACAGCTATATTCTTGATTTTAATTGTATTTTTCTGTAGATTTTCAATTCCCAAGAGGATCCTATACATGATCAATCATCTCCTACAAATAGAGGAAGTTTTGGAGCAACCAACACAACAATTGAGATACAATACAACAAGATACATCCAAGAAAACACATTCGCTCTTCATTGTTATTATTCTTGTTGTAATTTGCCTAGTTTATCACTTTCACATCTTGAGGTCTATGCTTTCATTTCTTGATGTAATATTCATTATCGAGTTGTAATCTTGATTTTGGTCATCATTCAACACAAGACATCCTTGTGAGTATTCTTGTGGAAAGAATACACTTGGGTGATCTAGGTGATATGTGTTTCAAGAGTGTAGTGCTCTTAAGGTGTTGAAGAATTTGGTGTTCTTCAAGGTTGAAGATTGTGGTATCTTCACAAGGTGCCGTTCGAGATTGTGGTAATCTTCAAGAGAGATTGTGGTAATCTCAAAGGTGGTGTTGTAGAAGAGTGTGGTGCTCTTCAAGGTGATGTTGTAAGGTGTTGTATTAATTTTGGTAATTAATAAAATCTTTTTTCTTTTTGAAATCCATCCCGGATATACTAGGGTGGTAGAGGATTAGGCCCTAGGTGGGTTGAACCTCTATAAATCGACGCGTGTTATTTACTTTCCGCACCTTTATTATTGTCTTGGCTTGTTTGATTCAAAAAAGAGGGCGTAATCGAGAAAAGTGAGATAATCTATTCACCCCCCTCTCTAGATTATCGTAGCCGCTTGGACTTACATTTCTTATCCTTTAATTTATTGTCCGAAATTCCTATTCATTATGGCATTTCAATTGGTATTTCAATATGTCGTGTGTATGTTACGCGTACAATAATAAAATCATCTTATACATACGTGACACTAACACTAGGTGAAACACTATTAGGAATAGGAAATAAACCCCTATTATATTAATTTTATGGACGCAACATATTTGCATAGTTCCGAAATTACAATTTTGGTCTCGTAAGTATAGTGATGTTAATATTTGTTTCAAAAAGAAAGAAAATTAAATACTATGATTGATAGTTATTTTATCAATGAAAATTACAAAATCAGCCAAAAAATTGGGAGTTCACTTGGCAGTCATGTGACATTTTCTGGAAATAAAAAAATCATTTTTTGGTGAAAAATAAGTTGTTTTGTGAGTTTTTTACATTCGCGAGATTTTCTTGCAAAACTTGATTTTTACGGAATAATTTTATCAGGCAAAATTGCTTTTCTGATCCGTTAAGTTTGTTTGATTTCGTATTTAGTTCTTTAATTTTTATGGGTGGCGTTTGGTAACCACTAACTTTTTTAAACCTGCACATTTAGTCCGATTTTAAAATTTCGGGGATATCTTATTCCTAAAATACTGAGTTGGACAAAAATACAGTTTTGGACCATTTTTCCACGAAATGACTATTTCACCCCTTAGTTTTGGAGGAAAACCTTGGTCATGTGCATATCACATAACTTGTTCAATATCTCAATAAAATTAAATAACAAAAATAAATATAAGATTAAATTAAAGTAAAGAAACAATCTGAACATTTATTTATAATTTTATATAAAGTTGACAAATATAAAATATATGTTCGACTTTTTTAATTTAATTTAAACAAAGTAATCTAAACATATATTCATAAATTTCAACTGTAAATAAAATTTAAAACAAAATAAAACCAAAAAATAGAAAAAATAAGTATTTACAATTTTAACCTATATAAAAATTAAAAAAATAGAAAACAAGAAAAGCATATATATCTATAATTTTCAACTGTAAATTAAAATTAAAAAAAATAAAAGAAAAAAAATTATAAATAAAATAATAAAAATAAATAAAAAGAACTTAAATTAAATTAAATAAAATAGTCGAACATATGTTGACTGGTCCGAGCAGATCCAGTTTACTCTGGGCGTCATGGATTTGGACTTGGCTGCATTGACTGATGAAAGGCCCGCAGCCATTACGGAGACTAGCTCGGAAGCTGACAAGTTTGTATACGAGGCTTGGGAGCGGTCTAACAGGCTGAGTTTGAACCTTATGAGAATGACCATGGCTGAAAACATTAAGCCTTCGATGTCGAAGACTGACAATGCAAGGGTATTCATGCTGAAAGTCAAAGAATATTCCCAGTCGGACTTTAGCTGACAAATCTATTGTAGGCAACCTTATGAGTGAGCTGACTATGAAGAAGTTCGATTGGTCCAAGCCAATTCACGACCGTGTAACAGAAATGTCCAATCTAGCAGCAAAGCTTAAGACTATGGGGATGGATGTGAGTGAGACGTTCCCTGTACAGTTCATCATGAACTCCCTCCCTGTTGAATTTGGTCAATTCCAGGTGAACTACAACACCATTAAGGATAAATGGAACTTCAAAGAACTTAAGGCCATGTTAGTGCAGGAGGAAGGGAGATTAAAGAAGATAAAAGATCACTCCGTTCACCTTACAGTCTATGATGGTGCTAGTAGCAGCAAGGCTAAACCGGTTAAGAAGGACAAGAAAAAGGATAAGGCCCCGATGAAGGTTAGCGAGGGTCAAATCCATAAAAATGTTATTAAGTGTTACTTCTGTAATAAGCCAGGACACTTAAAGAAAGATTGTCCGAAAAGGAAGGCATGGTTCGAGAAGAAAGGTATACATTATATTTCTGTATGTTTTGAATCGAACCTTATAGAAGTGCCTAATAATACTTGGTGGTTAGATTCTGGTGCCATTACTCATGTGTGTCATGTTATACAGGGATTCCGTACGATCCAACCCATAAACGGAACTGAACAATATTTGTTTATGGGGAACATGATGAAAGCACGTATAGAAGGAATTGGGACTTACAGGCTGGTCATGGACACTGGATGTCACATAGATCTTGAAAGATGTCTCTATGTTCCTGATTGTGCTAGAAATCTTGTTTCTGTAGGAAGACTGGATATTTTAGGTTTTCATTTTAAGATTGCTAATGGTACTTTTTCGTTGTTTAAGAACAAATACTTTTATGGTTCTGGTATTTTGTTTGACTCACTTTACTGTTTTAATCTTGATAGTAAATTTGTTGAATCCCTGTATCATGTTGAAAGTAGTGTAGGCATTAAGCGTAGTGCACCAAATGAACGTTCAACTTTCTTGTGGCATCAAAGATTGGGTCACATTTCCAAAGAAAGGTTATTGAGGTTGGTGAAAAATGAAATCCTTCCTCAATTGGATTTTCGTGACTGGGATGTGTGTGTGGATTGCATTAAAGGAAAGCAGACCAAAAACACACTTAAGAAATCTGCCACAAGAAGCACTCAACTTCTTGAGCTGATACACACTGATATCTGTGGTCCATTTGACGTTCCTAATTGGGGCAGTGAAAAGTACTTTATCACCTTTATAGATGATTACTCACGATACGGTTATATTTATCAATTGCATGAAAAGTCTCAATCGGTGAACATCCTCGAGGTGTTCTTCAATGAGGTGGAAAGGCAGTTAGATAAGAAAGTAAAAGTAGTGAGATCAGACCGAGGTGGTGAGTATTATGGAAAATTCAATGAAAGTGGACAATGTCCAGGTCCATTTGCAAAGTTCCTCGAAAGTCGCGGTATTTGTGCACAGTATACAATGCCCAGTACACCTCAGCAAAATGGTGTAGCTGAGAGACGAATCGTACATTGATGGATATGGTTAGGAGTATGTTGAGTAATTGCTCCTTACCCCTATCATTGTGGATGCATGCGTTAAAGACTGTTGCATACCTTCTCAATCGGGTTCCTAGTAAGGCAATTCCTAAGACTCCTTATGAATTATGGACAGGTAGGAAACCCAGTTTGAGACATCTTCATGTTTGGGGTTGCCCAACAGAAGTAAGAGTATATAATCCACATGAAAAGAAGCTTGATGCTAGGAGTAGTTATTTCATTGGCTATCCTGAAAAGTCTAAGGGAATAGGTTTTATTGTCCTAACCATAGTACGGGAATAGTCGAGTCAGGTAATGCTCGGTTCATTGAGAATAGTTTAATCAGTGGGAGTGGGGAACCACGAAAAGTAGAACTTGAGGAAATTCGGGTTGGAACTCCTTCACCCGATGTTTCTTCTAAAGTTGTTGTTCCTGTTGTTGTATCATTGTCACACAACATAACAGAACAACAGGTCGATATTCAAAACCCACCGAATGAAAATGTGATAGATGAACCGATTACAGTTGAGCAGGAGATTAATGAACCACAAGAGGAAGGAGCTTTAAGACGGTCTATAAGGCAGAAAAGACCTGCTGTTTCTGATGACTATGTGGTGTATACTCTTGAGCATGAATGTGACTTAAGCATTGATGAGGACCCGATCTCATTCAGACAAGCAATGAATAGTAACAATTCTGAAAAGTGGTACGATGCCATGAAAGAAGAGCTTAAATCAATGGATGACAACAGAGTCTGGGACTTAGTTAAGTTGCCTGAAAGTTCCAAACGAGTTGGTTGTAAATGGGTTTTTAAAACCAAACGTGACTCGAATGGAACCATTGAAAGGTATAAGGCCAGACTCGTTGCTAAAGGTTTTACTCAGAAAGATGGCATTGACTATAAAGAGACCTTCTCTCCGGTGTCAAAAAAGGACTCTTTAAGAATTGTTATGACTTTGGTGGCTCATTATGATTTAGAGCTTCACCAAATGGATGTTAAAACTGCTTTTCTAAATGGTGATTTGGAGGAGGAAGTGTATATGGATCAACCAGAAGGGTTTATAACCACAAGAAATAAAAATTTGGTGTGTAAGTTAAAGAAATCAATATATGGACTGAAACAAGCCTCCCGGCAATGGTATCTTAAGTTCAATGATATTATCCCATCTTATGGTTTTACGGAGAACACCGTTGATCGGTGTATCTACATAAAAGTCAGTGGGAGCAAGTTTATAATATTGGTCCTATATGTTGATGACATTTTACTTGATGCTAATGATGTTGGATTGTTACGTGATGTAAAGAAGTTTCTCTCTAAGAACTTTGAAATGAAAGATTAAGGTGAGGCATCCTATGTGATAGGAATAGAAATATTCCGTGACAGATCACAGGGAATGTTGGGATTGTCTCAGAAAGCTTATATCAATAAGATTTTAGAGAGATTCAGAATGGAAAAATGTTCTGCGGGAATAGTTCCAATACAGAAAGGGGACAAATTCAGTCAAATGCAATGTCCCAAGAATGATTTGGAACGAAAAGAAATGAATTCAATTCCTTATGCTTCAGTGTTTGGGAGTTTGATGTATGCTCAAACTTGTACTCGGCCAGATATCAGTTTTGTTGTTGGAATGTTAGGCCGATATAAAAGTAATCCCGGTATGGACCACTGGAAGGCTGCAAAGAAAGTTCTTAGGTACTTACAAGGCACCAAAGAACACATGCTCACATACAGGAGGTCTAATCACCTTGAAGTAATAGGTTATTCTGATTCAGATTATGTCGGGTGTGTTGACACGATGAAGTCAACATTCGGTTATTTGTTCCTTTTAGCTGGAGGATCAATATCATGGAGGAGTGGAAAGCAGTTTGTCATTGCTGCATCTACTATGGAAGCTAAATTTGTGGCATGCTTTGAGGCCACTGTTCATGGATTGTGGTTGCGGAACTTTATCTCGGGACTTGGGGTTGTTGATAGTATAGCCAGGCCTCTGAGAATTTATTGTCATAATTTCGCAGCTGTCTTCTTCTCAAAGAATGACAAGTACTCTAAAGGTGCTAAACACATGGAGTTAAAGTACTTGGCTGTTAAAGAAGAAGTGCAGAAACATAGAGTGTCCATTGAGCATATTAGCACTGATCTAATGGTAGCGGATCCGTTAACTAAGGGATTACCACCTAAGACATTTTCTGGCCATGTCGAAAGGATGGGTATTATAGATAAGTCTTTGTTAGCATAATGGCAGTGAATGTGTATATATACGTAACAATTATTTGCTCTCTGTCTTATGACACTCTGAGCTCATTTATAGTTGTGTTTCTGCTTGTATTGTTATTTTGTTGTAATAACAAGATGGTCTTTGTTTAAGACTGTATGGTTGAGGCTTATTATTCACCTCATTAAGGATAATTTTAAGTTAAACTAATGTTGTGATACATGGAAGGAATCATGTCGAATAAATGATGTGTGACCGCCATGATCCAATCAGTTTCAACTTAATTAAGGACAAGTCGGTTTGACATTATGGTGGATTTAATATATATTATGCGCACTTAAAGTTATTATTAAATCGTTAAGCCGTCATATGGGCCAAGTGAGAGAAATGTTGGATTTTTTTATCCATTAAGTGTGGCCCATATGAATTTTAGCCCATATTAATTAAAGTGTAGGTTATAAATATTAAATAACATCTTTGATGGTTAAGAGGAGTTAAAGAATTTAAAACCGGGAGTTACAAAATAACTCCCTTCCTTTGCCTATTAAACTGTACAGAATAACTCCTCTTTTCTGATAAGTTTTGGGAAGCGGCAGAAAGAGTTGAGAGAAAAGAATCTTCAACCCATCAAGAAGAAAGAAAGGAAAAGGCAAAGGGGAAGAAGATTAGTTATACAAATCTCTAAACTATCAAAGACATGGATCAAGGTAAGTATATCAAATCCCATGTTCATGAATGATTTTTCTGTTTCGTGAGAATTATGATTTTCCAAGGTTTTGGGCATTAAAGAATTTATCAAATTTCGTTGTATAGTAATCTGGAATTTGCTGACATAATTATATGATCGAAATTGCAATTTAGCTTTGCATAGACTTGTCATGACTCTTACTTCATCATATAAAGCGGAACTCAATCAGTTAATTAGAGGTTCTTGTTTTATAATTTCAAAATAGTCATTTTTTTAAATAAAAACATAGCCATTTGAAAACTTCGATCCAGTAATTTGTTTTATTCACTAATTTCAACATAAATATAACTTATTTTCATTTATGAAATTTTTCTGTCAAAATTTCTAAATAAGATTTCATTCTTAGACCTATAAATATCGTTTCAAAATTTGTATCCATATTTTACCATAACCCTCATCATGAGTGTTTGGCGATGTATTATTAATTTAAAATAATAAAACCTTAAATTGAGAATCGCTTAGTAGCCTAGTGGTAAGATATTTATAAAATTTCTAGCATGTGCTTGAGTTTGATTCCAACCTCACCCCCTCTAAGAGTTTGTACTCAACAAACAAAAAAAATATAACCTAGATCGATGCTCATTCAAAATCTATCTATCTATTGGTGCATAATTTTGTGTTATTTTGGTACGTACTAAATCACTACAAAACATTTCACCTAATTTAATTACTAATGTATAATATATTGAATTACACACTTCTTAATCAATGCAAGCTCCGTTTCCTTTTATGGGAGAGGTCAAAATAAGTGAATGTTTCTTTTCTTTTCTTTTTTGATGATCCAGATATCTGGGTGTGCCCAACACCCCACTAATCGTGGACTTGTCAGGACCAGAGGCTTCTTGGCCCAGCAGAATGTGAATCGCGGGATGTGTCCGAGTGGCCAGGATTAACCGGGTTCCAACTGACGTACCCCGGCAGATTGACCTCGGACTGAAGTTGTGGAGCTACTTGGTATGGGGAATCAAACCCACGCGGTTAGCAGAGAGTCAATGCGGATTACCAAACCCTATTTAATTACCACTCGGCCATGCAGCGGGGGCGATAAATGAATGTTTCTTATATAATTGGAAGCATGTAATGGGATATGGACTCAGAAAAAATTTAGATTTTTGTTGAGATCGAATCTTTTTCTCCAAAAAATGACAATTTTTTCAAGGTACAATATGCAATTGTTTGTACAATATATTGGGATGGATGACTTGATGGCTAATAAGATGAAATATAAAGTCGAAACAAAATATATTGAGGTGGATGACTGGATATATGGCTGATAAGATGAAATATAGACTCGAAATAAAAGATCTTGAATGAAGAAATTTAATATTTAATATGAACGATGATAATTGAGAGTTGAAAATCAATAAAATATTGAAAAATTAATAAATACTTCACATTAAAGATAATCTGATCTACTGAATTAATTAACATATACAATAATAAAACAGGTCCAAGTTGATGCACAATGGCAGCATCTATTGCTTAGGCCTTAGAATTAATCAAATTTTTGAAGGAAAAAAAGCCTAAAATACTCGATATCAATTTAATTAGCCACATATATTTTCATTTTCTTTGAAGGGACATTTATTTGTGTCAATGAAGATGAAAAAAATGCTGTCTGATGATCACGCGAGAATTGGTTCCGCTTAGTGACCCGGGTCGGCTCTGGAATACCCGACCCAACAAGGTGCGGAAAATTAACCCTAGCCCGTGAGCCGCGCAGCTTGAAAGCGGCTCGGTCATAAGCCAAAGCCGCCGCCTCCGGCGTCTCATATGTCCCAAGCCACATTCTGGACCCTTTCTTGGCTGGGTCTCTTATCTCTGCCGCAAACTTCCCCCACGGCCGACGCCTAACCCCTGTGTACCGCTTCCACTCCACCGCCGGCGCCTGAACAGACTGCAGCGGCGCTTCCACCGCTCCACCACCATCATTACTATTACACATTAACAACTCCTCCACCATCTGCGACGCCATATATTCATCGTCGTTAGCTATGGTTGCATCGCATGGAAAGTCTAGAGGGAAATCGGAGTCACTTAGAAGATAATTTTGTATGGATTGAAGGAAATTTATATCAATTTCTGATACATTTTGTGCTTCCATTAATGCTTCCAAATATATATTGGGAAAAAAGGGAAGGTTAATTAATAAGATAGAAACTAAATAGCTAGCTTGTGATTTAATGTTTTTCGATCCAATGTTTGAATCTATGTATATATAGAGAGGAAATTGAACCGTTACCTTTCTGAATAATTTGAAGTGATTTCTGTGAAAGTTCTCACTTTTTGAAGTTGGGGAATGGAGTAATATAATATTTAATCTAATTTTATGTCACGTTGTTTCATACCATTGTGTTTATATTATAATCTCAACAGTAGTACTACATTGTGGGACATCCAATGATAAAATGAAATTATTTGTTAAATACTATTACCTGGATCCATCAGTTTTTTTTTTTTTTTTTGATAACTCACGAGAACTGCCGCGCACGCCCGACTACGCCGAGGACAACAAATTTCCGCTCCTCATTCTTTGCCGCCAAGGTAAACGCATGGATGTGCACGCACTAGCCTTGATGTTCGACGGGTCTCACGACGTACAACCGAGATCCTCCAGGTAAAGAGAACAATTATGTTCGACCCCAATCTACTAATAACGATCTCTCCCGAATCGAACCCACACGGATGCTATTCAAGATGAGTTCCCACCAAATCTTCACTACCGCATATGCCCCTTGAGCAATTTGATGGAGAGGATATGAACCCCCGACCTCCACCCCACAAATAATTTGATGGAGCGGGGATTTGAACCCCTGACCTCCACCCCACAATTGCTTGTGGTGGCCAGGTGGGCTAAGTCACCTGGTTTGGATCCATGAGTTATAGTATATATGGGCTATGGCTATAACAATAAACGTGACTTTAAAGGAAGAAACCAGGCGAGCTTCATATAATATTTCTGAAAATTGTGGTGTCAGAAATAAAAGTTGATTTTCTTTCCAGGAAGTAGCACTGCAAGCACTAAAGAATATTAGTTACAAGATTTCAGGTGAAAATATCGAAATTGTCATTCATTTTATGTGTTTATTGATATATAAAAGATTGTCGTGATTATTTTTTTTTATAATAAGTTGGGAAGAGTGGTTGGATGAGATGAGATAAATCTCTAAAAAACTGAAAGAATTAGAGTTCAAACAACACCCCCTTATAAATTGGTATGTGATACCATTTGAGCTACGAGAATGTGATTTTTATAATTTTAATGGTAACAAGAAATATTAATAAGTTGTCACTATTCGAAAAAATTGACGGATGTATAGTATTACAAAAAATTTTAACGATGACGGAGTATTACAAGTTGTTAGTTTATCACCAGTTAATTAAGTACAACTAGTGTTACACATGTGCCATGCACGGTGAGTGTTATATTGGGCCTCTGCAATTAGATTGTGTTGAACAATATAGAGTTTGTTGAGTCAAACCATTGGATTTATGTTAAAATAGTAATATTAATACAATATAAAAATGTAAAATAAAATTCAAACAAATTATTAAAATTAAAGCACTATATAAAAAAACTACAAATTTTGAAAGACTTCTTTGTATACGACATTCATTGTTTGCTTGTTATTTGATTCGTCGTCATCACAGACTAATATTTTCAAACCCTTGCGATTGGTGACTCTGGAAACAACAATGTATAATTGGCCATGACTGAATACTGGATTCCGTAAAAATAGCTCGACATTGGAGAGAGATTGGCCTTGACTCTTATTTATAGTCATTGCATACGATACAATAAGAGGGACCTGTCGTCGTTGAAACTTGAATGGAATCCTGAGGTCCGGTGGGGTCAATGTCATTCGCGGAATCAACACCGTATGACTTGCATTCGTTCCGGTGAGAATTTTAGCTTCGAGTACATGTTTGGCGAGCCTAGTAATAACCAATCTAGTGCTGTTACACAATCCAATAGAATGGTCCATGTTCCTCAAGAGCATAACCGACGTACCGACCTTCAAATGCAATTCATGATTAGGAACACCGGAACATCTTATCCCGTTCAAAAATTCTAGTGTGTGTAGATCGTGCAAGAGGTCAACATTAGTATCGGATTTGCACGTGCTATTGGAGCTCAAATACGTATGTCCCTCGGAAGAATTTAAAGATGTCATATACTAATTTATGGACTCAACAACATCGAGGGTCGGTGCCAGTATAGCCCTCTCTTTCAAGTAAGTCGGATCATCAACGGCGTCTCTAAACGTTGGATAAGTACTTTCAACAATAGTTGCAATTGGATCACCAGAAGATTGTAGCATGATATCCTCAGGTATATCAATAGTTGCACAACCATCATTCGATCCTCCGATTGTTCCGTCTCCAATGCTTGCAATCCATTCAGAAAATTGCACCAAATCTGCATAATCATCGGTTCCACCTAAGCTTGGAAGGCGCATGTTCTTAGTCAGTTTTAAAACTGTGCAATCTTCCCACAAATACGATGAATTAATTGTTGCATTCACAATGTCCTGCCGACTTCCATTAGGTATAACAGGCAAGATCTGTCTGAAGTCTCCACCAAACACAACAGTTTTTCCTCCAAACACTTTATCTTCCGCCAATGGGTTGTCTTTTTTTAAAAGAGATCGCAAAGTTTCGTCAAGTGCTTGAAAGCAAAACTTGTGCATCATCGGTGCTTCGTCACAGATTATAAGCTTAGAACGAATAATCAACTCCGCAAGCGGACTCTCCTGATTGATATTGCATGTTGAGTCTTGATTTGGGTTTAAGGGAATAACAAATAGCGAATGTGCAGTCCTGCCACCTGGCAACAGAAGAGATGCTATGCCGCTGGATGCAATGTTTAGTACAATTTCTCCTTTTGATCTCACCGCCGAAGATAAAGTCCTCCACAAAAATGTCTTGCATGTACCTCCATATCCGTAGACAGAGAACATACCACCCTTATCGGATGCCACCGCATGCATTACTTTCGAGTAAACAGCACGTTGTTCATTGTTTAGCTTGGCAAGCAGATTCTGGTGCTCAACCAATAGCACCTTACGATCGTAGCGCAACTCGTCCTATATCAGTCTGTTTCGGTGGTTTTGAAGATTGTCAACATACGGAAATGGCATCGAATCAAAATTGCGTAGACTCTTACCACGACTCCTTAACAATTTTTCAATTTCTGATAAGGCAAGATTCTTGATTTGGTTCTCACTCAATACCATATCTGCACAAGAAGAAGAAATATAATAAATTTCATAAAAAAAAATATCACTAAAATTTATAAACAATGAAAAAATCCTCCCAAAAGAAATGACATAAGATATAAAATAGAATACATCAATACCTTGATAATTTAGAAGTCGTCTTCGATTATATAAAATATCATCCGAGAGGAACCCCCAACACTTCTCCCACACTGCTTCTGGCCTGCTCAAAGAATCCGATGACAACAATGACGCAAACAAACTTATTAGGGTCTCAGCAGATGCCCAGTGGCTCGCTTCAATGATGGCGTCAATATATTCCCTATCGTCTTCTACCAGACCAAGAGAATAGCAAGCTTCGCGATAGGAAGAGTGTTGCACATTGTTGACCTTTTTGTAGTCGTCGTGACACGTAGCCCCTCGGACCACGTTAATGAGACACCTCAAATAGTACATATCCCCACAACCCGGAGGGACATAAAAAACACGCCCTATTGATTTTCCAATCTTCTCGGCATCCACTTTGTAAGATCTGCTTTTGGAACGAATTTAGTTGGAGCTTCAGCGTAAGTCAACTCCCTAGCTTGAGGATATATTTTATTAGCTTCCATCCAAGATAAAAACATACTTTCTTTGACCGAATCTTTCTTCAAAACATCATCCATTCTTTCAGAATCAGAGAAAGTAACATTCTGCTCATTTGGAAGATGGAAGCTTAGACGTTCAACTGGAGGGTATTTATATTGGATTTCAAAACCAAGTAATCTCCATGCTGCCTCACACGATGAAATATATCTATAATCGTAAAACATACTAACTTCATCAACAGTTTTCCTGGATTCCTCATCATTGGTGCTCGTATAGAACGACGAAGTAACCCGGTCATATCATTTATTGACATACTTGAACAAATATTTTATGGATCTGGACTGGTTACACCACTCTACATTAATGTGAGCTCCGTACTTTAGTATCAACTGACTATTGTGCGGCACAACATATCTGTTATCCAGAGGAACACCGCTTTTCTCCACAATTCTCCCATTATTTCTTCGTCTATAACGCGGATACCCTTCTTCATCAATAGTAGTTGCATCCACAAACTTTTTTGGAAAATGTTTAGTGCAACGACTATCAGCCATACATGGAGAGCTTTTTCTAATATCTCCACATAGACCATGAATCATGTGGTCTCTCACCACAGTATAATAATACGGATCAACGCCCCCATCGGGTATTTCTGTCGATATAATCCGATCTATATCATCTACAGTTGGATACTTGTCTTCTTTAGACAGGAAAAGCAATATGTGTGCATGAGGCAAACCACGCTTCTGGAATTCTATCGTGTATATAACTGCAACGTCAAAATTAAGAAAAAATTAAGTGAAAAGTAAGAAACCAAAATAAAATATTACATAGAAATAAAATAGTTGAGAAGAATTATAACATGCTATTACATTCCCAAACATTTTATTCTGACGAAGATCTTTTACCAAACAATCTAATTTCAATTTAAAGATTCTGCAGACAATGTCGGATCGGTCATTGGGACTAAGATTCTTCTTATCAATCGAACAATCTCTGGCCACTTCAGATTGCAAGTGAATGTTATAAACAAATCCGGATAGCCCGCCCACCGACATATAGTTTTCTTGAATATTGCTTGTTCGTTCGTGGTTCAGGTTAATCAAGGCAATCTTTTCTCAAATGCTTCGTCAGCCTTTTATAGTGCACATTTGAAATTTGCCTGTTGAAAAGATAGGCTAGTTTCAAATGTCACTGTGTGTTTGTTGGCTTGTCTTGTCTTGGTCTGTAGCCTTGGTGATGTTGACCATTCCTTATATTAAATGGCATTCCAGCATTGCAGGTTTCTGATACAAGGTGCAGTGTTTCTCATTGGCTCATTCCTTTTGCACAATTCTGGGTCAAACACTTTAAGACCTGGCAGCTTGACTATTTACTATATACATTAATATTCTTGACTTTATTCCAATGGAACTAAGTCAGTTATCTTCACTTGACTGCTGCCTTTACCCCAGGTGACTTGAATCTGCTCTAATCATGAGACTGACTCAACTACCACTTCAACTGATAGACTTGGCTTTTTGAGTTGACTTGACTGACACTTCACATAGATGTTTCTCAGTTGACTCTCCTTCAGTCGAGTCCTTGACTTCCTTCTAGGCTATACTCACGGTGACACTTTCAGAGAGTCTCCATCCGATCCCATTGATTGACTTCTTGTAATCTTTGACATAGCTGACTTAACTCAACTTTTCCAGTCCTATCTTTTACAATATAAAATTACAAGAAAAATGGGGTGCCAACTTTCTAATTTAAGTTTTACATGGTATCATCAAAATCTAACAAATAAATTTCCTAACAATGTCAAAATGATGGGTATTATAGACAAGTCCTTATTAGTGTAATGATAGTGTATGTGTATACATACATAACATTTACTTGCTCCGTATGTTATGATACTCTGAGCTCATTTATAGTTGTGCTTCTGCTTGTGCACATGTATTGTATTAATATGATAACATAAATTAGTCTTTCTTGAAGTTGTATGGTTGAGGCTTACGATTCATCTCATTAAAGATAACGATAAAATGGACTGATCCTGTGATACATGGAAGGAATCACGTCGGATAAATGATGTGTGACCGCCATGGTCCAATCATTTAACTTCAATTAAAGATAAGTCTAATTGACATTAAAGTGGATTTAAGATATTATGCGCACTTAAAGTTATTGTTAAATCCTCAAGTTACCATATGGGCCAAGTGGAAGAAATGTTGAAAATTAATTTCATTAAGTTATATTAATGGCCCATATGAATTAATTGTTATAAGTTGTAATATTAAATAACTCTTTTTTGATGGTCAAGAGGAGTCAATGGAAGTTACATTTTGGGAGAAAATAAATAAGCTCCCTCTTCCTCTACCATTAAATATAGAACAAAAAACTCCATCTTTTCTGTAGAAATAAAAAGTACGTGAAAATAAAAGAGAGTGTAAGGCTTCTTCTAACCATCAAGAAGAGTGCAAGGAAAAGGCAAAGAGGAAAAGAATTTTTATATAGTAAAATTCATTTGTCAAAGAAGAATTACTATGGATCAAGGCAAGTATCTATACCATGTCTATGAACCTTTTGCAATTGTGAAAATTATGAGTTATAAGATGTTTAGGCATTATATATAATTGATGAATTTCATGAAAGCTGAAAATATGAAATTCTATAAAAGATAACATGATTAATTAAGTGATAATATGTTATTTATTGGTCGATCCAAAAATCACTCTGTCTCCCTGAACGCGTCTTCCGTCTGAACTCTGTCGTAGACCTACAACAAAGGAGGTCGGAGGGTTGCTTCGGGATACCCTCTCTGACGATCAAGTCAGAAGATATTCAAAGATGAATAGTATGAAAGTCATATTAAGTAAAATGAGTCATTAGAGATAGAATGCACCTGTAAGACGATATTTATAGGTATGTCATAATTAGGATTTCCGTAAAATCCGGATTTTGTTACGATTCTCGTAACAGAATACTATTAAGATAAGTCAGGTTTCCATAGAGGTCGCCCAATGAGCAACTTAAACCTCGAGATAATTTGGCCATCTCAAAGACATATTCTCAACTCATTTACTTCTCATGTATCAAACTTCCGAACTCTATATCCTCACTCTCGAGGTTCAAGTCAGCCTTCCATGCCTCTTAGAGATCTGCTCGTGATCTTCTATTATTCCAACTCAGTCTTGCTTGTATACCATAAGAACCTCACTTCTACTCTTCCGAACAGGTCGGTCCGGTCCACCGACCCATAAATTTTCCATACCATACTTACTCAATTTTGTCATTGAGGTCGGACTATTTTAGTCCTTATCATTTATTGTAATAGAATAATGGTTGGTACTTGGTAGAGGTTGGTATTGGTAAAGATGTATTCAGATCAAAGTTATGAGTCGACGAAATTAATAGTTTTGCATGATTTTTAAGTGTGAAAAAAAGGATTTTTTGATCCAATTTGGTTATATTTATATTGAGAATATTGCAAGCACGCTGAGTTTGGATGTAACATAATTTTATTTTAAGAGTCAAGTGTTGAGAGGGTTTGGATGAGAATATATCGGAATTTATTTCTTTATTTCCGTACTAGCAATTTTATTTTGACTATCGTTGTAGGTTTCGCAAATTGAGCCGAATTACTTAAACTATGTATCTGTAATTATTGTTCTTCATAATTTTGTTGTAATATTTCGTATGGTAATATTATTCATAGTAATACCATCATGTTACGAGGACTAATTAATTGATTTAACACATCAAACATATAACACAAAACTCATGTCAGACCGTCTAACGGATCTTTTCCATTAGATGGATCCAACCTGACCCGGTTTTTTTCGTAATTTCATACACCAATGACATGTTTGTAATATTCTAGGACAGTGCATCCAAAAAGTATTAGTAGTTCCTCGAAAAAGTATTAGTAGTTCCCGAGTGAGAATTTTAATAGTTCTCTTGAATATAATTAATTTTTTCTCCCAAAAAGTATTAGAACTCCCTCAAAAAAGTATTTGTAGTAACGATAAAATGTATCAGTAATCCTCTTGAAAAATATTTATTTTTTCCATCAAGAGTAATAGTATTCCTACTAAAACGTATCAGTAGTCTTATTTAAAAAGTATTATGCTTTCCAATTAAATGTATTTTAGTATTCCTCTTGAAAAGTAATAGTTTTGCTCATAAAAAGTATTAGTAGTTCCTCATAAAAGTATTATTTTTTTCCCCAAAAAAATCATTAGTCATCCTGAAAAATATTTGGTAACACCACTAAAAATATTAGTTTTCCCTCTGAAAAGTATTAGTAGTCCTCCTAAATTGTATTAGCAACTCTCCTAAAATGTATTAGTAGTGGCCAACAGATATGGTATTGGTACTTGTGCGGGTTGTTGGTGGGCTGACGGGTCAGATATTTGGATCCATTTAACGAATTAGATTCGTTAGACCGTCTGACAGGAGACTAACCCACCATATAAATATATGATATAGCTTAACATTTATCACCACTTTATGTTGACCAAATTTGTATTATCAAAAGTTTTGCATGTTGTGAAAATATATATATATATATTTAGGCTAATATATATTATATATATAATATGGTCTTGTAGACTTGTACTAGTGTCTTGTTTAACCTTGGAGAATGCAGACAGCAGGCCCATGGATCAAAACTTGCCAGGCCATTTTACTTGAACTAGGTCCTTAATCATGATTGAGTTGAGCTAGTTCATTTGTGTCCATTTGCGTCTCCAACAATTTGTAGGTCTTAAACAATAACGAGTTGGGCTGGACCAGTTGGTCCAGTTAGCCCAAACATCACTTCTATTATGAACTTGTGTTTCTTTTATTTATTTTCTCTCCAATTGTTATCTGTCCCATGTGGGTTTCCTCAATCGAAGGTGAGCGCTTTTTTTTCTTTTGGCCTGTTCCTCAATGGATATCTGCTCTGCATCAATGTTGTAAACATTGGTGAGTTTTGGGATTCACAAATGACTGAACGAAGTGAGAGAATTTTGCAATTTACTGGCAAAAACTGTTGGGCTATGGAGATGAGCAAGCTGTTCATATAGTATTAATGTTGAAGCGTACTCGTCAAGAATGTTATTACCTATTATGTTCATATGTTATTAGGGGACTTCTATTTTGTCGTTGTACAATTCAATCCAACTGATAATAACTAATTGGTGATGAAAAATAGAAAGCAGGAAGAAGATGATAAAAGCCATTAAAGACAAAATGAAGCTTTTCCAATATACTGATATTCAGGAATAATTTTCTGTACTATTTCAGTCGAATAACAGGCTACATTTATAACAACCAAGCAATCATTTGCTCACCACAATCTACCATTGATCAAGAATATAATCCTAACAAACTCTGCTGATTTGAGACAAGTGTACTGGGAATATTCTTAAGAAAACGTCATGCATGACATCACAAGAATTGCTAATATGTGCTGACACTTTTGATATTTAATACTAGCAACATCTATATTCTAGTATGCCCCCTCAATTCGAAGGAGGTTAGCGGTAAGACTTGAAGTTGATTGCGCAGCCGAGTGAAGAATTGATAGCTCAAAGGTTTCGTAAGGACATCAGCTACTTGATGCAGGGAAGGAACATATTGAACTTTGAGAGAATTGGCAGCAACATGATCTCTGACAAAGTGAAGGTCAATTTCCACATGTTTGGTACGAGCATGGAGAACAGGATTACTAGCCAAGGAGATAGTACTTTGATTATCAATCCAGACAGTAGGAACATGAGGAAGAGTCACACGAAGTTCAGCAAGAAGAGACTTAATCCACAAAATTTCAGCTGTAACATGTGCCAAACTGCGATATTCTGCTTCCGTGCTAGAGCGAGAAACAGAGGTTTGTTTCTTGGAGCACCAAGAAATAGGATTTCTGCCCAGATAAACACAAACACCACTGATAGATTTTCGATCATCAATGTCATAAGCCCAATCAGAATCACAGAACCCTGTAAGATGAGTACCAGAATTTCTTGTAAAATGAATTCCATATGTGAGAGTGCCTGCAAGATATCGGAGAATCCTCTTAACAACTTTCCAATGAGTATCCATAGGACATTGCATAAACTGGCATACTTTATTAACACTAAATGCAATGTCTGGTCGAGTAATAGTAGCATATTGTAGGGAGCCAACCACACTCCTGTAAAGAGAAACATCAATAGTAGGAGAGCCTTGAGATTTAGACAGTGCAGGGGAGGTCACCATTGGAGTGGAGATAGCTTTGGCCTCAAGCATATGAGCTTTAGAAAGAAGCTCCTGAACATACTTGGTTTGAGAGAGGTGAATACCATCAGTGGTGTGAGTAACTTCAACACCCAGAAAATGATGAATTTCCCCCAAATCTTTGAGAGAGAAGACCTGATGAAGCTGATTGATAGTATCTTGAATAACCACATCATTGTTGCCAGTGATGAGAATATCATCAACGTATACAAGAAGCCAAATGCACGCTGTAGAACTCTGTTTAACATACAGGGAATGATCAGACTTGGAGCTAACAAAACCAACACCATGAAGAACCTGTTGGAGCTTAAAAAACCAGGCCCGAGGTGCCTGCTTAAGGCCATAAAGAGACTTGGATAATTTGCAGACAAGAGAAGGATTATTAGGATCCTCAAAACCTGGTGGTTGCATCATGTACAACTCTTCTGTGATGTGCCCATGAAGGAAGGCATTATTAATGTCAAGTTGTCGTACATTCCAGTTATAAGTGAGAGCCAAAGATAGAACAATACGAATGGTAGTGGGTTTAATAACAGGACTAAACGTATCAGTGAAATCAATACCAGCAGTTTGACTAAACCCCTTTGCAACTAACCTGGCCTTGTAACGAGCAATAGAACCATCAGCATGCTTTTTGAGCTTATAAATCCATTTACACCCAATAATGGATCTATCAGGAGGAGGAGAAACCAAGGTCCAGGTTTTGTTTGTAAGGAGTGCTTGATATTCTGCAAGCATAGCAGCCTTCCAGTGAGGATGAGTAAGAGCTTCTTTGTAGGAGGAGGGCTCCTGAGTGTCTAATGACTGAGTAACATATGCTTTGGGTTTGAAGATGCCAGCCTTAGACCTCGTAACCATGGGATGAATACCAGGCCCCTGAGACACATTGTTAGTAACAGAAACAGGAATATTAGTAGTCACAATTGGCAACTGTTCAGTAAGAGGAGTAGGGGAGGCAGGAGACTGAGATAACTCAGAAGGAGAGAGAAAGTCAGGGGAAGGATGTGCAGGTGGTGAGGCGGGAGGAGAATCAGAATTAGATGGGGGTGCAGACTGAGAAGGAGGAGTGGAAGAAGGAGAACTAGGGTGAACAAGTGGTGGTGGATTGAGAGAGAATATGGGTGTGGGGTGAGACACCGGAGGGAAATTCTTAGAAAAAGGAAACTGATGTTCATATCAGGGTGAAACTCAAAGAAGACAGAATTATCTTTAGCAAATTGAGAGACACTAAGTTCGTTCTTGGTTATAGAGGGAACATGAAGAAGATGCTTTAAAAGAAAAGGTCTAGAAGAGTTATGAAAATTGGTAAACTGAGAGTTGCCAATATGTGAAATTAACAAACCTGTACCATTACCAACATGGAGTCTGTTGTTGCCTTGGTATTCAGAGGCAAGATTCAGGTTGGAGAGATCATTGGTGACATGATTAGAAGCACCAGAGTCAGCAAACCAGATAGAGTCAGGAGTAGGATCAGGGGAAGCTACCATAGCAGTCAGCTGAGAAGGAGATGCAAAGTGATTTGGAGGTGAAGGGGTATGAAAGTTTTGGGAGTGCATGTTTGTAGGCCCAGGGAAGGTGGAATCAAAACGATGGTAACACTTTTCTGCAGTATGATTAGACAGGCCACATAGTTGACACATAAGCTTCTGGTGGTTATTATGAAACCTGAAACCTCTACCCCCTCTTCCCTTATACGTGGAACCACGACCTCTGCCCCTGAAATTTTGGTTCTGGTAGGGGGGACGATACTGAGGAGTAGGAGGCAAGTTAGGCGAAGGAGTTCTGGGATTATTTGGAAAGGGAGTAGTAAGATTGGCCACAGGTGTGGAACCATCAGTGTTCACACTATACGGAGAAGATATGTCAAATCTAGATTCAAGGCTAAAAAGCATAGCATAAACTTCATTGAGAGTATAAGGCTCAACTCTAGAGGTAACAGCAACAACAACTGGATTATAGTCAGAGCC
Source organism: Rehmannia glutinosa (assembly GCA_016081115.2). Classification (NCBI taxonomy): domain Eukaryota; kingdom Viridiplantae; phylum Streptophyta; class Magnoliopsida; order Lamiales; family Orobanchaceae; genus Rehmannia; species Rehmannia glutinosa. Next base: position 199,885 of record JABTTQ020003216.1, read on the forward strand.
AAGCCCTCCAAGGATATAGAGTATATGATTTTGTTCAGAAACCGGCTCACCTGCAGTACCTAAAGCATCACAGCAGGACTTGACTTTACTGAGGAATTCTCTCATGGACAGATTACCTTTTCTGAGAGTTTGGAGCTGCAACTTGTGATGCATGAGGCGAGCTTTAGACTGACCAGAAAAATTGGCCTCCAGAGTCTCCCAGATTTCTCTAGAGGAGTTCTTTCCTACCATGAGGATAAGAAGATTTTCAGTGAGAGAAGAAAGAAGCCATGAGGCTAGTAGTTGATCTTGCCGCAGCCAAGTAACAAAATCAGGATTAAGGCTGGTTTGAGAAGTATTTTCAGAGGTAATAAGTCGAGCAGGTGGTGTATTTTGGCTGGAAATAAAACCTTCCAGTCCATAGCCTACAATGGCTGTAAGAACCTGCTGCTTCCATAGGAGATAGTTAGATTCAGTCAACTTAATAGAAACGAGTTGATTTTGGGGCTGAACAAAGGTGGAAGAAGGTAGGATAGGTGGTGTGACTGGGACTGTGGTTTGCTCGGAGGACTCATCTGTTGCCATGGAATTAGAGGATGATTTATACCAGAGCTAAGGGAAAGAGGGGGTATCAGAGTCAGGGATTCCCTGCTCTGATACCATGATGAAAAATAGAAAGCAGGAAGAAGATGATAAAAGCCATTAAAGACAAAATGAAGCTTTTCCAATATACTGATATTCAGGAATAATTTTCTGTACTATTTCAGTCGAATAACAGGCTACATTTATAACAACCAAGCAATCATTTGCTCACCACAATCTACCATTGATCAAGAATATAATCCTAACAAACTCTGCTGATTTGAGACAAGTGTACTGGGAATATTCTTAAGAAAACGTCATGCATGACATCACAAGAATTGCTAATATGTGCTGACACTTTTGATATTTAATACTAGCAACATCTATATTCTATTAATTGGTATCAAGAAGCAGGAGCATGTGAGGGGTTAATATTTGAATTCAAGTATTTCCGTATGGTCGCTGATCATTCCTATGAATTGGGAGTCTCTAAATCGTCCCACCAACTTTTTGTGATGATGAGATTTGTAGTTCTCGAGAGACTCCATTTGTTTTCGAGTTTGGCTATTTTGGGGTGTGTAATAAATATAAGGTCTTAAAGCTCGTGTATTGTGAAGGATTACGGCCCGATTACTCATTAAGAATGGATGCATGGAACAGGATCAAATGCAGGGTATTGCACATAATTTGGTAGTACATTCATTGGTAGCAATGGTTAATAAGAGGAGAAGATTAGTTGTTTGATAAAATGTCTACAAGAAATCATTTCAAGAGATAAATGTGCCCCATAGTTATGAGTACCATTAGTTTGGAAGATTATTAACTGTCCAGGTGATTGGTTCATATATGTCTTCAGAGGATTCTAGGTGATCATACTATATTTTCTTTAATTTTGAGAACTTGCAATATAAGGATAGGAGAATCTTACTTCGTCGATATGTCATATTGTTGCAATATCAGAGAAACCTTGTCCTGCTGGATGGATCAACAAGAGAGGAATGAATATGGTTTTAGTAGAGTACATTGGTGGAAAGTTTCTTAAGCTCTACTTTATTCAGTATGGAAAAGTTAACTTGTTCTTGTTTGTCCCTCAGACAGGTCCATCGTTCATTCTGATGAACTCATAGGTAATGGAAGTACATGAATTGTTGGCTTTGTGTTATTTGATTCTAGACATCATTTGTTCTGCCTTTGTCCTGTCTAAACTCTTTCTTTACAACTGCAACATGAGCCATAGATTTAAAAGGTTTGTTTTTTGACTTAATATTGGGGCTTGTATTATAATTTGGTAAATGGGATATACTTGTGCAGGCTTAATCGAGTGCATGATATTTTTGGATACTGGGCTTATCTTTGAAGTGAAGTCCTTATGACAGAATATTTGGCTGATTAGAGTGACCTTTTTATCAAACACAGTTATGCAATCTTCTTATAGTTGATTTGCTGGCATTTACAGATTGTGTTTCTGAAGGTATGTTGCTTTGCTATATTGGCGATTGTGGTGCTGGTGTATTCTTCTAGTGGCTAGATTCTCTTTGTTGCTCTGAAATTGTGTATTGTTGTTAACAGAAAATAGTGAAAACAAGAAGCAAGAATAATCATCATATATTTCATTAAGCACCATGACAAAAGTAGTTTGTCAAACCATGTACTTATTGTTTTAGCTAGACATATTATTCAAACAAGATACTGATATTTGTAGCATATCATCATGACTTCATGACTTCAATTTCTTCATACATTCTTGGTACCATCTTAGTTGATCCTGCAACAGAAAGCACAAGACCATCAACCAACAATTAGCATAACGTTTTCCAATCCTTTTTTTATTGTATTAAAAAAATTGATAATGAAGTCAAATATTTAGAAAAAAAAACAAAAAAAAAAAAAAGAAAACATGACTCACTTGTCACAGTCGACACTGCGGGAGATAGGGACATCCATTTGGACACCACACTTGGTCGGAAGACTCTGGGCGGCGGCGTCCTTCAAGTCTGCATAGCGATTGGCGGCGGCCTTGACACAACCACAGCAAGCCCTCTTGTCGGCCGTTGTTTGGGCCATCCCTTTCACAGCTTTGACCCCAGCACAGCACGGGGGAGATGGGCTAGTGTCATGTCCGGTGAGGTAACTGATGCATGGAACTAAAGCAGCATCCACCTGGCCGCAAGTAACGGCCTGTCCCGGCTGGACAACCAATGAGAAGATGGCAAAAATGGCAATCACTGCTACAACACCGCCCTTCATTTTCTGTAAGTTTGTTTTGTGTATTGGACTAATGTGAAGCTGATTGAGATGAATTTAATTTGTATTAATATGTTTTTCTTGCTTGGCATTTGTGTTATAGGATTGGAGTATTTATAGGACAGGGAGTCTGTTTTTGTGAAATAAGCAGTGTTCTCAGGATCTGTTTTGGTATTTTGGCTTCTTCTCTTTTGTGGCATCAAATGTCATGGAAATTTGTTTTTATCACCTTGACAGTTTTTCTTATCACTTGAAATAGCAAAGATGATGAGAAATTGAAACGGTTCTTATCACTTGACAGTTTTCCTTGAAATAATTGAAACAACTCTAAACCCTCCAAACTATGTTTGTTTTTGCACTTTACCATATGTTCTCGTATTTTGTACACTTTACCATACAAACTTCACAAATTATGCACTTTCCTATATAATGGCCACCGCCAGTGGAATATTCACCGAATATTCCAACACATGCCCTCCACGCGAGGGCAAAACCATCTTTGCTAAAATCTAAACAAAAGTTGTTACACTTTGTTATTTGAACTTTGTTAAAAATTTCACTTTACCATCTGAAATTTCCGCAATTTCATTGTCATATCAATTTTTTTAAAATATATATGTATATACATGTATTTATCTTTTTTTTCCAATTTCTTATTTATAAAAAATAAATTTAATTAGTATTACCTCACTAAAATATATTATCAATGAAGTAATTTACGGTTTAGTGTTTAGGTGGGTTAGAAATCTTTGACATTGATTAATTTTAGGGTGGTTTAGACATAGTTGAAGTTATTTGAGGGTTTTTGACATCTTTGATATTGATTCCATCTCAGTTTTCTACGTGTTATTGCTTTTGATAACTAATTTTAATTCTTAGTTCAATTCTTAATTGTATATTTAAAATTTGATTATAGTGTTTTGGAATTATTTCTGTTTTTCATGAATTTACATAATTACACTTCCGGTTAAGATTTTCTTGTGAGACGGCTTTGGTCGATTTACAACACCACCTTGATTTCGTACTTTTGCGAGTGGCACTTAAATTCTATAAGTGTTTGGTGAGCGAACAAAAACCATAACCAAACCGAAATTTTGGTAAATCGACCAAAATAATTGGTTCGGTTTCAGTATTACCGAAATTTTTCCGGTATTACGGTTCAGTGATATGGTAAATAGAAATGTTGCAAATATTAATAAAATAATAGAGAAATAAATACTATAATCATAATTAAAAAATTTATTTATTATTTCTTTGGTTTTAGTAAGTAAACAATACATAATAATGTAAAGATAAATAATGTATGAAAATATAAACATAATAATATAAAAGTAAATCCAATACGTGCCGAATTTTCGATTTCAGTTCGGTTTGCTCGGTTTACCCGGTTTACCGAACCGTGAACATCCTTAACAATTGGATGCATTTACAGTTCTTTGTATAAAATTCAAGCAAAAACTTCAAAAAGATAAAGAGTACTATAATTGTAATGAACTTGATTATTTTTTACATTTAAAATATTGTAAAATATATGCAAACGTATTGTTTAAACTTATTACTATGTGGTTTAAACTTATTTTTAGGTATTAAAAAAGATTAAGTGTCTTAACATATACATTTTTTATTTTGTTAAAAACTGATATGGCAAAGTGAAATTCGCAAAGTTCACATGGCAAAGTGAAATTCTTAACAAAGTTTAGATGACAAAGTAGAACAACTCTCGTTTAGATTTGAGGCAAAGATGATTTGCCCTCATGGAAGGCACGGCACGGAATATTCCACCGATCATGACTGCTAAATGACAAGGTGCAAAACTTGTGTAGTTTGTATGATAGTGTACAAAAATTTAGTTCATATGGTAAAGTGCAAAAACGTTCATAGTTCGGGGGTTTAGTATAATTTCCTCTTTATTAGAAGTTGGTTTTCATTAGATCACAGGGTGCAAGTTTGCAAATGCCTTTCTCCAGTTTCTGTGAGAAGGTTTTAGAATAGTGCATGATTCTTTTTGGCATTTGGCACGATTGTTGTATATGAATATGATTTGCAACAAAATCTGGGTATAGTTTTATGTGTTCTTGTTTTATATCTTTCATGTTCTGAGTTTACAGCATTTTGACAGGAGATAATGGTTGTTTATGAAATCTTTAATGAAAGGGGTAAAAATTAATAAGTATCCGATAATAGGAATGAAAAAATGGTGATATTGGACTCGAAAGAGGTAATTATACTCTATTTTTTAAGTTTGAAAACTTGCAATACAAGGATAGCAGAATCTTGCCTGCATCTATATTATGTCCCATTGTTCCAATATCAGAGAACCTTGTCCTGTTGGATTACCAAGAGGATTGGGTATAAGTTTGGTAGAGTACATCAGTATGGAGTTTCATAAGCTCTATTTATTCAGTATGGAAAAGTCAACTTGTTCCTACTTGTTTCTCGCAGAAAAAATCAAGGTTGAGACTTGAGACATCCCTTCTTTCATTTTGTTGAACTCATTGGGAACGGAAGTACATCAATTCATGGCTTTACGTGATTTCATTATATTTTTGCTGCCTTGGTCTTGTCCAAACACTTTCTTGAAATTGTGAACACAACTGCAACATGACCCATAGATTTAAAATATTTGTTTTTTGACATGATAATGGAGCTAGTTTGTATTATAATTTGGTAAATGAAATTTATTTGTGTAGGCTTTTTAAAGTGCATTATCTTCTTGGATGCTGGACTTATCTTTGAAGCGGAGTCCTTAGACAGAATATTTGCTGGCATATACAGATTGTGCTTCCGAAGGTATGTTGCTCTGTTATATTGGCTAGTGTGCTGCTTGTTTATGCTTTTAGAGACTAGATTGGCTGTGTTGCTGTGAAATTCTGTTTTCTTCTACTAATCTGTTTTAGATTTTGAATTTTTGATTGGTGGCAACTTTGAGGTTGTTGCATCAAAATGCCTTCAGTGTTTGTATGTGTTATTAATAATGTTTTCATGTAAGAATGCTGCTTTTCTTTTTACTGGTTTCCGAACAATTTACTGATTTGGAAAGGGAAAAAAAAAAGACTTACATGCTGCTAATATTTTGTTTTGTGTTACTCTCCTGCATTTCTTGTGAGAGTGGCTCCCTATTTATCTGGTTGCTTGTTATGATACTATTGGTTTAAAACTGGGTGAAAAGACAATAATGTCGTGGCATTTTGAAGTTAACAGGGAAATTGAAACAAGAAGCAAGAATAATCTTTATATATTTCATTAAGCACCAATGCACCATGACAAAAGTAGTTTGTCAAACCATGCACTTATTGTTCTAGCTAGACATATTATTCAAAACAAGATACTGATATCTGTAACATATCATCATGACTTCATTTTCTTCTGACACTCTTGGTACCATCTTTAGTTGATCCTGCAACAGAAAGCACAAAACCAACAATTAGCATAAGCTTTTCTGAATCCTATTTTTATTGTATTAAAAATCTTTGAAATGAATAAAATAATTGATAATGAAGTTAAATTTTTAAAAAAAAAAATATATATATATATATATATGATACTCACTTGTCACAGTCGACACTGCGGGAGATAGGGACATCCATTTGGACACCGCATTTGGTCGGAAGACTCTGCGCGGCGGCGTCCTTCAAGTCTGCATAGCGGTTGGCAGCGGCCTTAACACAACCACAGCAAGCCCTCTTGTCGGCCGTAGTTTGGGCCATCCCTTCACAGCTTTGACCCCAGCACAACACGGTGGAGATGGGCTAGCTTCATGTCCAGTGAGGTAATTGATGCACGGAACTAAAGCAGCATCCACCTGGCCGCAAGTAACGGCATGTCCTGGCTGGACAACCAATGAGAAGATGGCAATAATGGCAATCACTGCTACAACACCACCCTTCATTTTTTATTTATTTTTTTTTTGTATTGGACTAAGTGGGAGTATGTTTTTGCTGTTTTCGTGCTTGGCATTTGTGTTACAGTATGGGGGTATTTATAGGGCAGGGAGTCTGATTTTGTGAAATAAGCTGTGTTCTCAGCATTTTGTTTTGGTATTTTGGCGGCTTCTCTTTTGTGGTATGAAATGTCAGGAAACTTTGCCTGAAATAGCAAAGATGATGAGAAAATGAAACAGATCTTATCACCTTGACAGTTTTTCTTGAAATTAATTTTTTTTTCGATGTTATTTCTTGATTTTTAACATTTATTAGAAGTTGGCTTTCTTTAGATCACAAGGTGCAAGGGCTAATTGCATTTCTCCAGCTTCTGTGAGAAGGTGAATAGTGCATGATTCTTTGTGAAGTTTTGCAATTTTAGGTGTTAAAACAGTATTTTAGCGCTCTCGTTTAATAACTTATATTTTCCATGAAGAACTTAACCAATTTAAAAAATAAAAAAAATGTCCGGTAATATTTACTACCTGATGGATCGTCACTCGTCAATATTTTATTGTCGAACGATAATATTTTATTATAACAACTCAAAAACTAAAATTACAACTACAATCGTAGCCAACGGGCTAAGAGCCGACAAGACTAATTAAGAGCCAAGCCTGGAATTGGTAAAACCAATTCGGATTCACATAGACTAAGAAACTACCCACCCCAAACTAACCACTCCACGCCGGGAGACTTCAGCACTCCTTAAAGGAGACTGTAACACACCAAAAAAAACTGAAACCGGGCATGAGCAACCACTTCATACTACAGAACAGAAAAAACTGATCCGAATACGAGTTTCGCAAATCAATCGGGAAAAGAAAATACAAACAAAATAAGAAAACTACAACAATCTATAGATAAAAAATGAGAAAAAAAAAACAGAAAGAAAAAAGAAAAATGCCTCTCCCTCTCCCAAATTTACTGCCGCAGTCCCATCGTCTTCTCAGCTCCAAGACACCTCCGGGAAGCTCCGACCCGTTTTCACCCTGGACCAAAATTTCGGCCACCTTCGGACACCCAAAGGACCGCCATTGTTGGCCCTCCAATAAAAGACATGGAGGGGGAGGGGAAGGGGTAAGGAGGGAGGGGGAAGGGGAGAGGGGAAGAGGGAGGGGGGCGGCTGTAGGGAGGGGGAGGGAGGGGAGGAGAAGTAGGTTATGTTTTTTTTTTTCTTTTGGGGTAGAGAGAAGGAGGAGAGAAAAGTAGAAAGATGAGTGTCCATGCACAATGGATTCACTAGCAACCAAGGACGAAGGCATGTATTGCCAAGGGGGGCACTGGGCCCCCCTCAAATTTTGGGAAAAAAAACTAGGGGTATTTTGGTCTTTTCACTTTTTAATCTTAAAAAAATAAAAAATAGAAAATATAGTTTTTAATTATCTTGCATTCTTCTTTTCTGCTTTCATTCGTGAATCTTGAAAAATATTAGTCTTGGTCATTTTGCTTATTTTTTAAATCTTGTACATTTTTTAAGCTCCGCTATAAATTTTAACTTGAATTTTTGCATTATACTCTTGTGTCTCTATTTGTACATTTTGGTATATTGATGTAATTGTATTTTGTTATTTATTTTTTAATATGAAGATGTGATTGAATTAATATAATGACTTAATTAAAACATATTTTTTAGCCATTTTGACACGGTCGTACCCTTCTTATGTTCTCTGATGAGGTACTTCGTTATATTTTAGAATATTGATGCGGTAAATTTTTTGGTATCGGGTTCCGGTCCCTAGAAAGGAAAAAAAAAAAAAAGACAAAGTGGAAATTTGAACTCAAAATGGTTAAAAAGACATGGTTAAAAATATTTTTATTATAGAAAAGTGACAAAAAAAATTTAATATTACGGGCCCCTACCCGAGATTCCCTGGCCACATCTTGCTAAAGAACTATTTCACATTTGTCGTCGCTTTGCAAAAATAGTTGATGAAGTTGTTAGATGAGTCCATTGTACCTATTTGTAAACCATTCAGGATATCACTCACATCATGTATCACAATTCACAGTCTAGGATCGATCCCACTGCCGGATCTCCCGGGCCAAATAATCTTTGATATCATTTGTCATGCATCATGCCATTGGATGGAAGCCCAAAAATGAAGCCCATTGTGCCTAAATCTCTTTCCTGGATCCTGAACAGATCATGTCGAAAAATAATCTACAAAAACATTGTCACAACTCACACCCTTGTGGATAAAAGCACAAATACATGTAATAAATGAGCCTCTAGTGTTCCTCCCAAAAAAAAAAGAAAAAAGAGCCTCTAGTGATAATAAGTGGTTATGGAGTAATGTAACCCAGCTATAACTTGTATAACGGCGGCACTATGACTCTTCGGAGTTTGTGCTTTATTTGATTTATTTTAAGTAGGTTATGTACTTATTTTGCCTTGAATATAACGATTACTCTATTACATTTTATTTAATATAATAAAATTAGTCAATTTGCATTAGGCCGTCACAATTGAATTGGTTTGAAGCTACCTATAGTAGCATCTATTTAATCACACTAACTATAACTTTAATAACCAATAAAAAAAATAACCAATAATCGAAGAACGGCTTTTTTGACAAAATATTATAGTTAAGGGAAATTATTACAAAAATATAGTGAATTTGGGGTCTTTTAATTTTTTAAGATTGATCGTTGTTGCAATCAACGACTAAAGCTTAGTCGTTAACGCGAACAACGACCATGTCATAAATTTTTTTAAAAAAAAAATCATTCTAGTCGTTGCCACAGATAACGACTGAAGAATAAAAATATTTTTTTAAAAAAGAAAATTCCAGTCGTTGATGATAACGACTGGAGAATCGCCTAAATTTCAAAAAATGGTCAGCCGGGTGGTCAAATCCCGGCTGACACGGGAACAGCTTTTTTTTAAAGCAGTCGTTACCTGCAGTGGCCTCAAACACCTCCCAGCAGCGGCCTCTCGGCAGGGGCATTCCGGCAGCGGCATCCCGACAGTATCATCCCGGCAGCGGTGTCCCGACATTATTTTTTAAAGGTAATTTTTTCGTATATTTTTTTATAAAAAACAATTTTGTATTTTTCTTAATAACATGAAATTTTAAATTTTTGCATGAAATTACTAAATGTTAGTTGTATGCTATTTTTATTTGTTCATGTAATTTTTGCATGTTTGTTATAATTATGTTCATGTAATTTTTGTTAAATTTTTTCATGTTTCTTATAGTAATTGATTTAGTATATTTTGCTAATTTAGGGCTATATTTGTGTTTGTGAAGAAGATATGTCAAATTCAGATATAATTGGAGTGATTGTTCATTACGGGGACCAAATATTAATTGAAAATGTCTATCAAGTAGGATATAGTCGCCCTGCTATTGGAGCCACGAGAATTTCTCGAACGGCATATTTGGACAATTTGATATCTATACTACATGATATTCTGGGTTTGGATAGAAATCGTTATTTGTTAAAATTATCCGGTAAATACTATGATAACAACATGTCACGAGTCATTGCAATTAATATCAACCGAGACTTGTGGTTTTTCTTTGACCCGGAGGCCGGAAATAGAACTGTAGATATCTTTGTCGAGACGGAAGAAGTGCATCATAATGTCGTGTCTGATATCCCTTTAGAAAATTAATATTATCAATACGCATCTTACATTATGGGAGACAACACACTTGAAGCTCCTGTTACGATTCAAAGAACTAATAATGTTGTTGTTAATGATTTGAACACACGACCTTCTGAATCTGATCAGCCCAATATTGATAGATTATTGCCTGAATCTAACCTCGATGATCACGGGGATCGTGAAATTTCACCTTCTGAACCGAGTGAAAATGGGACAGACGATGAAAATGACACAGATGATGATGAAGATGCATTGGTGATACTTCTACACCTGACTCACAACCTATTGGAGGTGGCAAGAAATCGCAACATGTCGTGGATTCCGTCTGTGCACCATATAGAGACATACCTTTTTTTAATTTATCTTTCGAGGAATTTAACATTGATTCAGTTGGCGTTCCTCATCTGGCATTGTACTATGACGCAGATAAAGGTGTATTGAAAAGAAGTATGGTTTTCAAAGATAAAAACCATGTTCAATCTGTTGTTAAAGATTTTTCAGTTCGCCACGCAAAACGTGAGTATCGAGTTGTTGAGAGTACTCCAACTGTGTGGAAAGTTGTATGCAAACAAAATCAGGAAAGAGTTATATCAGCAAGCAGGGGCGGAGCCAGGACCATTGGTAAGGGGGTCAAGAGTAGTGGTGTCAATCGTGTCGTGTTTCGTGTCCGCGGGTCGTGTTCTGACACATGTATTTCATGTTTGACACCAATCCAAACACAACTTGTTTAATTATTCGTGTCAACATACACGATACGAACACGACCTATTTATGACACGGGTAACCCGACACGGCACGAAAGATTCTTTTGGAAACATAACCAAATAAATTTTCACCACAATCACGCAAATCTATGTGGAAAATACACTACAATCACGCATATTTATGTCAAAAATACGTTCAAAAAACTATAACCAAATATATTTTCATTTCCAAGCAGAAATTCAGACAACAAAACAAACATATTCTTAATTATCACACGAAAATCAATAAAGTTTGAAAATTCATTTTCCAATACTAAAAACTGGAAATTAGACTTGGAAATACATCAATACATCCCAATATTTTTAAAATGATAATAAGATAAAATAAGACCCACAAAATCTCCAATTTAACTTACTAAAATTCATGAAATATTTTTTATCCAACAAAATTATGAGGGGAGCCAAAGTACAAAATAATAAAAATATAGGTACTAGAAAGAAAAAAAATAAAAAGTTGGGGGGGGGGGCATGGCCCCCTGAGCATGGTGGTGGCACCATCATTGTCAGCAAGTAGGGATGGCAACGGGGCAGGTCTGGGACGGGTTTGCCTAAACCCGGGACCCGTCCCGCCCCGCCCCGCATTGAACCCGGGACCCGGCGGGTTGAACCCGCCAGCTAGCCAAAACTCTGCCTTTCAGTTTCATGCTATCTGCTGCTAAAAAATCAATCACAACAATCAATGAATCAAGTAACATTAATCAACAATTGAAAACCCCAACAAAATATTGATATGAATGTGCGTGAGATTTAATTCAATAAAAAAATCAAACCACCTTTAGATTTAATTAACAAGAACTAAAAGCCCACTCTTTCAAGTTGTTAAAATACCAAGCAATGACATTTAAGTTATCACAACATAAAACTTAAAAATATAAACTTTTGAATAACTGCTATTCAGATTAACCATGGCAGTGAGTGGAATCTGCGGTGAGGACGAGAGCAAGGCTTGCGGAAATAGAGAAAGAAGATCTGAAGGTAGAGACTAATTATTAATAAAAATAAATAAGGTATATATATGGGGCGGGTCCGGGGCAGGTCTAGCTGGACCCGTTACCCCCCGGACCCGACCGGGTCCAAAAAAAATCAAACTCGGACCCACTTTACCGGGTCTAGACCCGCCCCGTTCGGGGCGGGTTTGATGCGGGTCGGGTTTGAACCCGCCCCATTGCCATCCCTATCAGCAAGTTTGTCATCTGAACAATGCAATTGGTGGTTGCGGTCTAGTTTTGTCAAAAGATTGTCTGTATGGGAAATCACAAAGTTGGGGCCTCCTCACAGTTGTCTTATGAATTCTGTACGTACGGATCATAGGAACTTGTGTAAAAATTGGATTGATGATGATCTAATGGGCATGGTTGAGACTGATCCAGCGTATGACATCAAATATGTCCAACAGACGGTCAAAGATAAATATGACTACGACATTTCATATCATAAGGCGTGGCATAGTTTGCAGCGTGCTCGTGGAAATGTGTACGGAACTTGGAAAAGTTCCGTGCGGTTTTTGCCTAAGTATATGGAGGCATTACAAAAGTACAATCCGGGGACAGTGGTTGAGTGGTTTCACAAACAGTCAAATCATCAAGAAATTCATATGTTGGGTTATGTTTTTTGGACATTCAAGCCTTGCATTGAGGGATTCAAGTATTGTCGCAAAGTCATTAGTGTGGACGGGACTCATCTGTACTCAAAGTACAAACACAAGATGTTGATTGCTGCAGATTTGGGCTTGGTCTCGCATTTCAAGTATCGTGCCCCAGCCAGTACGATCTATGATAAATATGGGTACTGTGACTGTTGATGATGAGCTTAAGTTGCCTCTGCCGTCATACGGTGCTAGATATTACGTGTTGTTTTTTGCATTTTTATTATATCTACATGTTCACAATGATGCATTTCACTTATTCATTTATTTAATTTATTTCAGATGGGTACAACATTATAACTTTACTCATACTGCTAGCCACTCAGTACGGATATATAGGGAGATGTTTGATCGGTTAACAGAGGCACAAGTAAGTGTTTAAATTATTTCTATAATAAGTGTTTAAATTAATATTAATGTAAATTCTTTTTTGGCAGTGGACTTGGGAACCATATGACCTAAACTCGCCCGATATATCTATTCTTGGTGAAAGATGTCTCACAGCTAATTGGATGAGCCAGTGCCCACTTATTATATATGCCACAGTGGAGATACATCATCCTAATCGAGTGACACGTCAGTTTGGTATACGACAGGGTATACCAGAGGAGGTCTCACATTCACATGAGATGTTACATAGCGTAACTCGTAGGGGGAGAAGTGGAGTGGCATGGTCGAATTTTCATGATGGTTGGGTAACTTATTGGCAGAACAGAGCTACTTCAAGAATCTAGGGCTACCAGATTAATGGTGGTAGTAGTACAGAGGATGGATACATGGAGTGGTATCGTCGCATTACACGACTACGCATTACTCCATCATATCTTGAGATGGAGACGGGATACCAGCCATCAGATATTACAGCTCACGATGTCATTGTAAGATTATTTATTTATATATATATATATATAATATTTGCATCTAATTATGACATCCAAAATTACTTATACAAAATTATATTTATTTTCAGAGTAACTGGATGAGACGATTGAGGTTTGGTGCAAATGACGATTCAGAGTCATGGCCACATCTACGGAGAGTTGTTATGGATATCTGTGATGAAATGGAGAAATATATTCGCTCGTCTCAAAACATTGCATCACATCTTCGGGGGGATGCCCTTGAAGATACCACAACGACCACTCAAGACATGCCCACCACATTTGCACCCCGATGTACACATGGTTGGTCCTTCAAGATCTACACCTCAGATGCATCATGGTATGAATATTAATACTAATTCACGTACATTTATAGATATATGTTTCAGGTGTCATAATATTTTGATCTTATTTTCAGATATGGCTGGTCCATCTCATGGGTTTGGTAGAGATTATTATGTTCCCCAGTATTCACGATGCACTCGTATTTTTCACGCCTCCATTCGGGACCATCATGGACATCATATACATCACTTACTCTGATCCGACATCGGCATGCCGTCCCATCATTTCTCAGGTTTTGATCAATCCAGAGTTGGGCGCCCTGAATTTCATACGTCGCCTGTTGCATTTTGCCCGGTTAGCAGCGCCAGTACCACACATGATGATGATGATGATGATGATACACAGTCTGTTCAAGCGAATGACCATGTAGATGCAACTAGACGTAGAAGTAGACGTCAGATACAACATCCTAGATGTGGCACTGGGGGGCATAGGTATTAGGATTTTTATTGTGTCAAGACAAATATTGTATCACGACATATTGTATCATCATATTATTGTGTATTGTCTCGATATTTAGATTTCGCCTTTATATTAATGTGAATTGTCAAGACATAAAATACTGATGTGTTTTTCATTCACGATTATTGTTAACGGATAATAAAATTTACTTGTAAATATAACATTTATTTTAAATTTTTGTTGGTAATCGTTATTTCGATTAACGACTAGAGAATTCACGGATTAAAATCCTGATTCTCTAGTCGTTAATCATATTAACGACTAGGTAGGCAGTTTTTTTTAAAAAGGTTTTTTCCAGTCGTTTTTACTAATAATGAATGGAATAAAATTTAAAAAAAAAATTGAACTTTGGTCTTTGTTGCTATCAACGACTAAGCTTTAGTCGTTGATAGCATCAACGACTAAGTTTAAATTTTTAAAAACCCCCATTTATACTACAATTGTGTAATTTTTACCCCCATATACAATATTCCATTAAAAAACCCTCGAAGAACCTTGGAATTCAAATGTAGCTCGTATGGTTAATTAAAGAGTATATTATCGGGTGAGCAGACTCGGGTTTGAATCACACCCTCACCCCCACCCCCACCCCCACCCCCTCATTTAAGACATCTCATTTCTTCTTCCTTTTTAAAAAAAATGAAAAATAATAGAAGAACCTTTCTTAGGTTTCTTGAAAAAAAAAGGGATAAAAACATTTAACCCACCGAACTATGCCCAATTTTACACTTTGCCCACCAAACTATTTTTTGTTACACTTTACCCCCTGTGTTATGCGAATTTTACACTTTACCATACATGGACATTTTTGCCCCTATAGTTTTATCAATTTATTTTAATAGTTTTAGTTACCAATTTAAGCTCCCAATTGTTGCATTTAACCACCAAAATTTATAAAATCATCACATAATTTAATAAATATTAATATAACTCCAAAACAGCTTGTTCATGAATATATCAGGTCATCAGAATCAAACTGGATTTTTAGATTTAAAATTGGATATAGTCCATTACGATCATATCAGACCCAACATGCTTCTGTAAAATTAAAATATCCCCTAAAATTCATACATTTCTTTGACCGAAACAACACCGAGTGAGATGGCTCGCAACACCACCAGTCGGAAGATTACTGCCCCTAGATGTTAGGAAATTTATTTTATAGATTTTGATTAATGCCATGTAAAACTTAGAATAGAAAGTTGGCACCCCATTTTCCTTATAATTATTATTGTAATAGATAGGGCTGAATAAGCTGAGTCAAGTCATCTATGCCTAAAAATACAAGAAGTCAACTGAAGATGTGAAGTGAAGACTCCACTGAGGAACAACTGAGTATGGCCACGAGAGAAGATCAAGGACTCGACTGAAAGAGTATCAGCTGTGAGACAGCTGTGAGAAGAGTCAGTTAAGTCAACCCAAGAAGCCAAGTCAAGTTGAAGTGACAGATGAGTCTTTCAATCATTGGAGCAGACTCAAGTCACCTAGGAAAAGGCAGTTGCAAAGAGGAGTTAACTGAAAAGAATCCGTTGCACAAAAGTCAAGAACATTACTTAAATAAGTAATACTTCCATGCTGCCTTGTCTTAAAGTGCTCAGTCGCAGAAGTGTGCAAAAGGAATAAACCAATGGGAAGCACTACACCTCATGTCAGAACCTGAAAAGCTGGGCATTCATTTAATACGAGGAAAGGTCTACATCTCAAGATTGAAGACCAAGAAAAGACAAGCCAACGAACATAAGTGACTTTTGAAAATCAGCCTATCTCTTCAACGGGCAGATTTTTGAAAGTTCACTATAAAAGGCCGAGGAATCACTTTGAGAAAAGGTTACCTTGAATACCTGAACCACGAACAAGAAAGCAATATTAACATTGTAACCTGCAAAATATTCTCAAGTTATTCAAGCAAAATCCTCAAGCCTAAATCTCGAAGGAAATCGATCCAACACCAAGCTGTGAAGGAAAGACAACTTCAAACTATTGAAGAGGAAACTTTTGAAGAATCAAAAGGGGTCTACTTTCCAAAGAGGATTGTAGGAAGGTTCAAGGTCGAACCAATCTCAAGTTATTGGAGGGCTTCATGATCAAATCCAAGAAGCTTGAGAAAGTAAGTCAAGTAGCAAGACAAAGTAGCCCGTGAAGAAGATGAGTCGGACGAGAAGCCAGCTGTGTGATCAAGGCATCTCCAGACTGAGACCCAAAGGAGCAAGTCAGCTGTGTGATCAAGACTTGTATCTGGACTGATAACCACTTTGTGAATTGATCATTACTTAGTGGATTCCTCCAGGAGTTGGAGAAAAGAGGAGTAGAAGAATTACCACATCTTCGAACCTCTATAAAAATTATTGTGTCATTTACATTTCAGCATTTTATTTCTGTATACTCACTTCATATCTGCTGATAATTTGCTATCCAACTGATAAGTAACTAAGTGCTAAAATCAAGTGTTTAAAACAAAGTTAAATCAAATTCAAGGGTGTTAAGTCTTCCGCTGAAAAATTCATCACAACCAAGTTAAGGTTTAGACTAAACAATTGAGTTATTCTATCAACAAACTCTAATGAGTGTTGAGTGGCTAACTCTATTTGATTAACTAACTTATTGTCCTCAAGGACTTAGTTGTGTATTAAACTCGTAACTTATTTAAAAGTGTTAGGAATTTTATTGTTTAGATTTTGATGAATGCCATGTAAAACTTAGAATAGAAAGTTGGCACCCCAATTCTTGTTGTAAAATGCATTGTAATGAATAGAGCTGGCCGAAGTTGAGTTAAGTCGCCTACGCCCCTAACATGCAAGAAGACAATCAAGACTTGAAGGAAGACTCACTGCGAAACAAATTGAGTATGGCAAAGAAGAGTAGATGGGAACTCTATGAAGAAGCAGTGAGATGCGGTGAGTGGAGAATCAGTCAAGTCAACTCAAGAAAAGCCAAGTCTCAAGTTGAAGTGACGGAAGAGTCATCCAATGATTGGAAGTCGACTCTAAGTCACCCGAGGAAAGCAAGGAAATGCAGTCAAGTCGAGATAATCGTAAAAGATCCGTTGCACGAGAAATCAAGAGAATTACTTAAACAAGTAATATCTCCATACCACCTTTCTGAGTGCTCAGTCCCGAGAAGCGTGCAAAAGGAATGAATCAATGGGAAGCACTACACCGTGTCGAACTCGAAAAGGTGAAAGAACAATTCATACGAGGAAATGGGAATTCCAAGAAGCGCAACAAGACAAGCCAACGACGCAAGTGACTTTCAAAAATAAGCCTATCTCTTCAACGGGCAAATTTTTGAAAGTTCACTATAAAAGGCCGAGGAGTTTGTTTGAGAAAGTAGAGATACATAGATGACACATATGTGAGATATACAAGCATATTAGAAAAACTGAAATATTCTCAATCCTCAAGCCTACATTACGAAGAACATCAATCCAACACTCACCGTGAAGGAAAGATAACTTCAATCGGTTGAAGAGGAAAATATCGAAAACAAGGGTCTACATTCCGGGAAGGATTGTAGGAAGGTTCAAGGTTGAGCCAAGTCTTAAGCTTTTGGAGGGCTTCGTGATCAAATCCAAAGAGCTTGAGCAAGTGAGTTTGTAGTAGCAAGGCAAACCTGCCCTGTGAAGAAGCCGAGTCGCACGAGAAGCTTGGTGAGTGATCAAGGCGCGTCTCAGGATCGAGTCCCAAAGGATCAAGTCAGTGTGTGATCAAGACTTGTATGGACTGTTACCACTTTGTAAACCGATCATTACTTAGTGGATTCCTCGGGAGTTGGAGAAGAGAGGAGTAGAAGAATTACCCCATCTTCGAACCTCTATAAAAATTTCATTGTGTCATTTACATTTCAAAGACTTTAATTCTTGCAATTTTAATCGCTTATATCTCTGATAAATTTGCTATCCACTTGATAAATTATAAGTACTAAACCAAGCACTAAACTCTTACTTAATCAAACTTAAGGGTGTTAAGTCTTCCACGAAAAACAAAACCACAATCGAGTTAATTTAGAGCTAACAGGTGAGTTACTCCATCAAGCTCGGTTGAGTCTGTTGAGTGATTAACTCTACTTGAGTGACTAAGTTATCATCCATCAAGGACACAAAAGTGTGTGTAGTATCAACTCAGAGATTTAAAAGGACTAAATCGAAAATTTGGTAAGGTTTATTCAACCCCCTTCTAAACCTTACACTTACACCCCTTGGCACCTACAAGTGGTATCGAGTGGTTGGTTCATTGAACCCTCCGCACGGTTAGTTCTTGAACTAGATCTCCAAACTTTTCAAAGTCTGCTTTAGTACTTAAACTTTCAAAACTCTTCTTTATCATTAAAAGTTATTATCATGGAAGCAAATTTGACACGCATCCCTATGTTCACTATTGAAGAATTTGATGATTGGAAAATTCGTATGCGTGCTCATCTATCAAAGATTACATGATGAGATGTGGATAGTGATAGAAGATGGGCCTCGCAAATCTTAAAGGTGAACACAATTTGTCACGAAGAGTTGCGGTGAAGGAGAAGAAGATGTTGCTCTAGACCGATCATGGTTGAAAAACCAAGAATCGAGTGGACAAATGATGACGAGAAAAGATATAACCTGGACAATGTAGCCAAGGACATCCTCTACAAAACCTTGGACAAAGCCATGTTCAACAAAGTCAAATCATGCAAAACGGCTAAAGAAATGCTGGGGGACAAGTCGACATTGATTTGTGAAGGCTCGTGAGCAAATCAAAGAAAACAAATTATCGGTGCATTTGTCTGTAAATTTGAGAACTTCAAAATGATCTCGAGGAGAGAACCTGGATCAACTAGACGCTCGGTTCACGTAAATCACAAATGAGTATCGCACTTGGAAAGGAATATACACGAAGGAAATGTGTATGAAGATCCTAAAAAGTCTTCACTGAATGGGAAATGAAGGTCATGGCACCGAGACATTCCATGGACCTATCAAAGACATCCAACCATGAGTTATTCTCGGACCTCAAAGCCTACGAGTTTGAGTGAGAAGAAAAGACGAGGAAGAGACAGTTGTACCCAAAACAATTTGCTCTAATTGTTAAAGATGGGAAGAGAGCCGAGGTCAAAGAGGTCATTGACCCGAAAAGAAATAGCCCCGATGGTTAAGAGGTTCAACAAGTTCTTCAATAAGAACTACAAGAGAGGAAAGGGTGAATCTTCCGGAAGACACTCGGCTCCCTCCAAATCAAGGGATGATAGGCCAACCAAGAGAACAGATCATCAAAAAGTTGAGTATCAAAGGACAATCGACAATCCAAGAATGGAAAAAGAGTCGATCAAAAGGCCGAGTATCTATGTTGGAACTCAGAGACAACCAGGTCACTATGCCATTGATTTGTCCATATCTTGTAGTCAACAAGTCTGGGATGAAGAAGAAAGGAAGATCTTGAGAGAAAGAAGACAAGAAAAGAAAAAGGCAATGATGGTCTGCCGAGATCACAAAAAACCAAGTCAAGAGAGACGGTGATTCAGAGAAGCTTGTGGCGACTACTCAAGTGACTCGAAGAAGAAGCCTTGATCCGCTTGATGGCCAAAGAACATGATCAAGAAGATGAGGTACAATCTAACTCAACAAACTCGACACTAGTGATAGTGGATCATGACACACACACACTTCATCACCCACTGATCTTTATGATTCATTAGGCAAAATGATGAAAGATTTTGAACACATTAAATCCTCACACACACTATTGAATGAGGAAAACAAATTTACTCAAAAGTCAAAACTCAAAGTCGACTAAGAGCCGAGTACTCTAAGTCAAATAGCCGATGAGAGTGAAAGTTTAAAAATTTGAAAATGCTAAATTAGTAGCGAGTAAATTGCCGCTATAGAAAAGAGGGAGAATGACCTCAAGAATGTTATTGCCTCATTCACTAAGGCATCTAAATCATTGGATAATCTTATCATGAGTCAAAGAGAATGTGGAGACAAGACAAAGCTTAGGATTTAATTCCTCGTGCTATGTCAAACCTCAAAAGTAATTTTGGAAAAAGGATCTTCAAGTCATGAAGAGTCCGAAAAATCCAAAACTCTAAATGTTGCACACACATTCACTCCAAAGCACAATAACAAGCAAAGCGGCCTTGGTTACAAAGGAAAAGGAAAATGGCCGAGTTGAGTGTCTTTGAAAGGATAGTGAGAATAGATTCACCGAGTCCTCAAAGCAAACTCCTACGAAAAATACTCGTAAAAAGGAAGCAGAGCTACCAAAAATCCCAGAAAATCCATAAAAGAAATACATATGATGGGAATGGTAGAAAATATCCAAGCCAAGTGATTGGAATAATGTGAACTATCAAAGATAAACTTATGGAATATAAGCCCAAATGGCAAAGGCCTAGAACTCGGCAAATGCCATTCCAAAAGTATAAGAGCTTTCATCAAAGACACCTATGCACCTAGGCATCACACTCAAAGTCACCACAACTACCCAAGAAAGGCAATTGCTAAAACACATATACAGCATACGACAAAAGAGACAATTTGTATGAACCTAGAATCCCCAAGCAATTTGCGAATTAATTATGATTATGGCATCGATAGATGGCAACCCCTTAGAGTCAAATCATTTGGCTATAAGTTGGTTGGATCATCTTACAATTCTAACCCCTCGGGACCGGACAAGTATGGGTACCTAAAACTTAATTTCCTTGATTGCGGGTTCAAGGAACAGTGAGTGCCAAGGAACCTGGTACATGGATAGTGGTATTCCGGACACACATGACAGAAACAAGAAAAATCTGTCAAAATTCAAGGAAGTTAAAGGAGCAAAAGTCATATTTGGAGGAAATGAAGCTCTGGTGAAATAAGAGGCATTGGAACCATCAAGAGGAATGGATTAGAAATCACAGACGTTGCATATGTTGAAGGACTCAACTTTAACTTTGCTAAGCATCGACCAACTCGTGACAAGGGTTACAACGTTGGATTCAACATGGGAATATGCCAAATCAAAGATATTGAATCAAATGAAGTTGTCTTTTGCAAGGATGTAGACGAGAAAAATATGTATATAGTGGATTGGTCAATCGCAACACCCAAGTGCATGTCTACTAGCAAAGAGCACAAACTAAATCAAGTTGGATGTGGCACAAAAAGCCGAGTCACTGAATTTCAAAACAATTAACAAGTGGCAAGAAGTCATCTTGTAGAAGGACTTCGGACTCGGTATACAAGAAGGAGAGTATATGTGATGCATGTCGGAAGGAAAGCAAATCAAATCGTCATTCAAAGAAAAGACATGCCCATCCTCAACAAGAATATTACATCCGCTTCATATGGATCTATTTGGCCAAAAGAGAACCGGCCAAAGATAAGTGGAAAGAAATACACCTTGGTGGTAGTAGATGACTATTCAAGATATACATGGACAATATTCATGTGCAAGAAGAAAGAAACTCTACAAAAACTACCACGCGGTGATGAAGAGGATTCAAAACGAGAAGAGTCAAACCATTATCAAAATAAGATCGACAGAGGAACCGAGTTTGTCAATGGAATAATAACTCGATTGTATTGAGAATGGTATTGGTCATGAACTATCCAGCAAGGACTCCACTTGTGAGAATGGAGTTGCGAAAGAAGGAATAGAACCCTCAAAGAAAAGCAAAGGACCATGTTAGTCAAGCGGGGTTACCAAAAAGATTTTGGGTGAAGCAATCAACACAACTTGCTACACCCAAAACAGGATGTATGATAAATAGGCGGTGACAAAGACTCCCTATGAGATCGGATGGAAGAAAACCAAATGTTGCATATTTCATAATATTTGGATGTAAATGCTTCATCCACAACAATGGCAAAGACAATCTAAAGGCTTTTGATGCTAAAGTCGATGAAGGTATCTTCTTAGGATACTCGGTGAAAGCAAAGCCTACAGAATACTTAACAAAAGAACTATGGTTACGAAGAATCCATTCATGTAGTATTCGATGAGCCAAAGGTAAATGGAGAAGACATTGAAGAGTCGGTGATAAGTTTGAATCATCCAACCATACTGAAGAAGAATCCTTATGCCGACGAAAATTTGGAATCATCAATTCGAGGAAGAAGATGAGATAGTTGAATCTCAAAAAAAATTTGGAAAATTTGCGGCTAAGTGATAACGAGAGAGCCGACCCAAAGAACACAGTGCAAGTCGATGAATCCACTAACTTACTCCAACTTTGATGTAAGATGGATGAGAGACCATCCACTTAACTTGTCATTGGAGATATAAGAGAAGGTGTCAAAACAAGATCCGAACTCAACAAGAAGCCATGTTCACATGCTTCATCTCGCAAATAGAGCCCAAAGATGTGTCCCAAGCATTGGGACGACACACATTGGATTCAAGCTATGCAAGAAGAGTGAATCAGTTTGAGAGAAATAAAGTATGGGAATTAGTGCAAAGACCCATACATCAAAATGTTATTGGAACCAAATGGGTGTTCGAAATAAGATGAACGAGGAAGGTTACGTGGTAAGAAACAAAGCAATACTAGTAGCCAAAGGATATTGCCAAGAAGAAGGGATAGATTTTGATGAAACATTTGCCCCTGTAGCAAGATTGGAAGCTATAAGGATGTTTCTTGCCTATGCACGACTCACAAGAATTTCATTGTATATCGATGGATGTAAAAAGTGCATTCTAAATGGTTTATTGGAAGAAGAAGTGTATGTTGAACAACCTCCAGGATTTGAACAGAAGACTCTTGGAGATAAGGTATACAAACTCAAGAAAGCTCTGTATGGATTAAGCAGGCACCCGAGCATGGTATGATACCTTATCATAATTCCTAAGCGAAAATGGATTCTCAAAAGGAAAAGTAGATAGAACACTTTTGTAATTCAAGACAAGAAAAGTATTCTACTTGTTCAAATATATGTTGATGACATCATCTTTGGATCCACAAACAAAGAGTTGTGTGAAAAGTTTTCAAACCTCATGCAAAGTAAATTTGAAATGAGCATGATGGGAGAGATGACATTCTTCCTGGACTCCAAGTGAAACAGTGAAGGATGGAACCTTCATAAGTCGGACAAAATACACCAGAGATTTAATGAAAAAATTTGGTATGGAAGAGAAGTCTTACGTGAAAATACCAATGAACACATCATCAAAATGGACATGGATGCAGATGGCAAGCATGTAGATCAAACAAGATACTGAGCACTTATTGGATCACTGCTCTATCTCACAGCAAGCGACCGGACATCACCTTTCTTTGTAGGTGTATGTGCAAGATTTCAATCTGCTCCAAAAGAAAGCCATATGACAAAGAAAGCTAAGAGAGTATTGAGATACTTGAAAGGAAGCCAAGAAGTAGGCCTATGGTATCCAAAGGAAGGTGGATTCAAGCTAATTGGCTATTTGATTCTCGACTATCTTTGGATGCGAGTAGACAGGAAGAGCACTTCAGGCACATGTCAAATGCTAGAAACAGACTGATTTCTGGTTTAGCAAGAAGCAAAACTCAATAGCCACCTCCACAGGTGAGGCAGAATACATAGGCTATGCAGCATTTGTTGTGCCCAAGTCCTATGGATGAGACAAAGAATTTGAGAGACTATGAAATTGAGGAAAAAGAGATTCCAATCATGTGTGATAACACAAGTGCAATTGCAATCACTCAAAATCTGTGTTGCATTCAAGAACAAAGCACATTGATGTCGATATCACTTCATAAGAGATCATGTTGAAAAGAAGGACATCATCCTGGAATATATCTCAACCGATAAACAACTAGTGACATCTTCACAAAACCATTATGTGAGTCAAGATTTGAAGAACTCAAACATGAGTTGGGGTTAATTGGTGAAAGTGACACTGGGATTTAATCAAAGAAGAGAAATGGAACAGAAAAGGGGTGAAAAAGAGTGAAAAAGAAATCGGCTCAAGTAAATCATGTATCGGAAAAGACGGCTACACCGAGTCGGTGATATTTGAGTCACTAAGAGAAGCTGTGAGAAGTAGAGTTAAATCGCTAAGGGATAATTTGAATAACTTATGAGCAAAGTGACAACAACTATTGTCGTTTTGACTAAGCGGGAATGTTTTAAGAAATACGTCAAAGATAATGATGATGTGTACGGACATAAAGCCGCACACCAAGCTTATGATTGGATATAAATATCTGCCGCATTAAATACGAGACATGAAATGCTAAATAGGCGTGCAAAATCTAAGCCGTTGATTTCGATCACATTTCAAAACCACCCGCACGCCCTTTCATAAACCATATTTAAACCATTTTCGTCCGTTTTTCTCTCACACTTCTAAAAACTGTTCATTTCTTTCTCTCAAAAGCAAAGGCAAAATTCTCTCGAAACCCTATCTATCTTGATTACTTTCGAGTTTTTCCTTGATACAATCTCGAAAATGGCACCAACTTATGACTTTACCAAGTTAGGGAAGCAAATCCACACCGGCTCTACGGTGGATTTGACGAAATGATGAAACAGGGTTAAACGACACCCTAGTGAAGAAAATCCGACAAGTTAGAAACGCCCGGTTCGAAACCGTTTCGACGTTAGAATACCCGATGACATATGTGGAGGAAGTCGCACAATTCTACGTGAATCTTTGAGATTCACGATGAAGGAATCAAGTCATCAGTACACGAAAGCGGTGACTATCTCTTCCAAGGATTTGGCGAACATTGCTCACTACCAGCCAGGAAGGAGCATCGAGATTAACGGGTTTGATGTAAACCTGGTCAAGCTTGGAAAGAAATAGTCAAGCGACTTTTTTGATAAAATTGTGTTTGAAAGAAACAAGAGATCTTTGAAGGAGGACTATCACAAGTCTTTGTTGGACATAGTTGCCAAATGTATCGACATCAAGTTTGGCAAACTTTGACCAATCTGTCAAAGGCAAAGCTGATTGTAATGGCTGCAATCATCGAAGCAAAGAAGATAAAGGGCTGAGTTTGTCTACGGCCAGACTCTGCCCTTAACGTGGGGAACAAATCCTTCAAAGAAGATGGCACATTTGGAGGATCCCTAGGATATGGCCTAGTGATTGGCCGGCTAATGGAGGTGAAAGAGTCCCTCTTAGACATGAGAAGGCATTCCATGTTAACAAGAGGATATTTGAGCAAACCTCTCTCGCGCACTGAAGAGAGCTTACGCCAAGAGACCCGACACGGTGAGTGGGGGAATCGGTGACCCGAAGATACGATGTTTCCTCTCGGCCCAAGAAGAAAGTCCCCCTGCGGTACTGCTAAGAAGATGTTGTTGCCCCCGCAAAGAAAGAAAACCAAACATGCTCATGCCCCTGCAAAGAGTCACTCCGCCTAAAGCCCGGCCGTGTCTCCCGCCCCAGCGGTGGTCGAGAAGGACTCACAAATACCTTCTCCGATCGTCAAAAAGAGGAGAACAGAGAAGCCACGATGGCTGCTCCCGAGAAAAGACACCAAAGACCGGCCCTGACCGCTCAAGACTCGAGAGGACACCTCGAACGAGTAAATCCCTCCGGTACAAACAAGGAGACGAAGAAGAATCATCAAGCGATCCGAATGGAGAAACCCGGTGAGTCGATTACTCGGCTAGAGAAGATATCGGAGACTACCGGAGAAGTAGAGTCTCCGGATGTAGTTGATGAAAGCTTGCCAAGTCTCTTTGAAGGCGATCGCAGAGGCAACCAAGACACATTGTAATTCACACAGTGAAGCACAAGAAGAACCGCTAGAGCGGATAGTGATGTAATGATCCTATCTCCACCTTACCCGGACATCCAAAGGCCTCGAGTTTATAGAAGAAGAAGAGGAATCGCTAAATTTCCTTGGACTAAAAAGCGTGCCCCAAAGACTTGATGAAGACAATCGCTTAGATATCCTGCAGATTTACAAGGAAAAGGAGAGAGAAAAGCAAGCCGAGGAAGGCGAGGCACGTGAGAAGGCAAGCATCCGCCCTATCTCCGGCACCACAGTAACACACACATCCTCTCCTTGATGTCTTCTCGGGCGGTGATGAGGATCCGCAGAATCTGCCGCCACGAAGAGTTGCAAATGCAGCAAGTATTGCACGAATCAAGAATCCTTCACGAGCAAAGATTGATGGAGGGACCAGGAGAGTCCTCGAACACACCGAAATTGATCCAATGGGAGTGGTTGACAAATCGCCAATGTTGTTGTTCTACCACTTTGACTCACTCGGAAGAAGGCAATAAGAATGGCGATGGCGGGACAATGGAGACCCCAAATCGAGCAACCCCTATTGAAGGTGTGTTACCACCTGCCCCAACGGCCTGAACAATCAATCGAAACAGCCGGGAGCTTGGAGACGAGTGACCCCATTCCAAGTCACTCAGCTGGTGCGCCAAATTATGCGAAGTTTTTAAGGAAAGCGATGTCCAACAAGAACAAATGGGCGGAGAATGGGATTGTAAATTTGACGGAAGAATGTAGCGCACTCATACAAAGGAAAATACCGCAAAAGCTGAAAGATCCGGGGAGTTTCACTATCCCTTGTACAATAGGCGATATTTTCTTTGATAATGTACTTTGTGATCTAGGATCTAGTATTAATTTGATGCCACCGTCCATTCTCGGAAGCTTGGACTCGGAGAAGTGAGACCATCCACGGTCACCCTACAACTCGCGGATAGATCACTCGTATATCCAACGGGATACTAGAAGATGTGCTCATAAAAGTCGATAAATTCATATTCCCCGTGGATTTTCTAGTGCTAGATATGAATGAGGATTGTGACACCCCTCTTATACTTGGGCGTCCATTTTTGGCAACCGCGGAAGCACTAATAGATGTTAAGAAAGGGGAGCTTACATTACAAGTTGATGATGAGCGTATTTCATTTTCCGTTCTCCGGAATGTGAAAGGACATGATGATCTTAATGGTTGTAAAACAAAAACAATTGCTAATTCCTGTACTCAAGCTAATAGCTTGAATAATTGTGTGCATTCTAAAGATAATATGCAGGGATTAACAATGAAGAAGAAGGAAAGGCACAAAAAGCCTGAAGTTGAACCAAGAGCGTGCACGTACCATTCGCACGATGGAGAGGAGAACATGTGGATAGTTGACGAGCATGAAAAACCTCCTTTAGTAATAATCAAGGGAGGTGTACATCCAAGTGAGCGGGATTGGCATGGAAAACTGCATGATGAGGTGACAAGCCTCATTTCGCAAGGATCATAATTGGAATCAAAAGGCGTCGAGCTATAGACGGTAAATCTAGCGATTGTTGGGAGGCAACCCAATGGTAACTTCACACTTTTCTTTATTGAAATTCTATCTTTCCTTACGTGCGATATAATTTCATTTAAGTTTGGGGGAGAGATAGTATCTTGATATGAAATGTGTGGATTTAAAAAAAAAAAAATAATCATGCATTTTGTGTTTCATATAGTTGCATTAGAGCATTCTAGGTTGCATTTGCATTAGAGCACGTTTATAGCTTTAGCACGTCTATTGCTTTCGTAGTAGTTAGAGAGTGAGTTGATCAAGCATGTTGCAACTTGTTGTTTGTGTGTTGATGGAAAATTCATATTGTTGGGATTTGATGTTGTTTATGGATTGATTGAGCCTCGAATAGATAACTTTGAGCATGTTGATATGAAAAACCTGGTGTGATGCTTTGAATTACATTTTGACAAGCCTCGTGAGCTTTGAGCCTTTCGCTTATATCTTATGCAGTCTTGTTGTAATTTGAGTGTATCGTTCATGTTGATTAAAATTCTAGAACTTGCTTGGGTATCTCTGTCAAGGCCACATGTGTATGTGAATTGTGAATGTGATTAAAGGCCATCTTTGTTAGCCTTTCATGCCTTTTGCCTACCTAAAAATGTGAAAAACTCTAGTTAGCCAAGTTGAGCCTATAGCTTATTTCTTTGATAACCACAAAATTTAACCCTTGATCTTACTATATTTCCATCACCTTATACTCGAATGTATAACGTTGAGTAAAAGAGGAATGAACGAGGTTGAATGGGTGGGAATTGAAAAATAGGATAATTGGGCATACTTGGTTAAATGGAATAAAAAAAAAAAAAGAGGAAGGAAAGATGTTGAAAATGCACAAATGAAAAGAAAAGAAGCTAAAAAAAAAAAGATTGAAAAGTGGATAGACTTGGGGGGCGAAGGATTGTGAATGGAAGTGATTCTCAAAAGAAAAGATGGAAATGGAGAATAAATGAAATTGATAAAAATGAGGGGTGATTGGAGTAGCATATGGGATTGGAATGAAAATGATTGATATGCTCATCGGTCTATACACTCGAGTTTGAGTCACTTTATCCAAAAATCTCCTACCTAAACCAAAGAGCCTTCATTACAACCAAATGAGAAAGTCCTTTATGATTCACAAATTGCATACACTCTAGTGGCGGAGATATGAGACGAATTGCAAGCCTATGGTAATTTTGCGACATCGAATTGATTTGAGCGTAAACACGTCCTATAACCTCGTGAGATGAGAGTATACACTTAACTTTGAGAGTTGGATTGAGCATTTCACTTTGTTTTATTTGAGGCGTGTTCTTTGATTAGATATTTGAGGCTTGATTGAGTTGTACTCAGCATTCATGACAAACAATTTGGATTTTCTTGTAGACTCTTGGTGTGCGTTGTTATCTTTATCTCCCTGTTGTACTTTATCGTGTTCTAAATATTGTTGATCGGGACGGTCAACAGTTTAAGTTTGGGGGATTTTGATAAGCGTGAATTTTGCATGTGTTTTGATGTGTATTTCGAGCTATAATGATAAGTAAACATGCATATACTCGCGTTAAACGTTACATATTCACTCCTTGTGGAAAAGATATTACACTTTGCTTATTTTGTAGGAATTTCATGATATTTGAAGCTAATTGAATAAGAATACGAGGAAAGCAAAGTGGAAACACGGAGAATTGAGTGGATATACGAAAGTGAAGCCTAAAAGAGCGAAAGTTGAGCGTTCACGGAAGAAAACAGGGGGCACACGGGTTGGCGTGCCTCAAGACACCACCCGTGCACCCCCGTACAAGGTTGATTGAAGGCTGCGACATGGCGCACGGGTAGCCCATGCATGGCGCACCACCCGTGCGCCCTACAGAGTCGGATTTTCTCAGGAGTGGCGCACGGGTAGGCCGTGCTCCGACGCACCACCCGTGCGCGCCCTACTGAGAGTTGGGGTATTCAGCGAGGTGGCGCACGGGTAACCCGTGCGTGGGCGCACGACCCGTGCGTCGCTGGGCTGAATCCCACAATCTGCCGCATTAAGCCCTAAACATGATGGGGAGTATAAGAAGGCTTTTTGGGCGCACACAAGGAGGATCGACATATTTTGGGATCTACAACACAAGACAAGGGTCTATTCTTGGAAGAAGACATCAAGGAGACAATCGGGTTGCATCGGAGCTTAAGGAACGGAGATATATCGAGAGATTGTCGACTTTCCTAAGTTTTTCTTGCTTCTCTTTTAGTTTCAATCTTTCATTTTAGTTGTAATGGCTTTGAACAATTTGTTTATGAGTTGTTTAGAAATCATGTGTAGCTAAACTCTTGAGATTTCGGGTTTTGGAAGTAGATTAATGAACTCTTGTTGGAAGTTTTAATCTTAGTTGAAGTTATTATCTTAAAGCCTATTTGAGTATTTTGAGCTTATTCTTGTTTTATCACTTGATCAATGATTTAACTTGTTTGATATATTGATTCATAATTCGAGAGATGAGTTTCAATATTAGATCTTGAATACTCGACACAAATATTTGCATGAATCGAGAGGTTTGCGAATATTGTGAGGACATTTGATCTTTGATACTTTTGGGAGTTGAATGCTTCATGTTGAGTAGAGATGCTAGCATAAGTATTTCAATCTACATTTTATATGCATCTCGAGAGAGAGGATAAAATAGTTTTGTGATCGTCTTATAGGAATATTGATAATAACTTTGGCTTTGATTTAATCGGACAACAAGAGGATTATTAATCGAAACCTTAACTCGAAATCCATTCCATTATCTTGATACTTCTATCATTTGTATTATCTCAATCTTGTGTTTTAGTGATTTAAATTGTCTTAATCTCAATACAACAATCATCCAATTTCGATCGTCTAAATAAAAATAAGACTATTTTGGTTCAATACTTAGCACACTAATTTATTAGTCTCCGTGGATACGACCTTGCTACCCTATTCTATAAACTACACCGTACACTTGCGGTGAAGCTAAAAATAAGGTGAACAATGCCACATAGAAGAGACTAAGACAAGTGACATCGTCGAAAGGGAGGACAATGCCTCGCCGCAGAGAGACTGCGGAGATAATGAAGGCCCACGGGAGGTTGAGACTTCCGGGGTAAAGAAAGTCAAGTAGAGAACATCTCTCCTGCTATAATCGACCCATCCGAGAAGGAGATAAGCGCACTTCATGATTCCCGGGATAATCGATGTATCCTTTCCGGGATCGAAGGCGAAGAAGAAGCCGAGTCATCCCGGTGCCAAATCCAAAAGACTCAGTGCGGATGTTCCAAGCACGAGTAAGTCCGATCCCAAGACTACTCGTCAAACCTTTAACTTTGATGATGAGCCACCAATGGAAATCTCATCATCGTCCGATGACGCTTACTCGATAAGGCCGAGGACGATCATGCGATTGGAAAAATCGGTGAGACCAACGTTGCATTAAGACAGTGAGGCTCAAGAAATCTGCGACCAACGGTTGTTGAGACACCGAGGATCACAAACCGGGAATACTTCACAACAAAACCCCGGTATGCCCAAAGATCCACCGAGCAGCTCCTCAAGTCGCCGCAGATTGATTCCCAAAAGAACTTCACGCGCACCGCTCATCATCGAACAGATCCGGTTGGCGGCGATGAATCTTTTGTAGAATCTTTCCCTTTTCACCGGAGATACGAACTCCACGAAGAGTCGAAAAACGAACAAGCACGCTATCACAAACCAGCTCTGTTCTTCCATCGACACCATTGTTCCGGTGATTATGATTTTGATCTTTGCATGGCCATCACTTCAGCGTGAAGAATCAATCAAGTACGAGAAGTGTTCAAGGCACTATTTGCCGAGGTTGAACGGATGGAGAGGCATCGAGGCCTCTTTGGATATGCGATCGACAATGAGAGATGCCACCACAAATTACCGACTTGAGAGGCATAACATCCGAATCGAATCGGGGAATGGTGGCAACAAAGAGCAAACAATGCGTGTAGAACAAGTGAGATACTTCAGGACATTGTTCAACAAGTCGCTAGTGTGGAGAGCTGAAAATGCCGATGCAAAAACGAAGCCGAGAGAACATATTGAGCACATGCATGAAGCTCATCTTCGCCGAGATAAAGCTCTGCGTGAGCGAAATACAAATGATCTACGACGTTTGGAAGAACACATGACTAGAAAATTCAGCCTTCTCATGGCCGAGATGAAGTCGATTTTCAGAGTCCAACGCTACTCGATCCGATTCGTCGCTTACAACGCAGCGAGACTTGAAGCGAGAACTTCGACTATCCGCAGCTCGACTTCATGCTTGCCAAGATGTTCCCTGGGGTTCCTCTATCCTTTGATGATGCCAAAAAGGGGGAAGAGGAATACCTTAAAGCAACAAAAAAGTGAAAAGAAAGGAGCAATGAGAAGGAGCAATTTGAGAAGGGAAAATCGGTGAGGAAATTTTGAAACAAAAGAAAGGAAAATCGAGGGGGAAGGATCAAAAGATATGACCTTGATGATTGCACAAACCCTCAACAAGGTCTGTCACGGTGACATTATAAGCAAGCAAACTCCTGTGACTCGCCACTCCAACACTGCTATATCTATGGCCGAAAAGAGAAAAACAATTGAAGCGGGGATGAAGGAAGTGGAAGGAAGAATGGATGCCCGGGTCATGAACATCTTGAAAGAACACGGAGGCATTCCAAAGAGACAGAGACACCTATGCCATCTCGGATGTCGGGACAGAGCCACGATCAGTTGATGAATTTAAAACGCTCGAAACGGGGATATTTTGCAAATATGTCCATGGCTCAAGCTTGGGACTTGTCTTTGGGAAAAGGGTCTCACGTTATGTGAAGAAGGCGACAGCAGCAGACTTAAGCGATCGCTCTGCTGGTCACTCGCTAGTCACTCGGTGGGAAGAAGAAGACCCCAAGACAAAGATACGCCCCAGGAGGTAGAGGAAGAAGCGATAGTGGAGGAAGAAGCTTGGACCTAGGGCCTCGCCCAAGAATATTGAATACGTAGATCCGGGAAAGAAAGGAGGGATCTACTGGGCGGGCTTGACCAAGTGGCAAATTTAAAAGTGGCTAAAACTAACGCCGAGTATGCAAAAAGAATAGATGAAGTGTTTGTCTGTCAACCCTTCGTGTATTTTATTATGTAAATACATACAATGTAAGTCTTCCGTAATAAAGCTATAAATTCTTTATTTTTGTGAAGACAATTATATACTACGATACACCTTGTAAACAGTTGTGTTAAGTACAAGAATGATATGATCAATAAAAAGATTGATTCTGCGATACATTCTATGTCAATACACTATCTCGTATGTATCTTTGTTATTTGCATTTTTGTATGGTTTAAGTTTTGGCATCATCAAAAAGGGGGAAATTGTTAGGAATTTTATTGTTTAGATTTTGATGAATGCCATGTAAAACTTAGAATAGAAAGTTGGCACCCCAATTCTTGTTGTAAAATGCATTGTAATGAATAGAGCCGTAAGCCAAGGTGAGTTAAGTCGCCTACGCCCTAACATGCAAGAAGACAATCAAGACTTGAAGGAAGACTCATTGCGAAACATTTGAGTATGGCAAAGAAGAGTAGATGGAACTCTATCAAGAAGCGGTGAGATGCGGTGAGTGGAGAATCGGTCAAGTCAACTCAAGAAAAGCCAAGTCTCAAGTTGAAGTGACGGAAGAGTCATCCATGATTGGAAGCGACTTCTAAGTCACCCGAGGAAAGCAAGGAAATGCGGTCAAGTCGAGATAATCGTAAAAGATCCGTTTGCGAGAAATCAAGAGAATTACTTAAACAAGTAATATCTCCATACCACCTTTCTCGGAGTGCTCAGTCCCGAAGCGTGCAAAAGGAATGAACCAATGGGAAGCACTACACCGTGTCGAACTCGAAAAGGTGAAAGAACAATTCATACGAGGAAATGGCAATTCCAAGAAGCGCAACAAGACAAGCCAACGACCTGCAAGTGACTTTCAAAAATAAGCCTATCTCTTCAACGGGCAAATTTTTGAAAGTTCACTATAAAAGGCCGAGGAGTTTGTTTGAGAAAGTAGAGATACATAGATGACACATATGTGAGATATACAAGCATATTAGAAAACTGAAATATTCTCAATCCTCAAGCCTACATTACGAAGAACATCAATCCAACACTCACTGTGAAGGAAAGATAACTTCAATCGGTTGAAGAGGAAAATATCGAAAACAAGGGTCTACATTCCGGGAAGGATTGTAGGAAGGTTCAAGGTTGAGCCAAGTCTTAAGCTTTTGGAGGGCTTCGTGATCAAATCCAAAGAGCTTGAGCAAGTGAGTTGTAGTAGCAAAGCGGTGCCCTCGTGTGAAGAAAGCCGAGTCGCACGAGAAGCCAGCCGAGTGATCAAGGCGTCTCGGATCGAGTCCCAAAGGATCAAGTCAGTGTGTGATCAAGACTTGTATCTCCGGATCTGTTACCACTTTGTAAACCGATCATTACTTAGTGGATTCCTCCAGGAGTTGGAGAAGAGAGGAGTAGAAGAATTACCCCATCTTGAACCTCTATAAAAATTTCATTGTGTCATTTACATTTCAAAGACTTTAATTCTTGCAATTTTAATCGCTTATATCTCACGATAAATTTGCTATCCACTTGATAAATTATAAGTACTAAACCAAGCACTAAACTCTTACTTAATCAAACTTAAGGGTGTTAAGTCTTCCCACGAAAAACAAAACCACAATCGAGTTAATTTAGAGCTAACGGTGAGTTACTCCATCAACTCGGTTAGTGAGTTCATTTGAGTGATTAACTCTATTGAGTGACTAAGTTGATTGTCCATCAAGGACACAATCGTGTAGTATCAACTCAGTAGATTTAAAAGGACTAAATCGAAAATTTGGTAAGGTTTATTCAACCCCCCCTTCTAAACCTTACACTTACACCCCTTGGGACCTACAAAAAGGACTAAATCGAAAAGTTGGTAAGGTTTATTCAACCCCCCCTTCTAAACCTTACTCACACCCCTTGGGACCTACACTAGACCGTTTGACAAACAGTTTGCACTGTTCAACTTCAACCAACATGGAAAATGATCTACAAGTTATCCGACTCCTTCAGCAACTGCTCAACACAGCCTTGGTTCATTTCCTACTCCAGGCGTATAAGATAATTCTCAAAAGGGATAAATTAATACAACATTATGAACACATGTTAAAGCAAAAAGCCTCTTTTTATTAAGAACTTGAAAAAATATTTATTACATCAGTAATCTCCTTTTGGAAGAAGAATAGTTGTTTAGCCTCTCATTAATGAGACTTGCACTCGAAAATACATAAACTTAAAAACTAAAACACTCAGCTAGTACAAATTTTCACTAAAAATTTATTATAAGAAAATTAAGAGAAATGTTTGATGTCCTCAGCTTCCTTCAACTCCTGCTATTTATAGAGTTAAGTCCGGATTTTAAAGGCGGACTTCAAATCTGGTTGATATGTAAGACATCACTGCTTATGTCATACTCCTAGATTATTGTCTCGCCAGTTGTCTTCCTTTTCTTTCTTCGTGACTCAGCTCATGTGATAGTTGTCGGGGAATATTTCAAAAACTTAGTTTGTGTGTTCCTCGAGGATAACGCGTCTTGTGAGCTAGGCCATTATCTTTTCTAGTGAACGGTCTTGTCGGTCGGGTTTGGGTCGGAATCCTTTCCCAAACTCGGGTTCTTTCTGTTCAGGGCATGCCTAACAGATTTGATCCAACGGCCGACATGCGCCATGTTACAGAATTTTTGGTGAGTTTCTTTACTAATCGGAATCTTGTTCTCCCAAAGAATTCTTCTCTTTGTCTCGAAAAGTTCCTCTGCAAATCCTGTTGTTGATCCTGTCATTGAATTCATAAGGAAAGATCCATTGGCTGAATTCGAAAGAACTTGAATGGATACTTGACTATGTTCATTTCAGTTAGATAAACCCAAAGTCCCCATGCTCGTCTTGTAGAAGCTTCGTCTTTGGAAATTACTCCTACTAATAATGGTACTTCTTCCGATGAAGCTGTCTTAATATATTTTAAAGCATTTCCATCCGGTCTTCTAAGCTTGATGAAATGAAAAGCTTCATTAAAGCCTTTCTTTGTTGGTTCTGGAGCTGCACTAATGTAATACAGTTCCAAAATATCTTCTCTGGCCAAATGTAAATTATTGGCCCAAGTCTCGTAAACTGTTTCCCCAATCTATTTCGGTAACTTTGAAATTTCTGGGCATCCTGGTGATACAGTATTGAAGCTAAAGCTCCAAAAATATACCATTCTTGTTCTTCATTTGGATGACTTCCTGGTTTCATCCAAACTCTTGGGTATTTGCCTGAGATATCAACCATTATTTTTCTGGGTTAATACCTCTTCGTGTAATCAATTTCTCCCATTGTCGTTGATAAACCTGCATTGGAGAAATCTTGATCTCATCAGTTTGAACCTTAGATTTGCTTGTCAGTGGCCTAAGATTCAACTCTCCCTCTTTAACCCCAGAGGTGTTGGGTTGACTTGAAGACTCGAGTTCTGACACCGGAGCTTCAACATTCGTTACAGTTTGTACACTGCATGCTCCTTTCTGCATCGTATGAGAGACGGTCTGGAGGAGAGGCCCTTGCAATGCTAAGAACAATTGTCCTTGAGCAAACTGGCATGCTC
Source organism: Rehmannia glutinosa (assembly GCA_016081115.2). Classification (NCBI taxonomy): domain Eukaryota; kingdom Viridiplantae; phylum Streptophyta; class Magnoliopsida; order Lamiales; family Orobanchaceae; genus Rehmannia; species Rehmannia glutinosa. The sequence continues at coordinate 236,179 of JABTTQ020003216.1, forward strand.
GTATTTGACTTGAAACAAATTTTTGTTCAGCCTGTTGAAGTCGTCCATCAAATTCTGCATTGAGACATAGCATCCCAAAATCTCGTTCTAGACTCTCCAGGTTTTCCCTGAGATGTCTTACTCGTATAAGGACCTCGTCAGCAGTGTGTCCTTCCATCTCGTGTCAAAAAATCTGCAAGAACATTTTCATGAGATTTTATAATGACAATATCATAATCATAATATTGATATTCAGCTTGCGATCTAAGTAATCTAGTCTTTTCTGGATTTGATTCAATTTTGTTTTCCAGAAGAGCCTTGACACTTGAATTATCAATTTTTAAAGTAAACTTTTTAGCCAGTAAAAATAGAGGCCATTTTTTGAAAGCCTTTCTGACTGCAAAGAATTCTTTCTCGTTTATATGCCATTGATTTGTTTCACTATATGTAAATAGACCATTGCAATATTTGCATGGCACTTCACCGTTTGGTGTGGCTTTTGTAAGCACTGTTGCCCACCAATAATCACTGGCATCTGCATATTAGATCGAGCTGCGATCTTCTATAAGGTGTATTATATAAATTTGGCCTTCGGGAATGTTGTCGAGTTCCTATAACAATAGGATTCTCCTTGCATTGAAATCTCCAATGTGAGACATTCTTTCATCCCCATGATTTGAACCCAAACTTTCTGCAATGTTGGAATTTACTGGTGGTAGTGGAGGTGGTGTTCCATGTTGGTCAAGTGTAACCAAAGCTGATCCATCTCATTTGTTCATCTTTAAATCTACAATTCCTAATCCCGCGAAGGATTCTGCAAGGTCATGTAAATCTTTAAGATTTATCTTCTCCATATCCATCACCTTTAGTTTGTGATGAATTTTCCCTTGATGATAGCGATAAGTTTTTCATCATCTGTCATTTTCGTACAACTTCGGTTGGTTTCCCATTTTGGTGTAAATAGGGTACTGTTCTGAAATTAATACATTTCTTTCCTCCGAATGAATTTGGTTTGTCCTCCAGATTCTTGACTCGTTTTTTAATATCCTGAAGGATTTGAAGAGTCTCCTACTAATATTTCACCATCGTCTCCATTTGGTTTTGGATCTGATGAACTTGTGTTGGTAGATGATTATGGTGGTTACCATAATTCTACACGCCGTCCTACGGACCTCTCTAAGATCTTTTGAGAACTTAGATGTGTGCGGAAGTATCTTATTCCATTTTGGTACTCCATCGGGAATCATGATTTTGATGGACATTTTCATGAAGCGCTTCCCCGATGATTCATCGGATCAATATATAATATCTCGATTTCGTAAGAAAACTCGGATAATATGTTGCTTGTCTTTCGCTTGATGTCTCAAGGTTTCCCTATCACTCTGCGATTTCCTTTTCAACATATTGATTATTCCAATATGTTATCTTGTCTTGGTGTTCTTGTGTATACATCATCAAAATTTGACGATATCTCCTGTAAGGTATACATCTTGGACAATGTCCAGATTTATAGCTTAGGTGGTAAAGTGCAACAACTTTAAAGTTTAAAGGGTAAACTGAAAACCAACTTTCATGAAAATAGGGCTAAATCTGGAATTTAAGGCAAAGTGTAAAATTTTGCAAAGTTGGGGTGGTAAAGTGTAACGTTTCAAAGTTCATATGGCTAAGTGTAAAAACTTGAATAGTTTGGTGGGGTTGATATTTTTTCCCTTGTTCATATCATTCATGTAGACTTTTCCAAAATTGGGAGATGAATCTTGGGTCTCTATCTGAAACAATATCCATCGGTACTAACATGAAATCGAACAATTTCTCTGTAGACTATCTATTTTCCTGATAGGTAAGAAGTGCGCTGATTTCGTTAATCTATCCACTATAACCCAAATAACATCATGCCCACTCTGAGTTTTGGGCAGATCTGTAGAAAAATCCATGGTAATCATCTCCCATTTCCATTCAGGAATTGCTAAAGATTGAAGTAAAACGGAAGGTCTTTGATGTTCAGATTTCACTCGTTGATAAGTTAAACATCTAGCCATATACTCCGCTACATGATTCTTCAAATTCACCCACCAAAAATATCTTTTCAAATTGTGGTATTTTTTTCTTGCCTCATGGGTGAATAGTGCACTTTGAGCGATGAGCTTCTACTAATATTCTATTTTTCAACTCTTCGTCATTTGATACACAAATCCGATTCCTAAATCTCATGATTCCATCATTTTTTATATTAATTAAAATCAGGTTTTGCTCCTTGTAGTATCTTTTCTTTCAGCTCTCTGAACTTTCGATCATTCTCTTGTGACGCTCAAATTTCAATTAGTAGATCCACTTTCACTATCAAATTGTCACATAGAAGTTGAGTTCCGACTTTCTTTGGATTCCAATAACACAATTCTTCTAGTGATTTACATTCTCTAAACATTAAATTGACAACTCTCACGTTTCTGTCAAGGCATCTGCTACTACATTCGATTTGCCTGGGTGGCACTGAACTTCAAAATAATAGTCTTGAATCAATTTCATCCACCTTCTTTGTCTCAAATTTAAATCCTTTTGTGAAACGAGATATTTGAGACTCTTATGATCAGTAAAAACAGTAAACTCTGCTCCATACAAATAATGCCACCACTTCTTCAGAGTGAATACTACAACTGCTAGATCTGGATCATGAATAGGATAACTTACTTCATATGGTTTAAGCTTTCTAGAGGCATAAGAAATTATTTTGCCATTTTGCATTAAAACTGCACCAAGTCCCTCATTTGATGCATCACAATAAACCACAAATTTTTTCAATTCTTTCGGAAGACCTAATATAGGTGTTATGGTAAGTCGCATATTCAATTCTTGGAAATTTGACTCACATTTATCGTCCCACTCAAACTTTATTTGATTTTGAGTCAATCTTGTTAGTGCGTCTTGCTATTTTAGAGAAATCCTTAATAAATTTGCGGTGATATCCTGCAATACCCAAGAAATTCCTGATCTCCGTTACAGTTTTCGGCCTTTTTCATTCAATAATAGTCTGTACATTTGATGGGTCCATTGCGATGACATAGCCAGAAACTATATGTCCCAAAAATGCAACTTCACTCAGCCAAAATTCACACTTACTAAGTTTGGCATACAACTTGTGTTCTCGCAATGTTTCCAATACTATTCTCAATGGTTCTCGTGCTCCATTTCTGATTTAGAGTACACTAGTATATCATCAACGAAAATGACAACAAATTGATCCAGATAACGACAAAATACTCGATGAATTAGATCCATGAAAGCTGCATTCGTCAAACCAAAAGACATCACCACGAATTCATAATGATCATACCTAGTCTGAAAAGCTGACTTTGGTATGTTCTTCTCTTTAATTCTCAATTGATGGTATCCTTGTTATAAATCTAACTTCCAATGTGATACCCCAAAATTTTTGGGTTTTAGTATATTGGACCTTTAGGATTTTAATTTTGGCCCAGTATAGAGTTCCAGTCTTTGTCATTATCAAGCCCAGTCTTAATAATATTGGCAGGCCCATTTATAAACTTTTTTATTTTTTTTTTAAAAAGCCCATATCCAACTTTTAGAAGATGAAAATTTGCAGAAAAATCTTTAATTCAAATTTCAATTTTTCAAGTGTACTTATCTTTATCTTAATAGACTATATCAGATAAAATCAAATCTTTTTGTTAACTGATAATGGCTTATATCAGATAATCTCATAACCCACGTTTCCAAAATGCACTCTCCCACTCCCTCCCAAAAACCCACGATCTCTCATCACACTAAATACCTCAACAAACTCAATTAAACTCTCATTCTCAATTCTCGGTCTAAAATTTCACAAACATTCTCCTCTTATTTTTTCTTTCTCTGCAACTCTCATCAAGGTAAATTCTATAATCTTCTTAAATTTTTGTCAAAACTCTACCATCATCACCCAAAATCAGTCGGAGATTTCACCAGCAACTCTCCGGAAATGCCCTCAAATATCCAAATCCCACTGCCCAATCGAGTCATTGTCCCGCACATCCCTGTCGAAAAACCGTCGAAAAAAAACCACAAGCCTTGTCAAAAACCGACGACCCGAAACCCAAAAAGCCTAAAACTCAAAAATATGAAGAAAAAAAACTCGTCGAAATATACCCGAACCCGCTGCCTCTCACCACTATAGCTAGAGTAGAAGTATGTGGGGGTGAGCAAGAGTGAGACCGAGAGAGAGATAGAGACTAGAAGGAGAGTTAGAGAGTTAGGTTTTAAAAAAAAAGAACAGAGTGAGGCTGGGGGAGGAAGAGAGACGAGAGGGAGGAATTGTTTGGTGAGAAAAAGTAACTGATCTTACAAGCAAGCAAAACCTGCAAACATTCTCAAACTTATCAAGAAATTCTTGAAGCCTAAAACTCGAAGGAACTCGATCCAACACACGCTGTGAAGGAAAGAATACTTCAACCAGTTGAAGAGAAAAGGATTTAAGAACAAAAAGGGATCTACTCTCCAAGTTTGAAGGAGTTGTAGTGATGTTCAAGATCGAACCAGAAGTTTCAAGCTCATTGGAAGGCTGTGTGATCAATTCCAAGGGTTTGAAGGGAGTTGAAGTTGTTTGATAAATATTTTTATGATGATTTTGTTTTAAAGTATTTTTACACCAAAACAATGTTTCAAAATGTTGTCTAAATACTCCCGATCGATTTAAAATATTTTTACTAATTTTTCGGAGTATTTCGTGATGTTTATTTTCGATAAAAATTGGACAACACTTCTGTCTCGTGTTGGATCGGTCGCCTATAGGGCAACCCGTGTCTAAGTTGTGTTTTGAAACAGAAAAAGAGATGGAAGAATTTTGCAAGAGGTCGACTGGTCGACCTGTAGGTCGATCGGTGTTGTCGACCGGTCAGCCACAGGTCGACCGGTTTCTGAAGGATGGGTTATTTTTTGTATTGATTTTGTTTCGAGCCCAATCGGTCCAACATAGGGTCGATCGGTCGAACCCTATATGGACTGGTCGCCCTATGTATTTTCAGTGCAAAATTTTCAAACGTTTATTTCAGTGCGACCATTCGCCCTACCGTTTTGACAGCAAATTCTAGCCGTTGACAACAGATAGATTTTTCTTAAATTGTGGGATTGATTTCTAACATTTATATTCTTGATTTTAATTGTATATTTCTGTAGATTTTCAATCCCCAAGAGGAGCCTATCCATGATCAATCATCTCCTATAAATAGAGAAAGTTTTGGAGCAACAAGACAACCAATTGATATACAACACAACAAGATACACTCAAGCAAATACTTATTATTTCATTTTCAATATTCTTGTTGTAATATCCTAAGGTCTTACACTTTAACATCTTGAGGTCTAAGCTTGATTCTTGATTACACTTGCACTTAAAATTGTATTATTCATTATCGAGTTGTAATCTAGAATTTGTGGTCATCATTCAACACAAGATATCCTTATGAGTGTTCTTGTGGTAAGAACACACTTGGGTGATCTAGGTGTTAGGTGCAAGAATATTGTGGTAATCTTCTTATTGAAGAGTTTTGTGCTCTTTGAGGTGTTGAAGAATTTGGTGTTCTTTAAGGTTGAAGATTGTGGTAATCTTCACAAGGTGCCGTTGAAGATTGTGGTAATCTTCAAGAGAGATTGTGGTAATCTCCAAAGAGGTGTTGTAAGGTGATGTTGTATTAATTGTGGTAATTAATAAAATCTTTTTTCTTTTTGAAATCCATCCCGGAGATACTGGGGTGGTAGAGGATTAGGCCCTAGGTGGGTTGAACTTCTATAAATCGAGGCCTGTTATTTACTTCCCGCACCTTCATACTTGTCTTGGCTTGTTTGATTCGAAAAAGAGGGCATAATCGAGAAAATGGAGATAATCTATTCACCCCCCTCTAGATTATCATAGCCGCTTGAACTTACAAGTGGTATCAAAGCCAAACTCTTTGGCAAGCTCGTTCCACATCGCGAGTAAAAGGAACGATCATTGGCTACGAATGAAGTATACCTTACCGGCGCCTCCACCAACAAGCCACCACTATTCGACTCCAAAAATTATGCTTTTTGGAAAGAAAGAATGGAATGTTATTTACAAAGTTGCGGGTTCGATATTTGGAACAAGGTCATTAATGGAGAATCCATCCCGATGAAAGACACACCTCACACCTCCAAAGTCCTCAAGGAGCTCAATGATGAAGAGAAGAAAATCATCTCCTTAAACGGTAAAGCTCTTAATATTATGTATTGTTCACTAACCTCTTCAGAATATGATCACATTCTAGGAATTCGATCGGCGTACGGAGTATGGAAAACGTTAGAAGTTATCTATGAAGTATATGCAAATGAAAGGAGCTATTCAAAAGCATCTACTTCTCAATTGGATAATCAACCAACATGGGATGAGCTTCTTACAACTCCCGATGATGAAGAAGTCGAACAATATCTTATGGGTATCAAAGAAGAAAACGAGGTACGCTCTAAACCCTCTACTTCTTTTAATAATGAATTACAAGATGATTATAGTGAATTGCAAAATGATTTTCATGAGCTTCAAAATGAATTCCAAAGCTTACTTGTTAAATACAAAAATTTGAAAAAGGAATTCAATGTTTTGAAAAATGATAAGGATAGTTTATTTACCTCCTATGAATCTCTTTCATGTGCTCACACCACCACACTTGATAAGGTTAGAAATCTTGAAAAAGAAAATAGTACTCTTGTTGAGAATATTTATTGCATGAAAAAGGGTTTATTAAAATTCAACTTGAGTACCGATAAAATGACCAAAATTGTTGATGTTCATAGTTGTGATAATTTGAAACTAGGACTTGATCATAATCCTAATGTTGTTAATCATATGAAAAAGAATCAAGTCTCTAAGCATGTTGGTCATTATACTTCTACAACTATTATATGATTCTATTGTGGTAAAAAATGTCATACAGTAAATACTTGTCGGGCTAGAAGTAGCTTTAATTATTATTGGAGACCTAAAAGTCTCAAAGCTAATCCCGAAGGACCCAAACACTTGAGGGTACCACAAAACAATGTCATATTAAGTACCCGGCGGAATAACAATCAAAGAAAATTCATACCGCCAAGAAGACATCAAATGACTTTTTCATTTGATCAAAGGAGAAGACAACATCACAATGAATTTCCAAGAAAAAGACATTATCAACAATGGGAAGGACACAATCCTTGGAAATGGAGTAATTGGAGAAGCCATCATCAACAAAGTGACTTCTCAAGAGGAAGATACTACCAACAAGGGGAAAGACACAACCCATGAAAATGGCGAAATTGGTAAACCGTATATCTCCCTATTTAAATATGTATTTTATTTTGTCATTATGCATGTTTTTATTTGTGCCTTGATTGTAAAAATGAGTTTTCAAATATTTTTTTAAAGGAGACCTTGTATGATGTTTTAACACTCTTTGATTTAGCCTACACTTGTATCATTATGCGTTGTGCAAAAACTCTTTCTAAGAATTGTGTAGGACATATATGGTTATCTTTCAACAATTCATCAAGAGATGCATAAACTATCGAGGTACGTTCACTCGTATTACTTTTACTTGGAGCTCAATATTCTCTATAATTATGTGCTTATCTTTCAAACTATTTCAAAGTATATTTCTTAAGTGCCATTAAATGGATTTTTCGATTTTTTTAAAAGGCACTATTCAAAATCTCGTTTTATCCGAGTCTCCTAAATTTCTTGGCTTGTACATATTGGATATAGTTTATGTTTGCATTCTTGCATGTTTTTAAAACTTTTGGGGTGAAAAATCAAATTTTGGAATACTTTGTAAAATTACATTCAGGGGACGGTCAAAAAGGGGGTCGACCGGTCGCCCTGTATAGCGACCGGTCGAACACACCCCTGACCGGTCGCCCTGAAGGATTTTTGCTTTTTAAAACCCGTCTGTCCTTCATTTCTCAAAATAGAACATCTTCTTCTTCAAACCCTTGTGCAACGATTTTTGCCCCTTTTCTCTAAAAATCTCATTTCTTCACCAAATCTTCCAATTGTTTGTGCTAATCTCTTCTATTTATCAAGTATTTCACATCTATGGCTCCTCCAAGAGATTCTACCGGTCGTAATCCAAAATCCAAGCGTAGAAAAAACCGAAGAGGAACTTGAATAATCGCCAAGAAGAGGCTGAACAACGCGAAATTAGAGTTACCCAAAGGAATGTGGCTTAAGAACACAAAGAGAATCAAAATCCCCAACTTACGCGGGCCCAAATTGCCGAGCTCCGCGGCACTATCTCTCTCGACAATGCTTGTTGGGCCAAGAGTAAGAAATCTCTTATTTCTCAACCTCCCCGTCCCGCAAATGAGTTTAATTTTGTCAATAAATATGTGGAGTATTATTATGATAATTTGGACTTGAGCAATAAATCGATTGGCCGAACTAAGACATGTCGGTTTGGCACTTTTTTTGGGAGAATATCCTACTATTAAGGAATTTTTTGAGCATCAAGAATGGATGTATATATGGGAACATCCATTTGCTTTGTATGATGATAGTGTGATATTACACTTTTACGCGAATTTATGGATTGAATATATCGATCAAAGAAAGCCAGTGGCTATGAATTTGTTTGTTAAAGGTCGTGACTTTAGGTGGACTTCCAATGATATATGTCGGTTGTTGCACGTTCGGGAAGGAGGATGGGACTATTTTGGTTGCACTCATTGGAATAATGAAGTGTTTGGTGTCTCGTTGGAAGAAATTAAGACTTATTTGGGTGTGTGGCCGAATTATACGTTGTTGTCTATGACTCTTGAGCTTCGCATTATTTCTACAATTGTAGCTTATTGCATTTGTGGAAAATCTGTGAAATTGCCGAGCAATATGGATTTCTTCTTGACTTACAAATTCGCAAAAAGAGAATTGCTCAATTTTGGTGCAATTTTAATTCAATGCATCATTGAGTCTATCATGCAGGGGAACAAGAAGTTTGCTATGGGGAATTGGATTTGCAAACTTCTATTGCATTCGGGTTTACCATTATCAGAATTTAATTCGGAGATTATTCAAGATGATTTTGATATCGATAATATTCTGCAAATTGTCTGAATGCGTAAAAGTATGCTTATTCGCCCTACAAAGACGGCAAGAGGGAGACACCAAGGTTCATCATCCCAAAATCCTAATGATATCTTTGATGATGAAGAAGCCGAAAGATTGGCTTCGGGTGAAGGAGAAGGCAATCCGGAGGGTAATACCGGTGCCCAAACTTCTCAGGAATCTTTTCAAGCCCAACTCGATGAACAAAGGCTCTACCATGATGCTCGGTATGAGGCCTTAAGCCAAGAAAATTCTAAGTTAAAGAAGTCGGTTGAAAAGTTGAAGAATTTCATCAAAGACATCCTCCCCACCGCTTGCTTCTCTTCTGATGAAGAGTGACGCCTTATTATTCTATCTTGCTTTATTTTCATGTCTTTTCTTTAAAAGATGTAATGTACTATCTTGACTATACTTCTCTTATTTTGCTAATGATATTTGGTTGTTTGTTTTTCTAAGGGAAAGAACTAGCAAGAGTGCTAGTAGCAAGTGATTGCTTATAATTCATGTTGACTATGGTATTGATGGGGTATTTGATGGTAAAAATACTCTTATTTGTGCATGATGACATTGTTTGATGTTTAGGTTGGTTATTGATAAAGTACTTGATGGTAAAAGTGCTTCTTTAATTTTTGCTTGGTGGCATTTGTAATGCCTTTCTTATTTTGCTTAGTTGAATTGATTGATCTCAATTGGGTTGAACCCTTGAGAATGTGCTCATATCTTGATATTTTGTTGAAATTCGTATTTTGGGTGATGCATTTGATGATGTTGAATGTTGTATTTGATGATGAAAAAAAAAATTGGCTTGGTTATTTTTATAAGGGATATATACATCTTCTTTATTATTTGGCGTCCGCCAAGTGTTCGATAAAATGTTTCAAAGAAAAATTCATTACCTACATGATTCTCTCAATTTGAAAAGTCTTACAATTTTATAGAGATCATGGTTTATCATTCAAATGAGCTTTTGCAAATCAAATGATCAACTTTTCCCCTTTTATTTGGGATTTAAGCTTCAATGTTCAAAATACTCGATAAATCGATTAAAATTGCGCTCTTTAATATGATAATTTGGTGTTTTTATCGTGTTCTTTTTGATGATTCCAAAGGGGGAGAAATAGGTTATAAGCTCATTAGCTCAAAGAAGCTAAAATAAGCTCACGAAAGAAGCTATAAGCTATGGCTCTTTAAAGCCAAAAGCTATGGATATAAACTAGTCCATTGGATATATCTTGGACTTGTAATACTTGTTTAATGGTTGTCTTTGACAGGAGGATCTTCTAAGCTCGTGATTTTTTTGGTTACATTATAAAAGCTGAGCTTTTAGCTTTTATATGGTTGTTTCTTTACTTATCTTGATGTGCATGTTGATAGGGGAAGTTTTTGTAAGAATATTTTGAAAATCTTACTCCCTTCCTTGTGGCTATTTTGTTTGAAAATTTGTTGCTTCAAACGGCTAGTTATCTTTTACCGGAAAATTCGTTTTTGCTTTCAAAATCGACCTCTTAAAATTTCTTAAAATTATTTTGGTTTGTAATCATCAAAAAGGGGAGATTGTTTGATAAATGGTTTTATCATGATTTTATTTTAAAGTGTTTTTACACCAAAACAATATTTCAAAATGTTGTCCAAATACTCCCGATCGATTTAAAATATTTTTACTAATTTTTTGGAGTATTTCTTGAAGTTTATTTTCGATAAAAATTGGACAACACTTCTGTCTCGTGTTGGACCGATCGCCCTATAGGGCAACCTGTGTCTGAGTTGTGTTTTGAAACAGAAAAAGAGACGGAAGAATTTTGCAAGAGGTCGACCGGTGTCTGAAGGATGGGTTGCTTCTGTATTGATTCTGTTTCGAGCCCAACCGGTCCAACATAGGGTCGACCGGTCGAACCCTATATGGATCGGTCGCCCTCTGTATTTCCAGTGCAAAATTTTCAAACGTCTATTTCAGTGGGACTGGTCGCCTTACCATTTTGACAGCAAATTCTAACCTTTGACAGTAGACAGATTTTCCTTAAATTGTGGGATTGATTTCTAATAGCTATATTCTTGATTTTAATTGTATTTTTCTGTAGATTTTCAATCCCCAAGAGGAGCATATCCATGATCAATCATCTCCTATAAATAGAAGAAGTTTTGGAGCAACAAGACAACCAATTGATATACAACACAACAAGATACACTCAAGCAAATACTTGTTATTTCATTGTTTTAATAGCCTAAGGTCTTACACTTTCACATCTTGAGGTCTAGACTTGATTCTTGATTGCACTTGCACTTAAAATTGTATTATTCATTATCGAGTTGTAATCTAGAATTTGTGGTCATCATTCAACACAAAATATCCTTGTGAGTTTTCTTGTAGTAAGAACACACTTGGGTGATATAGGTGTTAGGTACGAGAAGATTGTGGTAATCTTCTTATTGAAGAGTTTTGCGCTCTTTGAGGTGTTGAAGAATTTGGTGTTCTTCAAGGTTGAAGATTGTGGTAATCAAACACAAAATGAATAGATTATCTCCATCTTTTCGATTTTACCCTCTTTTTCAAACCGAAAGCTCAAAGACAATAATTTAGGTGCGGAATGTAAACAACGCACGTCGATTTATAGAGGTTCAACTCACCTAGGGCCTAATCCTCTACCACCCCAGTATATCCGGGATGGATTTCAAAAAGAAAAAAGATTTTATTAATTACCAAAATTAATACAACACCAACTTACAACAACACCTTGAAGAGCACCACACTCTTCTTCAACACCACCTTTAAGATTACCACAATCTCTTCTTGAAGATTACCACAATCTCCAACGGCACCTTGTGAAGATTACCACAATCTTCAACCTTGAAGAATACCAAATTCTTCAACACCTCAACAAGAAGATTACCACAATCTTCTTACACCTAACACCTAGATCACCCAAGTGTGTTCTTACCACAAGAACACTCACAAGGATATCTTGTGTTGAATGATAACCCAAAAATTCAAGATTACAACTCGTTAATGAATTATACAATAGAGTGCAAGTGTAATCAAGAATAGCCTAGATCTCAAGGATGTGAAAGTGAATAGCTAGGCAAATTACAACAAGAAATAAGACAATGTAAGAACAAGTGTATTTTTGAGTGTATCTTGTTGTGTTGTAGTTTTTTCTCTTTTTGTTGTGCTTCAAATCTTCTTCTATTTATAGGAGATTATAGATACTTGATATGATCCTCTTGGAATCTGATATCTACAAAAAATTGCAATTAAAATCAAGATTATGGCTGTTAGAAATCAATCCCACAAATTAGGGAAAAGTTGTCTGCTGCACAACAGTTAGAATTTTGCTGTCAAACTAGAGGGCGACCGGTCACGCACTGATAAGATTGGAAAAGGAACACAGCAAATTTTACACTTTGGTTGTTGGCCGGGGGTCCCAGTCGGCCGTCGACCATGGGTTCGACCTGGTCGCCCCCATAGGGATCGGTCACACTTCAACATTTTTGAGATACAGCTAGTTCTGTCATCTCTTCAGGTAAATGTTGTCCGATTTTTGTCGAAAATAAACCTCAAGAAATACTCCGAAAAATTCGTAAAAACATTTTAAACCGATCGGGAGTATTTAGGACAACATTAGAAATATAGTTTTGATGAAATAACATATTAACACAAAATAGTGTTGTCCGATATAAATTCCAATAAATACTCCAAAAATTAGTAAAAGCATTTAGACCAATTGGGAGTATTAGGACAACATTTAGAAACATAGTTTCAATGTAAAAACCCATTGACATAAAATCATTGAAAGTGTTGTCCAATATTATCGAAAATAGACTTGAGGAAATACTCCGAAAAATATTAAAACCATTTTAAATCATTTAGGAGTATTTGGACAACCTTCAAAACCATTGTTTTGGTATAAAAACAAAATCATCAAAATCATGATAAAACCATTTATCAAACAATCTCCCCCTTTTTGATGATTACAAACCAAAACAATTTTAATGAGGTCGATTTTGAAAACAAAATAATTTTACCGGTTAAAAGGAACTATCCGTTGTGAGCGACAACATTCCACGCAATATAATCACAAGGATGGGAGTAGAGATATTAAACATATATAGTAAAAGCTCCCCCTATCAATATGCACAACAAAAGTAATGTAAAAGCAATCAACCACAAGCTAAAAGCTTTAGCTTTTACATATTGAACTTAAGTACAAGAGCTTATAAGCTCCCCCTGTCAACAAAACATCATTAGACAAGTATATAAGTCCATCATACAACAAATGGACTAAATATAATCCACAACTTATGGCTTTCAGAAGCCATAGCTTATAGCTTCTTTCTCGAGCTTCTTTTAGCTTTTATGAGCTAATAAGCTTATAACCTGTTTCTCCCCCTTTGGAATCATCAAAAAGAATGTTAGCACGATAAAAACATCATATATTCATATCAAAGTGCGTAACTAAACCGATGTATCGAGCTATTTGAACATTGAAGCTTATAGACCAATAGGAGGAAAGAGTCGATCATATGACTTGTAGAAGCTTATGAAAACTCATTTGATTTGCAAAACATGATCTCTATAAATATTTGAAATCGAGAGAATCATGTAAGTGATGAATTTTTCATTGAGACATTTTATCGAACACTTGGCGGGCGTCAAAAATTGAAGAAGATATATATAGCCCTTGTAAATGCAATCAAGCCAAGTTTTTCATCACCAAATCAGTTTAAACACAATACAATATATCATAAATAACAATCTCATCACAAACATATACAAATTTCATTAAGAAAATACATATAGGCCAAGTTCTCAAGGGTTCAACCCAATTGAGATAAGGAAGTAGAATTCTTACCATTAAATCGGTAAAGACGAACAATGATGATGATAATCAAGCCTAAATAGGTCCAAGATATGAAATGTATGCAACAAAACAAATTTGGAGTGAAATTTGTGTGCAATTTGCGAAGGGGACGAAAAATGGCTAAGTCTGGAAAACAGACGCATTTTATCTGAAAAATCAGCAGGGGCGACCGGTTGGAGGGCTGGGCGACCGGTCGGAGGCTAGGGCGACCGGTTGGCCTCGGCTCCTTTAACCCATCGCTTCTTTTGTTTTGCAAATTCCGAAGTTTGATCCAAAAATCCGATTTTTCGCCCTTAGTTTTAAAAACATGCAAACTACAAACGTAGACCTCATTGAATATACATTATGTCATAATCAAGCTCGAAATGAGGTAAAATACTCGGCGGTGAGAGATTAAAAAGTCCGCGAGTTATCCTTGAGACGGAATTAAACACGTCTCAAGTTTTTGTTAAACATGCAATCCCTTTGAAAAAATATCGAATCTCAATATGTTTAGTTCGATTATGACGAACCATATTTTGAAAAATTATTATCACCGGACTTGTTATCCCGGAAAATAATAACGTTTTAAGACTTTGGATACAACAAGTCATAAGAAAAAGTGCCTAAACATTTGAAAAATTCTTTTAACGGCACTTTAATGAGATTTGTTGGGATAGTTTTTGAAGTCGAGCATATTGACATAAGGCATATAAAATGTCGAGTCTAAGGAGTAATAAATGAAGATGAACATACCTCGGATTTGTTTGTCAATCAACATGCCTACTTCAACCTTTTGTCAATTTTCGCATTTGTGGCCATATAGGTTGAACTGGTTCTTTCTTCTTCAATGCCTCACTTCTTCTTTTGAGTGTGGAATATAATCACCTTCTTGGCATTGTTGAACTTGAATTCCAATGATCAAATTTGAGTTTCCCTCATCATGATCATCTTAGGTTCACCTTGCATTGACTTGGAAAAATATCTTGCACAAATATTCATTAGTAGCACAAAAATATTATCAACATAAATTTGCACAAGTAAACAATCTTGCCCTTTTCCAAAACAAGAAGTGTAGAATCAACTTTACCTTTTGTAAAATTATTTTGCAAAAATAGCTAAGTCTATCAAACCATATACGGGGTACTTGTATCAACCGTTCAAGGCCTTTTTATAAAAATCATTTGGCCTAAAAATTTTAAACTCCGATAGACTTCTATTTGAATAAAACTATTTAGAAAATTGGATTTAACGTCCATTTGGTAAAGCTTGAAATTTTCTCAAAACAAAAATGGGCAAATAAAGTGCAAATAACTTCTAAATGTGCTATGAGTGCAAATATTACATCAAAATCATTACCTTCTTCTTGACAATATCATTGAGCTACTAACCTTGTCTTGTTCATCAAACTTGTTGCGAAATATCACAAATTCTCGCAAAATCTTAACAAGATATTTTGCACACGAGCATAGTAATATCGAATAATAGATACACTATTTTAAGCACCACATACTATGCATCATCAAGAGTCTAATAAATCATTCAAGTTCAAATAAGCTTAAGAAAGCTACATAAGGTCTCTTTTGAAATTTGACAATAAGAGAGCACATAGTTGAGACCTCATTTACAAGAATCATATGAACAAGAGGCTTGACATAAGTATCCAAGAATAGTGGCATTTATATGTGCAATAAAATGCATAACTTTGTAGATCAATTGTTTTATCAAAACAAAATATAACCATTTACAAATCTTGGATAAAACAAGCTATGTCAAATAATGCCTTTTCAAAAATCAAAACATCATCTTAATGGTACTTGTATAAGCACATAGGCATATGGCAAAAATATATCGAGTCTATAAGATAAATACCAATGATGAGCGTACCTCGATAGTTTATGTCACTTTTGACATATTATGACGTAGATAGCCATTTGTGAATATATATGAGTCCTACACAATACTTTAAACAAATTTTGCACAAGATATAATAGCACAAGTGTAGGCCAAGTAATAAGAGATATCACAATAAAAATACTAATGCTATAGAAATCCATAAGAGTTTAAAAACAACATGTAAGGTCTCATTTTTAAAGGATTTTAAAAACACAAATATTTATTGAGGACCATAATTTTAAAATAATGAAAACTCATTTGCAATTTAGACACAAATAAAAACATGCATACTAACTAAATAAAATGCATATTTAAATGGAGAGATACGGTTTACCAATTACGCCATTTCCATGGGTTGTGTCGTTCCCGTTGTTGATGATATCTTCCCTTTTGAAAATCATCTTGTTGATGATGGCTTCTCCAATTGTTCCATTTCCAAGCATTGTGGCCTTCTCTTTTTCGAAAGTGTCTTTCTCTTGGAAAATCATCTTGTTGATGATGTCTTTGTCATTTGCAAGGATTGTGTTCTTCCCATTTTTGATTATATCCTCTTCTTGGAAATTGACTTTGTTTTCTCCTTCTTTGATCAAATGAGATGTTCATTTGATGTTTCCTTGGCGGCATGAATTTTCTTCGATTATTAATCCGCCGGGTACCTAAAATGACATTGTTTTGTGGTACCCTCAGGTGCTTGGGTCCTTTGGGATTAGTCTTGAGACTTTTAGGTCTCCAACAATAATTAGAGCTATTTCTAGCCCGACAAGTATTTACCGTATGACCCTTCTTACCGCAATAAAAGCAAGTAACATCACTAATATGCATAGGAACTCGATTCTTTTTCATATGCTTGACAATATTGGGCTCATGATCAAGTTCACTATTCAAATTATCACAACTATTCACAATATTGGGCAATTTATTGGTACTCAAGTTGGATTTTGATAAATCATTTTTCATGCAATTAATATCCTCAACAAGAGTACTATTTTGTTTTTCAATGTTTCTAACCTTGTCAAGTGTGGTAGTGTGAGCACATGATAGTGATTCATAGGAAGTAAATAAACTATCCTTTTCATTTTTCAAGACATTGAATTCCTTCTTCAAATTTTTGTACTTAACAAGTAAATTTTGGAATTCATTTTGAAGATCATCAAAATAATTTTGCAAATCACTATAATCATTTTGAATGACAATATCATAGGAAGTAGAGGGTTTAAGACATACCTCGTTTTCTTCTTCGATGCCCATAAAACATTGTTCGACTACTACATAGTTGGAAGTTGTAAAAGGCTTGTTCCTTAGATTTGAGCTTGTATCCCTTTGAGAAGTAGATGTTTTTGTTTGACTCCTTTCATTTGCAAATACTCCATAGATGGCTTCTAATTTTTGCCATACTTCATGTGCCGATCGAATTCCTACAATAAGTTCATATTCCAAATTAGTAAGTGAACAATACAAAATATTGAGAGCTTTACCATTTAAGGAGATGATTTTCTTCTCTTCATCATTTAGATCTTTGAGGCCTTTGGAGGTGTATGGTGTGTCTATCATCGGAATGGATTCTCCATTTATGACGATGTTCCAAATATCGAACCCGCAACCTTGTAATTAACATTCCATTCTTTCTTTCCAAAATATATAATTTTTGGAATCAAATAGAGGTGGCTTGGTGGTGGAGGTGCCGATAAGATGAGCTTCGCTCGTAGCCGACGATCGTTTCTCTTCACTCGCGATGTGAAACGAGCTTGCCAAAGAGTTTGGCTCTGATACCACTTGTAAGTCCAAGCAGCTACGATAATCTAGATGGGGGTGAATAGATTATCTCCATCTTTTCGATTTTACCCTCTTTTTCAAACCGAAAGCTCAAAGACAATAATTTAGGTGCGGAATGTAAACAACACACGTCGATTTATAGAGGTTCAACCCACCTAGGGCCTAATCCTCTACCACCCCAGTATATCCGGGATGGATTTCAAAAAGAAAAAAGATTTTATTAATTACCAAAATTAATACAACACCAACTTACAACAACACCTTGAAGAGCACCACATTCTTCTTCAACACCACCTTTGAGATTACCACAATCTCTTCTTGAAGATTACCACAATCTCCAACGGCACCTTGTGAAGATTACCACAATCTTCAACCTTGAAGAATACCAAATTCTTCAACACCTCAACAAGAAGATTACCACAATCTTCTTACACCTAACACCTAGATCACCCAAGTGTGTTCTTACCACAAGAACACTCACAAGGATATCTTGTGTTGAATGATAACCCAAAAATTCAAGATTACAACTCGATAATGAATTATACAATAGAGTGCAAGTGTAATCAAGAATAGCCTAGGCCTCAATGATGTGAAAGTGAATAGCTAGGCAAATTACAACAAGAAATAAGATAATGTAAGAACAAGTGTATTTTTGTGTGTATCTTGTTGTGTTATAGTTTTTTCTCTTTTTGTTGTGCTTCAAATCTTCCTCTATTTATAGGAGATGGTAGATACTTGATAGGATCCTCTTGGAATCTGATATCTACAAAAAATTGCAATTAAAATCAAGATTATAGCTGTTAGAAATCAATCCCACAAATTAGGGAAAAGTTGTCTGCTGCACAACGGTTAGAATTTTGCTGTCAAACTAGAGGGCGACCGGTCGCGCACTGATAAGATTGGAAAAAGAACACAACAAATTTTACACTGGTTGCCGGTCAGGGGGTCCGACGTCGACCATGGGTTCGGCCGGTCGCCCCCATAGGGACCAAATCACCCTTCAACATTTTTGTGATACAAATGAGTTCGTCATCTCTTCGTATTTCGCTTCTTTCGACTTTTCCAGTGGCCGACCTCCTAAATGAAATGTTGTCCGATTTTTGTCGAAAATAAACCTCAAGAAATACTCCGAAAAATTCGTAAAAATATTTTAAACCGATCGGGAGTATTTAGGACAACATTAGAAATATAGTTTTGATGAAATAACATATTAACACAAAAAGTGTTGTCCGATATAAATTCCAATAAATACTCCGAAAATTAGTAAAAGCTTTTTAGACCAATCGGGAGTATTATGACAACATTTAGAAACATAGTTTCAATGTAAAAACCCATTGACATAAAATCATTGAAAGTGTTGTCCAATATTATCGAAAATAGACTTGAGGAAATACTCCGAAAAATATTAAAAATATTTTAAATAATTTAGGAGTATTTGGACAACCTTTAAAACCATTGTTTTGGTATAAAAACAAAATCATCAAAATCATGATAAAACCATTTATCAAACAGGTAACTCTGCTGAAATAAGCCAGCCTAGTTGCCCCCAAGGACTTAGCTGATTTGATTCAACTCTGTTGAAATATTTTAAAAAGACTAAAAAGTAAAAAGTTGGTAAGGTTTATTCAACCCCCTTTTCTAAACCTTAAACCACACCCCTTGGGATGTACACTACTAATATCTTCTCATAAAAGTCACGTTTCCTATAAAAAAAATATACAAGAATACGTAGTATCATGCCCAACAAAGGAATTCAACTAAAATATACTAAAGATACATGCAAATGTATCAAATATGTACCAAAATAAGCCCCTAAATGCACCGTATATTTTACACTTATCACTGATGATGGATATAGATTTGATCAAGACAAAGCTCGATCACGAACTGGTTATTTATTTTGCTATAATAGTACAACTATATCATGACAATCTACCAAACAAACATTAGTAGCTACTTCTTCCAATCACTTTGAGATAATTGCTCTTCATGAAGTTAGTAAAGTGTGTGGTTGTGTTTGGTTAAGATCAGTTATGACTTATATATGAAATGATTGTCAACTAAAGCCAATATATAGACACTCCCACTGTTATTTATGAGTATATTGCATCATGTATAGCACAAGAGGTGGTTATATAAAAGGTGATAGAACCAAGCATATTTCACCAAAGTTTTTTCGCACATATGAACTGAGAAAAATGAAGAGGTAGATATTTAGCAGATTCGCTCATGTCACAAACTTGCAGATTTGTTTACAAAATCCTTGCCGACATCTACATTTGGGAAATTAGTTTACGGTATCGGTATGAGAAGAGTTAATGCAAAGCAAGATTGATAGATCAATTATGCAGCTGATATTCTTCATTTCAGGGGAAGCAAATATATTGTGCGTTGTACTCGTTTTTCCTTTTATCGAATTGGGTCAGCTCAAAGTTCTTAACGAGTCATCTTATGCACTAGGTTTGGATTTGAGAATGTACTATTTTTCCCTTATGTCCGATTTTTTCCCACAGTTTTTCCGGCTCAATGTTTTTAACGAGACATACATATCCAGTTTACGATAATATTACATCCAAGGGGGAGTGTTGTGACATTTTTGTCCTAAAATAGACTTTAAGCACTAATAGTCACAAGATGAATAATGAAAAGTTCACAAGTTGAACAAACATTCACAGGTGTAATAGTAAAATCTTGTTATAAATATGTGGAAAATGAAATGAGCAAGACACATGGTTTTCATTACAAACATAATTGTTGCTATTTTTATTATTTGCTTAATTTGCATATTCTAACTTATAATATCATCATATACATATAAATATATGTATCATAGTTATTCTATATAAAATATAGATTATTTAGGACAAGGACAATAAGATTTTATTTTACTTTTTCACATCACCCAAAGTATCTATTGAATTAAAATGGACATGTAATATCGCGATAAATGAATAAATTGTAATACATGTAAGCATAAATTTTATTATATTTAAATTAAATCGTTTTATTTTTTTTCTTTTTATGTTAACTACTTTATTTGTTCAGGGGTGTAAATTGCCATTCGTACCCTTCATAAGCTTGATTGCATCTATGATCTAAACTATCTATAGTTATTATTTAGTTATGTAGCTACACATGCATGTCGCCAATATTGGATTAGATAACAAAAAATATTTAAGTTTAATCAACGTAAAACTTAGAATTGGATTGGTGGAATCTCATTTGAAATTGGAATTGATTTTAATGAGTTCTCATACTGGATTTATTTTTACATTTCATTGAATAATTTTCATCTTCCCTATTTTTTTTTCAATTTACCAACTGCGAATTTACTCACTGGAAATGTTATATGTTATCCACTATCGTACTATCCATCACTTATTTGGAATTTGTTGCTTATTTGATTGAAAACAAACAATCACAATCTATAACACAAAACTCATACATGGTGACAATGCTCCTATATGTGATTATATTTTCATCACAATCGAAAGTATTATTATAACATTATATAAAAAATGGTGTTAAATTTATTAATAACTAATGATATTTGTTTATTGATCAAATTTCTTTTAATAGAATAATTTTGAATGAACATGACATATCCTTTAAAAAAATTAATCTCCTGTCAGATGGTCTAACGGATTTAATTCGTTAGACGGATCCAAATATTCGACCCGTCAGCCGAAGTATCAATACCACATCCGCTGGCGCTGCTAATACATTTTAAGAGAGTTGCTAATACATTTTAGGAGGACTACTAATACTTTTCGGAGAGAAAACTTTTAGGGGTGCTACCAAATATTTTTCATGATGACTACTGATACTTTTTTGGGGGAAGAACTAATACTTTTATGGGAAACTACTGATACTTTTTATGAGAAAAATCATTACTTTTCAAGAGGAATACTAAAATACATTTAATCAGAAAACATAATATTTTTAAATAAAACTACTAATATGTTTCAGTAGGAATACTAATACTCTTGATGGAAAAAATAAATATTTCTCAAAAGGATTACTGAAAAAACTGCTCAAGCAGATTACTAATACATTTCATCGCTACTACTAATACTTTTTTGATTTCTTGAGGGACTACTAATACTTTTTGGGAGAAAAGTTAATTATATTCAGGAGAACTACTAAAAAACTCTCCAGGGAACTACTTATACTTTTTCGAGAAACTACTAATACTTTTCGGATGCACTGTCACAGAATATTACAAACATGCCACTGGTGCATGAATTACGAAAAAACCCGGGCTGGGTTGAATCCGTCTAACGGAAAAGACCCGTTAGACAGTCTGACATGAATTTTTGTGTTAAAAAAATCGCAAGTGTATTTGCTTGTCAAATACGTTATTTCAGATAGAGTGGAAAATTTTTGTTTAAAGAAAATAAACGTGTTTTGAGAATGTAGTTGAGTGCAGACGAATGTGCAATGAATAATGTCATTTCTTTTTTATAAACTTAATAATAATATGTGGATATTTGTTTATGAAATAATATATAAATGAAAATAAAAGTATAATAAATACACTTTTGTATTGAATGGGATCTTCTACTCCAAGATGGTGTTTCATCTCCTATTCTACCGCACGGATGATTGCCACGTGTATAGAAGTTACCATATTAAAACCCCACAATTTAGGCGTGATTTATGCTCCAAAATTAATATGGTGACTTCTATACACGTGGCAATCACCCGTGCGGTGGAATATGAGATGAAACACCATATTGGAATAGAAGATCTCATCCGTTTTTGTATGACATGTCTTTTTGGTGAAAAAATATTCATATATAAGTATTTGAATGAAAAGTGAGTATTATGAAGATGAATTTAAGAAAAGCTTAAAAAAATTCATGTTTATGAAAAAACTATCTCGAAATGACCTATTTTTTGAAAAAAAAATCCATAGGCAATCACATTCTTCTCTTCTTCTGGCCATTTGTTCCAATGTCCACTAAATTGAATTGGTACGAATGATAATAAGGCGAGTTCAAACTTAAATAAGTATATTGCGTAATTGCCTCATTCGGACCAATTTATCTTATTCCAAAAAAGTTCAAGGCAATGTTGATTTTTTATTTTTAAATTGACTTTGCACCGGGTTTTCTTAAATTTATTTTATTCATATATACATGATATTATCTACTAGAAATATATTTGTTACAAAATTCTAGCAATTTTCTGAATCTTATTAAACAAATTTAAACATGATTATTAAATATATAAGTCCATTAATTAAACTGAGTTTGAATTTGAATATATCATAACCATATGTTCCTTTCCCTAGCCTTACGTTTCTCCCCACCAAACAAAGTGTAGAACAAATTCAATTAAAGAAAATGCGTAAAGGGTAAACGTTAATTACGTGATTCTCCAATAAAATGAAAATCGGAAAATGAAACCTTAGAAGGATCTAGAAACCCTAAACCATCAGCTATATAAACTCTCCCTTACGGCGACTTTACTCCCTGCCTCTTACTGACCTTTTAGATTTCTTCCTGAAAAACCCCAAAACCCTAGCTCTTCACCTCTTCAAATTTGCAGAGAGAGTTTACTGGAGTAGAAGGTTGCGGATATGGCGGAACAAGAGACGTTTGCCTTCCAGGCCGAGATCAACCAGCTTTTGAGTTTGATCATCAACACTTTCTACAGCAACAAGGAGATCTTTCTTCGTGAGCTAATTAGTAACTCCTCTGATGTAAGTATCCTTTTTATCTATAGTTTGCTTCTGATTTATATAGATCCGACTGCTATTGGCTTGTTCTCTGATTGTATGATTTGTTTGATAAGCATAGTACGGTTATGTGTATCATCTCCATGAAACTGCGTTATGTGAAGTGTATCTGTGTTAAGCTGCTTTTGGATGCAAGTATTCATTAAATTCTTGGCTTGATCTTTACTTAATAATTTGTTAATTTTAGTATTGCGTGCTTTGATTTGTTAACTAAGCAGTTTTTTTGCATGTAATGTGATACCAGGACTTTAGTAGTAGCTTATATAGTGTGTTTTGCTAAATTGATGAATGAGGGAACAAAAGAGATTCAAATAATGATTTAGGCATAAACATAGCTCTATATTTCAGTTGAAACCAGATTATGTTTATCATGAAACTTAGTTTGAATAATTTGACTTTTTCATTCCATTACTATAATCAGTTCTATAAGTGCACAATTGTTCTGTTTGTCTCTGTTAGAAACATTACGCTCAAGTATGGACTTAGTACTGTTGCACTAGAGTGAATATGTCTATACATTCTGTGAATGATGTTTGTGGGAATTCGTCCATGAAGTGTCCTGCACTGTTGGGATTTTGTTTAAGTGCTGTTCTGTTGAGTAATACTGCAAATTGTTTTACTGACTGTGATGACGCATTCAGGCTCTGGACAAGATCCGTTTTGAAAGCTTGACTGACAAGAGCAAGCTTGATGCTCAACCAGAACTATTCATTCATATTATCCCTGACAAGACCAATAACACTCTGTCTATTATTGACAGTGGTATTGGTATGACCAAGGCTGGTTAGTATATGTGGTTATATTAATTTCTTATTATAGCTTTGTGTTTGATTCTCAGGCTGTCATAAACTAACTTCATCACATGTTTTGGTTTGATTTCAGATTTGGTGAACAATCTTGGTACAATTGCCAGGTCTGGAACCAAGGAATTCATGGAAGCCCTAGCTGCTGGTGCAGATGTGAGCATGATTGGACAGTTTGGTGTTGGTTTCTACTCTGCTTACTTGGTCGCTGAGAAGGTCATTGTCACAACCAAGCATAATGATGATGAGCAGTATGTCTGGGAATCCCAGGCTGGTGGTTCATTCACTGTGACCAGAGATACATCTGGTGAAAACCTTGGCAGGGGTACTAAGATCACTCTCCACCTTAAAGAGGACCAGCTTGAGTACCTTGAGGAGCGTAGGCTGAAGGATTTGGTTAAGAAGCACTCTGAATTCATTAGCTACCCAATCTCTCTTTGGGTTGAGAAGACCACAGAGAAGGAAATCTCTGACGATGAGGATGAGGAGGACAAGAAAGATGAGGAAGGAAAGGTTGAGGAAGTGGATGAAGAGAAGGAGAAAGCTGAGAAGAAAAAGAAGAAGATCCAGGAAGTGTCTCATGAATGGAACTTGGTGAACAAGCAGAAGCCTATATGGATGAGGAAGCCGAGGAAATCACGAAGGAGGAATATTCTGCCTTCTACAAAAGCCTTACTAATGACTGGGAGGAGCACTTATCTGTGAAGCACTTTTCAGTTGAGGGACAGCTCGAGTTCAAAGCTATTCTCTTTGTTCCCAAGAGGGCACCTTTTGATCTCTTTGACACCAGGAAGAAGCCAAACAACATTAAGCTCTATGTCCGCCGTGTCTTTATCATGGACAACTGTGAGGAGTTGATTCCCGAGTATCTGGGCTTTGTTAAGGGTATTGTGGACTCAGAGGATTTGCCCCTCAACATCTCTCGTGAGATGTTACAGCAGAACAAGATCTTGAAGGTCATCCGCAAGAATTTGGTAAAGAAGTGCATAGAAATGTTCTTTGAGATAGCTGAGAACAAAGAGGACTACAACAAATTCTACGAGGCTTTCTCAAAGAACCTCAAGCTCGGTATACATGAGGATTCTCAGAACAAGACCAAGATTGCTGAATTGCTTAGATACCACTCCACCAAGAATGGTGATGAGATGACCAGCTTGAAGGACTATGTGACCAGGATGAAAGAAGGCCAGAATGACATTTACTACATCACTGGTGAGAGCAAGAAGGCTGTTGAGAACTCTCCCTTCCTCGAGAGACTGAAGAAGAAGGGATATGAAGTTCTCTTCATGGTTGATGCTATTGATGAGTATGCTGTTGGTCAGTTGAAGGAATTTGAGGGAAAAAGCTTGTCTCTGCTACCAAGGAAGGTCTCAAGCTCGAGGAGAGCGAGGATGAAAAGAAAAAGAAGGAAGAGTTGAAAGAAAAGTTCGAGGGTCTGTGCAAGGTGATTAAGGATGTCCTTGGTGACAAGGTTGAGAAGGTGATTGTCTCTGACCGTGTGGTCGACTCGCCTTGCTGTTTGGTGACTGGAGAATATGGTTGGACTGCTAACATGGAAAGGATTATGAAGGCTCAAGCTTTGAGGGATTCAAGCATGGCCGGGTACATGTCCAGCAAGAAGACGATGGAGATTAATCCTGAGAACCCTATTATGGAGGAGCTGAGGAAGAGGGCTGATGCTGACAAGAATGACAAGTCTGTTAAGGACTTGGTTATGTTGCTGTTCGAGACTGCTCTGCTCACCTCTGGGTTTAGCCTTGATGAGCCCAACACCTTTGGCAACAGGATTCATAGGATGTTGAAACTTGGTCTGAGCATTGATGATGATGCTGCTGAAGCTGATGTTGACATGCCACCATTGGAGGAAGCTGATGCTGATGCTGAGGGCAGCAAGATGGAGGAAGTCGACTAAATCTCTGGCCTGGTTTTGATTTAATGTTTTGAGGTCTTCTTTAATTTTATTTTTTTCAAGTGGGTTAAAACTGGATGAATATTATGTATAAGCGTTTTGAATTTTGAGGACGTACTTCATGGCTATTTCTGATATGCAATTAGGTAAGCTAGTTCTGTTTTAAATAGTTTCAGCAGCAATACAATAGTTTTCTGGGCAATTTTCTTTATGTCTTTGCTATTTTTCTTGTCTTAGAATTTTTTAAACATCTCATGCGTCTATGTTACTGTGTTTGCTTTTTCTGGTTGGGGTTTCATCAGATATGCCGTTGGAAAACAAGTCCATTTTTTTGGTTCCTGTTGTTTAAGCTCCATTTGTAAGAAATAATTTGTGTTATTTTCCATGTAAGTTGAGATGCCTTAATATCATGAGCATCTCAGTGATGAACCATTTACTGTGGGGAATACAAGGTTAGGTGATGGTTTTTGTATGAGTGCAAAATTTATTTCTGGTTTCTAAATTGCTAATGTGTGATCCTGAATAAAAATATTAACGGACTTGCCCATCCCCTGCTTTCAATAGTTGGTCTACTTTTAGCACCAGTTCTCCACAGTTTTGTTCCCAGTAAGCTTGCTTAAGATTGAGATATGGTCAGGAATGCAAGTCATTCGAAAATCAGAATCATTTTGGAGATTTGGACTTGATAGGTTGCTAAAAATTAAAAAAGAGATACATGGGCAGAGTTGCTGATTTTATGCAAATTAAACTTTTGTGCATACCAGGCCAAATGTATTTTTTATATACCCAAAACAGGTTTTTTTTTGGGGTGGGGCGGGGGCGGGGTTCCTTATTTTAATTGATGCACGGATCATATTTGATTTAAGGGATTTGGGAAAAGAACAGTGCAGACTCCCAATTGATTCTATATCTTTGGTTTTCCCCAAAATGAAAAATCCGTCGTAATTTTGTACTATTTTATTTTGAATTAATGAATTAGCCCGAGATTCAGTTGATGGATCTGATGCGACCCGGCCTTGGGGATAGTATCCCAACAAAATTGTTGGATTTTGCTCTTCATGATGGAAAACTTGCTGGAACCGACCTTGGAAGGTTGGTTTAGTCAAGCGCTTATTTTAAATTCTGAATTCTGAGTTCACTTAATATTATGTTAATTCACCAACTGTATGTTAAAATGTCTGACCGGCCATACCTGGTTTTGTTCATCCTTTTGCCTGTGGGTATTTATTGAAATGGGGTCTGGAGTTTTGCGTTCGGATTTGATTAGTATGAGCAATAGTTTTGGCCTGAAATAAGTTGCTATGCTGATGCTAGTATTTTAGCCCCGTTTTGATCATTGTAGCTTGTTTTAAGCCGAGTTTTTTGTGTTAGTTTGTTAAATAGATTCATGAAAAGGAATATAGTGTATAATTAATGAATAATGCTTTGTTTGGGTTCAAGATTTTTAGGCACTCAAGTTGTAACTTTGAAGTAACTGTCCGGATTCTTCATTTCACTGCAATCTGGCAATATTTTAAATCTGGTAATGTATCAACTGGCAGATCTACTCACTTGCATTTCTGTCTGTCCCTAAAGTGGTGGGGATCTCTATTTATATGGATTTTTTTTTTATCATGGTTAAATTGTCAGTTCTGTTTCCATGGTTGATTCATTTGCCTCAGGCTCTGGTTGTAAGATATAGTAGTATTATATTTTTCGGTTTATAGGATACACGGTATTTCCAACTCCACTTCAAATCACACCACTATTGCACCAAATATGCGAAAAACCTCAACACAACACTAAACCTTGTAATACAATATCCCTTTCTTGCCCCATTTCTTTTCTACTTCAAATTTAAATTTCAATAGTATACTACTTTTATCATGTAATGAATTTATAACTTGGTTTTAATTATTTAAATTTGGTATGTAGTAATTATTTTGGATGGACATTTATAATAACTAAAAAGTAATTAAACTTAGCAATATTATAATAATATAAACTTAACATTTCTATAAATAATAATAATTAACAAATAATAATAATAATTTATACTATAATTAATTGTAATATAATTAATTAATGTAATTTTAATTAAATGTAAGTTTAAAATAAAAGTAAATAAAATAATTGTATAAATAAATAAATTCTTCCCACAAATCCTCTCATCAAATCTAAATCCTTTCGTCCAAATATATACCTAAAGGTTGATTTTTCACCTCCGGGTTTTGGTAGTCAACACGTTAAGGGAAACAGGTTAATGTCTGGACAATATACCCTGTGTGTGTTAAATGAACAGTGGATTGATTTGTTGTGCCAATATAAGTTTTAAGGAATTTCTATGAAATTTTGAATCGGAGAAAGGACGATCTGATAACAAAAAACAAAAAAAAAATGGGAAAAAGGAAGCAAAGTGAATCTTCATGTATTTCATCATGCACCATAACAAATAGGTACTCAAACTATGAGCTTCTTATTCAATATTATTAGACTCTTTATTCAAACAAGAACGCTATATTACTAACGCGCCTTCATTATGACTTCAAATTTCTTCTGCCATTTGTACCACCAAATCTTAGTTGATCCTGCCAACCATAAACACAACACCAACAAATAAATATTTGGGTAAATTACAAAAATTACCCCAGAGCTCTAGTTTAATTACAAAAAATTCAATTATATTTTAAAGTTACAAATACCCTATTAAGGTTATTACATATGGCCTCTTGAGATTCGTATTTACTTAACAAATGCCCCATCAGTGATGTAATTTGTAAAATAGAAACAAATATCGAGGGGACATTTGTAATTTTAAAAGATAGCTGAATTTTTTCAACGTTTCTTTTTTTTTTTTTTTTTTAGGAAAAAAAAAATTTCCTTGGTGAGAATACTCACTTGTCGCAGTCGACGGTGCGGGAAACAGGGATATCCAGTTGAACGCCACACTTTGTGGGGAGGCTCTGGGCAGCGGCGTCCTTCAAGTCGGTGTAGCGGTTGGCGGCGGCCTTGACACAACCACAGCAAGCCCTCTTGTCGGCCGTTGTTTGGGCCATCCCTTTCACAGCTTTGACCCCAGCACAGCACGGGGGAGATGGATTAGCTTCATGTCCAGTGAGGTAATTGATGCACGAAACTAAAGCAGCGTCCACCTGGCCACAAGTAACGGCATGTCCTGGCTGGACAACCAATGAGAAGATGGCAACAATGGCAATCACAGCTACAACACCACCCTTCATCCTTTTTCTGTTTGTTTTGTGTATTTGGACTAATGAGATGAATTCTATGTGTTAATATGTTTTTGCAATTTTGTTGCTTTGCATTTGTGTCATATAGGATGTGGGGTATTTATAGGCAGGGGAGTTTGTTTTTGTGAATAAGCTGTGTTGTGAGCAGCTGTTTTGCTGTTTTGGCTGATTGTCTTTTGTGTGATCAGATGTTGTTGGAGCTTGCCGTAAATAGCTAAGGTGATGATGAGAGATTGAAACTGTTTTATCAGCTTGACAGTTTTACTTTAATTTCCATGTTTGTTAAGCTTGCCAGGATCTTCTGTCGCTTATGTTGTTTAGTCTACACACCAGATGAATGTCATGTATATAATAATTACATTTTCTTTGACGTGTATAATTTTTACATTAGCTTTCACTTTGTACATTGAAATACAAGATGAAACACGGTAAGAAATAGGAGTTTCCAATTAATCAGTAAGCTCATAACTGATTTCCATTGGTCGGTTTTGCTCTTCATCAATTCAAGAATGTTTTCTACTTTTAATAGTAATTTGAAATAGACATTGAATTCATATAAGAATTAAGAAGTGTTTCACTTTATTCTTTCCTTCGAGTGCACATTACAATAAACCCTCGGTTTAATGTAATGGTTTGCAAACCATGCCCCATGAGTTCCATTATTTTGACAGGTGAAATTGTTTTTTGCATAAAAAAGTTGGGAAATTCAAACTCAAAGATGTTCTTCTTGGCACACGCACACATTACTGTCGCAAAACATCATTTCAAGACTCCTTACAACTAGGGGTGTTCATTTTTTGAATGGATCCGAAATTCGATTCGGTTCGAATTCAAATTTTAGTTTCGAATTAAGATTTTTGAATTTCGAATCGAATTTCGAATCAACTCGAATTTCGAATATGAATATTTGAATCGAATAACGAATTGGGGTTTTTTTTTCGAATTCTATTCGAAAATCCTAATTCGAGGTGAAATTCGACTAAATTCGAATTCGTATTTCGATTCGAATTCATATTACAATTTGAATTCTTATTTTAATTCGAATTCGTATTTCAATTCAAAATTTATATGTATATATTTCACACTATACATAATTATTTATTGTATATATGTAAATTATACACATGCATTTCTAATATATATAAATGAATAAAATAATAATATTTTAAATGAAAATGTAAAATTATAAACATATGCTCTTTCCTTCTTGTTTTTTTAGTTTTTGTTAGAAATAGTTATACTTAATAGTATATGAAATACATTTTACATTTTAATTCAAAATTTTACCTTTAGACCATATTCAAATAATCATTTTTTGTGCTAAAAATATATTTTAGGTAAAATCTATTTATTTCTTACTGAGTCTCACGTGGAGGGCATATAGTGAAATAATCTATAAGAATATTCCACCAAAATTATGGTATGTCCATTGTATGGAAAAGTACAAAACTTGTGTACATACACTATACAACTTACATTATACATTTATACAATATAGTCTTTGACTTTTTTCCTTTGTTTTAAATTCTTATTACAATATGCATTATATATTATACATTTGTACACTATATTACATATATTTATCTTCAGATCATATTAAAACAATAAATTATATGATAACATACACTATATCTCTTTATCTACACAAATACACTTTGTCAATTTGATATGATCTCATACTTGAGTATAAAAGTTTTTTATCAAGTAACTAGTGCTGGTATAAAATTGGCACAAAATAATTTATTAAATTTATATAAGGGAGTTCGCTATGAATTTATGATAGTCTTTAGTTAAATTAAACAATGAAAAACGGTTAGTCGATAATTTGTAATTTTGAAAAAATAAAATCTGGAATTTTATTGGGTATAGCCCAAAAATATTATGTTATGAATCCAAACCTTATTCACTTTATCGCAAAATTTGGATTTTTGGATTGACTCGAATTCGATTCGGAAATCGAGAAATCCAATTCGTTTAAATTCGATTCGAATTAATCGAATTAGGATCGAATTTCGAATTGAGGTTTAAAATTTTCATTCGATTAAATTCGATTCGAGGAGTCGAAGAATTTGGAATTCGATTCGATGAACACCCCTACTTACAACTAGTGAGTTATAATTCTCCTAAAACTTACATTTAGTGGCCATACTATGAGTGTAGTTAATATTTTCTTTTTTGTTTCCCCCAATTATTACTGTGACACAGATGTGGCCAGGGTCCAAATTTCGGAGGTAAAGATTACTTCAAAATGTGAATCACATACCTCATTTGAATGAGTGAAAGGGTATTTTAGAGGTTTCGTACAGGTTATTATCTAGGACTTTAAGGTCTATGGGTTGACCTGGTTGCAATTTTAGTCTTGTAATTTTTAGAGCTTGTCAAATTTAGTCATGTAACTTCTTGATGTGTTAGTTTCAGTTCCTTGACAATTTTATCCTCAAGTCAAAATAGCAATTTCCTAATTTCCTGTGGTATTTAAGGATCATGGGTATTTTGGTTAAACGACAAGCGTATTGCGAGAACAAATGAAATATTGAAACACCCCATTAAATAAAATTGCACAATTAGAATTATAAGACCAAAATTGCACAAACTAGAACTTATGATCAAATTACACAGAATTAAAATCTCACGGGAATAAAATTACTACCCAAATATTTACATAACCAAAATGGCTAGTCCCATATAGTTACAAGACCAGTTTTGCAGTTAATCCTCTATGGGTCTACTTTGGGCTCTACTATTTAATAATTGGGTGACGGAGCTTCGTAAATTTGGGTCATACCCATCACTAGTATATGTAAAATTAAAAGTGAACTGATAATTTCTCTTTTTTTTTTTGTCGACTCAGAGTATTCCCACATAGTCGGAGGCACAAACCTCACACTTTCTTCGGACTATGAGATATTCATCCTTTCCAGGAATAGTACTCCGTATTAGTCAGGAATCGAACCTGAGACCTTAGGGCTGCAATTGCAACCCCTCAGCCACAATCCCTGGGGTTGTGAGCCGATAAATTCTAGAGTTTTTATTTTTGGTATACGGACACAAAGATATAACATTTCAGGGAAATTAATTTTTTTATGCTCCCATTTTTTGGGACATGCTTATGCGTGCACGAACTTTTTGACGATGTTGTTTCACAGTTGTTTTGAACATGTTTCAAATATATTCCACTTAATAAAATTCCAGTAAAATGCAATTTCTGCCACCATTAAATAAATAATTTTATACTCGAAATACTATAAAAAAACCAAGAAACACATAAACATTACATAAAACAAAACACGTTAAACAACATAGAAACGACACATGAATAGAAACAACAAAAATATAATTTTTGATCCATTGCATTAAAAACATAAAAAAATAACATGAAAACAACCAAGAAATAATATAATGACATTACAAACTATATTGAAACAACCTAGAAACGATATAGAAAATGATAAAAGAATAAAAAGAGTGTAAAAATAAGTAAAATCTACATTAAAACATCGAAAATAACATGGAAACAATAATAAAAAAATGACATAACAATGTTGAAAACTATATAAAAATAACCTAGAAACAACATAAACAATATAAAAAATAACACATGAACATAAATAACGTAATAAATAGGTAAGATATGCATTGAAATATCGAAACAATACATAAGCAATATAGAAAAAGAAATGTTCAACCACTAAACACCTAAAATAAATCTAGCATCCTCGCAAGAGAACGAGATCAATCATAGGCTAGCAAGTTGACCACAAGTCGTCTCTCAAGGAAGACTTAGCCGGCAAATAATTATTATGCACACAATTGACATAAAAATTAAACCTAAACACTCTAACCAATTTTGTGATTTTAATAACTAAAGGAAAACAAGTAAGAAGACAAAATCAAACTAAACACGATTAAACTTGGAGAAAAAAATATGGATTAAAGTTTAGGATTTCAAAATCATCTCATCAAACATGCAAGCAGAATATCAACTAATTGATCATGCAGTTAACAAATATAACAAACATGTAAACATAAGACCTAGACCTGATAACTCACGTATTCACAAATTAGGGCTATCCCAACATAATTTGCTATTTTCATTAAGCCAAGTTAGAAAATAGATCTTTGATTCATATCTAACCCCCTAAATAAATTTAGTCCATGAATAATGTCTTCTCTCGATCTCAATTATTCCCTCAAAATAATCAAAAGTTAATCAGACAATCAATTATCAAATAAAGTAATTCATTGAGGAAAGCAAATCAATTAGTCAATACTCATGATTGTTTGCTTGAATAAAATCATCATAATCTTAGAACAAGGAAATTAGTTCATGCTTGGGGATGTGGTCATAATCACAATTGAAGGAAAGAAAATAATCATAAACATTATCATGCAACAATAATAATCACCCAATAATTGAAATTAGACAAAGGAGATGAAGAAAAATTACGCTTTGATTAAGCCGCAAAAATAACTTCAAGGGGAAGAACCCAAGCAATCCCAATGATGAATGAAAGAGAAAAATAACAAAAATTAATGTTTAAAAATGCTAAGTAGTGAAGTGTACGAAATTATGGATCCCTAAAGTGCTATTTATAAGCCTAAAACCCCTATACAAGGTGGAAGAATCCAAAAAGGAGAAGGAAAAATGAATAAAAAAATTTGGAATTTTCCAACGGTGCGCACCCGTGCACATTGTGCGCGTCGCACATTGTCCCCTTGCGCGCCGCGCATTAGGCTGATGCGGCCTTCCTTGCGCATGGGCGCGCCTTGTGTGCCTCCTAGCACATTCTCGTCGAGTCTTGACGATGCGCGCTACCTTTCCTAGCGTGGCGCGCACACTCATGCTTCTGTCCCACTCGTCGTCCGGTCGTGATACTCGCTTTAGCCCGTTTTCAAGACTTCTTTTTACAAAAACCTACGAAAATGACAAAAATACCCTACATAACACACGACACTATAAATCCGGATGTAAGACACAAAAATACGCACAACCACACACAAGAAAAATAGAAATCGCACAAAAATCACACACAAAAACATGCAAAACAAGAAACAATATAGAAACAAGTACTAAACAAAAGAAATAACATAGAAAACAATACATTAACAAAAAAATCAAAAAGGAGTACAAATTTACAAATTAAAAATGGCACGAGTGTAAAAATTTCCGGAGAAAAAAAGCAGGGAGCATAAAATGATGTCTTTTTTCTTAGAAAGATATATGGTATATGCGGGAATTTCTCTTTTCGATCTTTTCCCTTTCTCTGGGACAGTATTCAAAATTGATAGCAATATTGTTTTTCCATTTCTTTTTTGTATCATAAGCATATTTTTTTAGTACAAATCTTGGACAGGTAGAGATTAGGTGAAAATCGAACTCAAACACACGACTAAGTTTTACAAAAACATCTTACCACTATACTACCAAGTGATTCCCTTCTATATCATAAGCAATTCAATCCCATTGTATCGTAAATATTTTTACATGATCTCAATATCTCATGCACCGACTATATAAAGAAGATCAAAGATGGCTGACATTGAACTTTGACCCATTAATGCCCTTAACAATTGTTCCAAATGTACTACTAGTACGCAGAATAATTGATGTTTAATTTAGTACAATATTGCGGGAAAATATACACAAATGTACTAATATTTCCATTCTTACAAAGTCTCAATTATTCATTAGTACAATATTTGAATATTCATATTTGGTATCATATTCTCACTCGCTACAATAAAACAATATTAAGAAAACAGGAAAATATTTTTCACAACAAAACAGTTTAATCTCTATATTAATCTGAAATGTCTTCAAAAATACATCACATCGTTTTTCCAAGAAATCATTCAAACACATTTTCATTCTCATACACGTGTGGCCAATTCCACTTCTAAAAGTACATCATCTCAAAATAAATGAAACAAAAATTAAACACTGCCCAAACCTTTTTTTTTCCATCCTAATATGCTTTAAACATGTATATAATTTTTCCATTTTTCTTTTTTTGGCCTATAGTTCAATTTTGCTCTTCTTTGGGTGGTCACGAGTCATTATAAACAATGAAGACGAGGAAACAGCTGGCTCCAATGGCCGGCGCCGCTTAGTCACCCTGACGGCTTGCACGGCGCACCGGATGAGCCGATAAGGTGAGAAAATTAAGCCTGGCTCGTGAGCCGCGCAACTTATAAGCCGCTTCATCATAAGCCAATGCCGCGTCCTCAGGCGTCTCGTACGTCCCGAGCCAAAGCCTGGAGCCTTTCTTGACAGGATCCTAATCTCAGCCGCGAACTTCCCCAGGGCGCCGCCTCACGCCGCTGGTACCGCCTCCCTCTAGCGGCGCGTGGACAGCACGCTCCGGCGCAGCTGGTTCTCCACAGTTTTGTGCCCAAAATGATGAGGTGCTAATTAAGCTTGAACTAATAGGGTAATTTGGGTTGTAGAAATGATGATCATCTGGGAAATCGGAGTCATTTAGGAGATAACTCTGTATTGAATCGAGGAGGATAATATCAGAATTTGGGATTGTTTCTGAATGCATTTTCTGAAAATATTAACCAAAATTTGTTTCGAATCTCAATGGTTTTTGGTTTTTCTTTTGCTTTTTTTAGTGGAGATGAAAATTGTTTAGAGGGTTTAGTCCCTTTTATATGTAGTACCTAGAGACAACAAGGTACAATGGGACATATATAATGGGAAAATATATGTATATAGAACCCATGGAACGTGCCTTAATTAATAATTTACTCGAAAATTGATGTTTTTATATGAATTTTAGTTATTTCCGTGTAGATTCCCTGGTCCCACATGTTGGATTATATTACTCAGGACATTGCTTTTCTTCAATTTTTTTAGTAAACGTTTTTCATTTGTCAATATTATATCTACGTGTATAAACATATATATGTGTATATATAATTCAACCATCCAGTTCAATCGACAGTGGTGGTAGAAGTTTGTGCTTTTAGAACAATTAATTCAATTTAATTTGATGTTTTGTATGTGTTTCCTTACCTATTGCACCACTTAAAAAAAAACAGCCATTCAGGTATATAAATGAAAACTACTCAAATTAAAAGTGACACGCTCAAATTAAAGTCGTTATTTAAACCATTTAAATCTTGGGTTACATTCAGAGGTGACTTGGAATTAGGAAAATGGAAAAATTAATCAATAGTCTCCAATCAAAATCTTTCTATAAAAAAAATTGAGTAGTGGTTGAGTGGTAAAACTTTCGAATCCAAACAAAGGTTTGGATTTGACTCTCATCATCACTCTTCTCCTATCGAGACATGTACTAAAAAAAAAAATCTTTCGATTATATACAAAGAGTGGCAAAATTGGCTCACATGACCTAGTCACCACATATAGGATCGAGTTGTGCTTCATTTTTATATGCTCGAAAAGGATCGTGCCTACTTTGGGCCCAAACAATCCCAAGCCCGGACGAGCATAAACGGCCCGACCAAACTAAATGTGTTGGGTTGGCACAAGAAATGTGACCCAAAAATTTGTCCTTGGGCCTAGCCCGATCTAATTTATGACTTAGTCCCATTTGAGCTCGGAAATTTTGGGCCGAGTGACCCAACCCAACCTATCATCAACTCTACTCATATAAGTCTATTTCAAATAGATAGGTCATAAGAACATAAATACAATATTAAGTTAGAGTACTAATTACTTTCTAATTTCGTCATGTATGTTCCATGATGTGCATGTTGATTTTACAATATCAATCATGTAATGGGACATGATCATTAGAGCAACTATCCTAACTGGTAGTTTCATGATATTTTCCATGCGAGGAAAAACATATGATGATTATGGTTTTAGGGTGCGCTTGGATATGCTTTGAAATTTTCCTTTTTTTTGCTATAAAATAGTGGTAAAAATGATTTTGGAAGAAAAATATGAAATTTGATAGGGTGATTGGATATGAGATGAAAAAATAATTATGAAAGTTGATTTGATATAGAAATAGTAAAATAATGATTGATAGTTAGAAATGTGTGAGTAAGTGTAGTGTTCTAAAAGCGCTAGACACCTTTGGTCAAGTGGGTAGACTGGGCCTGACGTCTAGCGGAGCAGCGGCGAGGTTAGGCGGGACCTCGGCGGGGGTTAGGGGCCCTGTCAGGAAAAATAACTTAGGCGGACAAGGGACCTAGTGTCGAGCCTGGACGGGGTTAAGCGAGAACCTCGGAGGGGTTAGGCGGGCCTGTCGGAAAAAATAATTTAGGCGGACAAGGGTCTAGCGCTGGCGGGGACTGTAAGCTAAGGGAATTTTTAGAACAATGAGTAAGTGAATAGTGTAATTTGTGGGAAGATGTGTAATAATGATTAGTTATTTGTGAAAAAATGCATGTGTAGATATGATTGGTATGAGAAAAATTAAAAGTAAGTAAATAGTGTATTTTTAAAAATTTCATAAATCACATGTTGATTTGAAAAAATTTCTCTGGCAAAACGAAATGAAAATAATCACATCCAATCGCAACCTTAGAATTTCAACTCATTTCTCATTCGTATGAAGGTTGCGTCGGAGACGGGCATCTAGTGTAAACTTTGTCACTTTACTTTTTGTGCGAATTTATAATGTTAACTAATTTTAGACAATTAATTGATACTATAAACTTTAAGCCACCATCCACGTAGTAGGATAAGGTGTAGTTGATAATGATGATGATGACTAATTACTTTCTAATAAAATAATATTTGTTATTTAGAAAGAAGATTGAAGTACAACACATGTCACAAAATGTTTGTCCTTGTTTTTTAGACTTCACTATTTACGTCTAGTTGCAACATGAACGATTGATATTCCTACAATTCTCGTTCTATTTAGGCATAAATCTAACTTTGAGGGGGACAAAGTATGGACCAATTCTAACCATTTATTTGTCAAAATCAATGGATAAAATTATTTTGAATTTTTAATTA
>JABTTQ020003217.1:0-156044 GCA_016081115.2 Rehmannia glutinosa
AATGTGCACTTCATTAATTACATGTGCTATATTACTAGACTCGAAAAAGAAGTATCACTTATTATTACAAAAGTAATATTTTTTTTGAAAAAGTATCCTTTGTTATTCTTTTTAAATAAATAGTATCACTTTGATACGAAAAGTAATAATGCGATATTATTTACTCGGGAAAGTTATCTACAATAATACAACCTTATTTAAAAGTATCACTTTTATTTAAAATTATATATATTCTCAAAGTAACAAGCGATGTCAGCTGGGCTACTTGAAAAGTATTAGTTTTTCAGAAACAAAGTATTAGTAAAACCCTCAAAAGTATCCAGTTTTTACGCGATTGGAATATTATTTTTGTGACATAATTATCAGATGAACACAAAATGAATGTCCATTTATATGGGTTGGAGTCTTGTGAGTTCCAATTTTTGTGAGTTCTAATTTGAAAAAACATTGGGTGGAGAAAAGAAGAGAAAAGTGGAAGCTAGTAAAATTATACCCAAGAAATAAATACACTTAAATACAAAAAGAACTTAAACAAGAAAAAAAAAAGCTTAATATGTAGAAGGGACAAAGAACAATCCAATTTATTTCAGTGGGCCTTTAACTGTTTTATTCCTTTAAGATTCCGATGGAAATTACATATGTTACCAGAGGAATTATGAGAATATCTGTTATGGCTGTAAACTAGTATGATGGAAAAGCGTGAAATATTTAATAAAAAAAAATTAAAAGGGATAATAATTGGCGGTGAAGGAAGGTGGATATTTGTGGAAGATGATAAATGAAGATTGCAGGAGAGATGTAGTGGACATTTCTTAAATGGCAGGATTCTAAGGATTTTGTGCAAGCAGCCAAATCCGTATGAGCAGTATAGGCATTTTATTTTGTTTCTATTATTAGACATAGGGTATGGGTTTGGGTAGAAACTCCGTTGGCAATTTACGGCCGTGTTGAATTAGCATCGATCATTTTTTGTCTGATCGTTGATGGGTTTCAAAGATTCGTTTAAAAGCGTAAGTAGTCTTTTTGTCGTTTTATAGAATAGATTGTTAGTCCAAGTGTCATTCCCACGATGATTGTAAATACTAGTAATTATCGTCTTTTTATTATCTAATGTAATTTTCAGAGTTTTTGTTGGATAAAAATAGAAAATAAAAATAAAGAATTTGAAATAATCACAACTGACAATAGATCAAATAAAAGTAGATTGTAGAATGAGAAAAACAAGAAGCTAGAAATATGTTTTGAATGTAAATCCTAGAATGTTTTTGTGATTCAACAAGATAAAAATACAACCAAAATCCCTTAAGCAAAAATCATCTTCTTTAATAAAATCTCATGTTTCATGGACCGTAGAAATTCTCGATTTAAGTTAAACCGCTTTCCCCAGGTGAAAAAAACTCCCAATCTCGAGTTGATTAACTAAAATCTCTTTCTAGTTAAAACCTCGAGATTGAAAATAGCGGTTTGTGAATTCTCATATTAGGTTTGACCACCAATCAGGAAGATTTATGTCGTCTATATCTAGGATTGCATGCAACTTTTTCATATAAAGATTCTTTCTCATCATAAATCTCGATTGCAGATGGGGAATAGATTTCAAATCAATATACGAGGAAATATTGATTTCGAATAAATAAACCATGTTATAAGTGAATCACGAAACATGAAGACTTTATCAAAAATATACAACTTGTAATCATAAATTCGTTACAGAGTTCATTCACGTTCAAGCGGCTAGAAATTTAGTTACTGCGATGGCTTTGATAAAAGAATATCTTACACAAGAAGATTTGAATGAAATTAATGGACATGGGTGTCTTAGCTTTATTCAAGACCAATATCAAGACTTCTTCTTGTTGATTGCTATGATGTTGACTCCAAGCTTCCTCTAACAATGCTTTCTTTTCGATTCTCCTCTCTTTTATCCTCTCAATGTATTTTGCTTTGAAACTTAAGTGAATGAATCGATGAATGAATAGATAGATCTTATCCGTCGAACTCTTGGCTTTTATAGACATTGTTTTGTGAAAGAACACATTAACAATGTCATCTCTTGACAAATAATTTCTCACTACCATAGTTGGTTCTTGAATCCTTGTTTCATATGATAATTGAGGAATAATTGGACTTAATGCAACAAAATAAGATGTAAAAGTTGTACAAAAGTTGTCAAAAAGCAAAAGGAAAAACTCACAATTTACAGCACAAAAAATTTCAAGGATTTGGAGAGGTAACAACGTAGGTGCTTGCAACCGAGGCCGTGTTGTGGGTTTTCCGTTTCTGGTAGTCTTAAAAGCATGGTTTGGCGGTAGTGTTTATTCTGTCGTGGCAGTATTTTTGCTCGTTTTAGCTCCTGCTTTCTGGCCGTAGTGATGAAAAGCACACTCGGGTCGTGTTACTCCAAAATGCCCCAGTGGGCGTTTAGCTTGGGATTTAAGTGTTTTTCATCCATAAACCCCGGTATGTTTTGACATGAAACGTAGCCCGAATTTCACCAAAAAATACCTCAGGTAATATGAACTATGTGTAATCAAACATTCTGAAACTAACAATAAAATAACTCAAACTCTCTTTGAAATGAACACATAAAACATCGTAAAAGACAACATCCAAACCGTCTCAACTTAGAACTTTGCTTGTCCTCAAGCAAAACATAAAATTATAATGAGGATTCAAATAGAATTACAACACACTGAGGAAGATATTTTTCTCAACACATTGAATACAAGAGTCAGTTCTTGTACTACTTGCAGGAGTAACCATTCGGTAAAAACATAGTTTGTAAAGCGTCGATTGACTAGTAAAACATTCATATGCCAATAGGCATTATTGGACTTGAAATCATCACTCCCTGAAATCTTGATAGTTATGAACAACTTCAATTCAATAGATCTTTGGTTAGCTGCTAAGTCATATACTTGAAACTGCTTGACCTTTATTGGAATGAGAATATACGTTCTTTTTTTTTTGTAGGACCTTTGAGGCGTTATTTCCACCACTAGGTTTATATTTTGAATTTTCGTTGCTTCTTTCTGAGTGGTTTTAAAATACTTTGTGATTAATTGTCCATAGTTTTACGTAAAAGACAAACATGTGGCTCATGAATGCTCCCTGAATTTACTAAAAGCAAAAAAGCAATAAATATAGGGAGTATAACCTCGATTGATCCATTTTCTTGTTTTCTTTTTTTTTTTTTTGTTTTTTTCTGAAGCTTGGTTTAACAACTAGAAGTGACACCACTAAATCATGAGTTCTCGGCGTTCATAGTGCTAAGTATCGTTGTATGTGCCTTAACATATCAGAAATGTATTATGGTGTTGGAAATCTCGTCGAGAAATTTTGCCCACATCTCTCGTCGATCTTTCTGAGACAATCAATTGCTTGGCATTGAAAACAACAAAATTAAAAAGTTAATTTTAGGTGTAATTGGGTCAAGGTATTGGCTAGCAAACACTCAATTTATTATTTTTTTAAAAAATCATATCACTTGTCCAACGGACTCAAAATAAAAATAAGCACCTAGCGAAACACTCAGAGAATGTAATTGCATCCCATCGAGCTTAAAGGTTCACATTGTCTCAATGTGAAAGAAAAGAGATGACGTACACACAAAAAAAACACACAAAAAGCAAAGCTAGAAGAAAATAAAGATGGAAAAAAGAATGCGACCTTTTCACTCAAGAGTGACGACCATTGGGTGGTTTAGTGCGGGACTTTCATCGGTATCTTAAATACTTGTCAAGGATAAGCAACCTGCTGACTCGAATACTGAAGTAAATGCTTGAATATTCCCAATTCAAACAACAAAGAAAAATGCTCTCTTTTTTTTGTACAAACAGTAGTGTTCGATGAATTTTTGAACAATTGTTTTAAAAATTAAAACAAAACATCTCCAGCCGATCAGCAGTTTGAGCAAAAAAAAAAAAGATGCACACAAATCAGGGTTGCCTAGGGTGGCGCTTCTTTAAAGTTGTATAGGTGGACTAATTCACCTAAATGTGAAGATTAGTCGGTGGAGTATGAACTTATGAAAATCCCGTTGGCATGTAGTAGGGCTTGCACTCGACTTCAATCTTGAAAATGTGCTCTTTGACCTTTCGGGTCTCCGCTTTTTGAGCATAAGCTTTCTCATACGTGCCTTGAACAACATAAATTTGTCTTCCACTTCTCTCTTGATTCGGTTAGACTACGGTAGGATCTTGGGCTTGTGATGCCTGCTGCTTAGTTTTCTGGCTTTTCCTTGGGTATGTAAATCCTCCCGCGTATTTACATGTGGTGTTGGCATAATTATGTTCATGTGGAGAAAACTCATAGTGATGCCTTTACGTGCTCCCTTGGATTTGGCTCGGTGTTACCCACAAGCTTCATGAGTTAAGCTTTCGGAAATTATTTTACAATTTGGCTGTTGGTTTCCAAATTATGGATAGATGCCTCTTGATTTCTTAAGGGTGTTTTATTTGCAGAATCGGGCATCTGGTGATTACATAAACTTTGTCATAAGTTTTCCCAGGTTAAGAGGCTTACCTTGAGTTGGGGAATCAGGAGACATGCGATTAGGATTGAGATTAGGCCGTGGTTGGAATTAGGAAGTTGTCGCCACCCAGGATTGTATGTGTTCTTTGAAAGGATTATTTGGGTGATTTACGGCTTGATTCCCAACGTAATTGGTTTGTTCGGCTTAGCATTGTGTGTGTGTAGGCACTCTGATGATTATGGGGTCCTCCACAAGTTTCACAAGATAAAACATGCGATGGTGGTGGTTTAAGACTGGCTAGATCGTCGGTCAATTTTTGAGTCAAAGCTTCGACACAATGCGTTAGCGTAACCACAGTCTGCATTATACACACTAATTGGTATGTGTTTTGCATGTATTTTGGGTTTTATTATGGCTAAATTGAATTGCTATGCATGCATTACATGAGTAAATAGGGCTCTATTTACGTTTTATGGAAAAGGTATTACGTTTTGCTTTCGTTTGTAGGAATTTGTTGATAGTGTAGCATTTTGGCAACAATTGAACATTGCGATAATGAGCATATCTTGGCGTAATGTCACGAAGTTTGGAGTTGAATCGGGAAGAAGTTAGACGAATCGGGCGAGAAACAAAAAGAAAATGAACAAATTTCAAGTCCCCAGCAGTGCGCCTGGTGGCGCGTCCACTAGCATGTAAATCTTCGCTAACCCCGGCAGTTCTCAGGAAATCACCGACTATACGCGGTGGTCGTGCGTTATGCTCACGCCCGTCGCCCTTGATAAAAAAAAAAAATTGAAGGCATCTAGCATGGGCATCTCTTGTAGCGCCGACCCACGTCTTGTGCGAAAACAGAGTTTGGAGGTTTCAGCTAGGTTTGACCCAAGCAGTACAAATAAGCAGGGGTGGCCAGCAGAGGACAGCGTTTTTGCCCTAGAACCCGGAGAGAAGAGCAATTTTCCATAGGAGGTGGAGAGATCGTCCGGGGCACAACAACACGGCTTGAGGATTGAAGATAGATCGAGAGAT
Source organism: Rehmannia glutinosa (assembly GCA_016081115.2). Lineage (NCBI taxonomy): Eukaryota > Viridiplantae > Streptophyta > Magnoliopsida > Lamiales > Orobanchaceae > Rehmannia > Rehmannia glutinosa. The sequence continues at coordinate 5,501 of JABTTQ020003217.1, forward strand.
CATCGAGCGTCCCCAGTCTTCGCATTCCATAGTATCTTTATTTTCAATTAGTTATACATGAACATGGATAATTTGTCTAGGGTATTTTTGTTTTCTATATCTAGCTAAACATCTTGTGATTCGGGTTTGGGAGTAGGTTAATGGATACTTTTATTTGATGATTAATTGCAATTGAGTTATTGTTTCCAACCATTGAGTACTTTGTTCTAATTCTTGTTTTATCAAAGACCTTTGGTTAAACTTGTTTGATGTATTGATTCATAATTCGAGCAGATGAGTTTCAATACTATATCTGTGAGTACTTGACATGAATATTTGCAAGATTGAGAAGTCTTTGTGAATATTTGTGAGGATATTTAATCTTTTTGTGCTTTTGGGAGTTGGATATCTCATGTTGAGTAGAGATCTTAGCATAGATATTCCAATCGGCTGGCACACACATGCATCTCGAGAGAGAGGGGTGATCTTTTGTGATTGTTCTATGGGGAAGAATCGTATAACTTTGGTTTCGTGTCGATAATAAAAGGGGATATTAAGCGAAAGCATTAACCTAGAATCCCGTTAAATGTGATCTTTCAATCGACTCTTTACTTTGTTTCTTTTAGGATAAAATCTTTGTCTTAGTTTAATAAAACCAATCTTCACACTTTTCGATAGTCTAGATAAAAATAAGGCTATTATAGTCAGTACTTAGTACAATAATTTATTAGTCACTGTAGATTGAGCCTTGCTAACCATTCTATACATAAAGCGCATCGTACACTTGTGGTGAAGCTAAAAAAATAAGGCGATGAACAAGTTTTTAGCGCCGTTGTCGGGGACTAATTAAATTTTAGTACTAATATTGCGATAAATAGAATTATTTTTAATTTAGACATTTTTCTTCTTTTTATTTTGTTGTTTAATTTACTTTTGCTATGTTTGACTTGTTTTCTTTAGTTGGTTCGAGGTAGTGCATGAACATCGCTCAAGCAGAGGAGAATTATGCAGATTCATACAGGAGGTGAAGGCTTTTGCTAGCGAAATAGTGCGGCTACTAAGCGGGCGGAAAGGCGGCAAACGGTATGGTAGGCGTGAAGATAACAGAGAGGAAGCGATAGCGGGTAAACCCAGCGGAGGTAACAGCCCAGGACAGCGAAGTCGCGTTGAGTTACGATGCCAGGAAGAAATTCAAACGATCCAAGCGATGGCGATTCACGCGTGCGGACAGTGCAACTATGGTTGAATTGCGATATCCCAATCAATTGGAATAACTTTGAGTTGAAGCCATGAAGATCTCGATGGTGCAGCAGAGCTCGATTTGGATTTTTGTCGAGGATCGATTATCATCTTGTGAACTTCATGGTTGCAAGTAATCCAGATGAATGGGGTGACTAATGATCTTATATCGTCTTGCATATTCACTTTCTCTTTTTAAGGGATAAAAGAAATTTAAGCGGCTGAGCACTAACCCAGGAGTGTGAACAATGCCAGGATAGTGAGTCAAGATTTTTGTTTAAATACTTTCCACAAGTAAGACACTACAACTCAAAGTGAAATCACGTAGTTGGCGGTTGACTCAGGCCATTGTATGAGGCACAGGGAGATTCAGGGATCTATTGAGAGGTGCCCACAACCACAGTTCTGAGGATCAACTGTTCTTTACAATGGGTTGATGGGACCGGACTAGGTCGTTTGTAGATGCCAACGAGGAGGCGCTCTGCAACAGATTCCCATAGGATGTATTGACTTATTTGGAGGAGATGGCTATGAATAGCTGCATCGGTGGCGTCGAGAGGACTAATGTGAAAAAGGTAGCGAAGTTACTGATTCGGACCCAATTAAGGTTGCTGGCTCGGATGTGCGTATTGACAAATCGATTGAGTGCGTTGGCCGAAAGGCAAATGAAGGAAAAGCGGGTGCAGTAATGGGAGTTCCTCTAGGTCGATGGAGAAGCAAATTATGTTAATTGAGGAATTTCAACAATTTAGGAACAAGAGACTCCCATGCATTACCATGCGGGTTTGAGGAACACGAGGCTTGCCTACGTCAAATGAAAAATGTGATGCAACCACCGGGGTTTAATGTGACAAGCGATTATGCATGTGGCCCGAAAGCTAAGTGATGAGTGTGAGTTTTGCATGTATTTTGAGGTATAAATATGACTAAAATGGTGATTAAACATGCAATAACGTGTATGAAATGGTATATATTAAGCTCTTTGTGGGGGAAAAAGATATTACGCTTGCTTGTTTTGTAGGAATTTGCGATATTTGGAGTGATTTTGTGACAAATACGAGCGCATTGCTACCTAGAATCATCAAGAATCGAGCGATTACACCCAATTGGAAGCCAGCTATGGAGTCAGAGTCATAGTGACCATGTGCGTGTGTCAAAAAGAAGCATGGATGATCAAACTACAAGGAGATTTATCTCGAGAACATCCCAAACGCGTATGGAATTTCCAACAACTGGCGGGGTTTAGTATTTTGGCCATAACTCTCTACAAAATTGAATATTGAGGTGATTCAGTGGCTATGGAAAGCTAAGAGAGAGGGCTACAACTCTTATGAAGACCCCGCAAGCAAATTCGGACGTTTTGGTGGCGGGTTGCCCGTGCGGTTATAATGAAGGTTAACTTTGGTTAGGGTAGGAAAATATGGATGGATAGAGTGACTTTCAGCTCAGGCGTGGAGCCGATGAGCATATAAATCATCTACATTAAAGCTCGATATCTACTAAATTCTTTCTCATTTTCATCAACTCTTCTTATCTCATCCCATTTTCTTTTGTAAACATTATCACCACCATTTACAATTCTAGCCTCAGTTTATTCAATGAAAACTCACATCATAAAATCGATTTTTTCGACTCTTTTATGAATTTTCAACATTTTTTCTCCTCATTTTCTTCCTCTTTTGTTCCCATCAACCAATTTTACAATTATCGATTTTTCAATTCCAGCTCATTCAACCTCATTCATTCCCTTTCTTTCGTGTTATACGCTCAAGTGTAGGGTAACAAATATATCAAGTTAAGTGGATTGTTGCTATCAGGAAATTAGGCAATAGGCTCAAGTTGGCTAACTAGGGATTTCAATATCATCATTAGGTAAGCAAAGGCTTGAAGGGCTAACAAAAATGGCCTTTGATCATTTTCTGGTAATACAACATGTGACTTTGATAGAATGCGAGCAAGTTCTAGAATTCTAACAACATGAATGATACGCTCGAATCAATCAACAATTTGCATATGATGAAAGCATTAAAGGCTCAAAAGCTCACCAGGCTTGCAAATCACGTAATTCAAAGCATAAAACCGTATTCTCAATATCCCATGCTCGATATCATCTATTCATGGCTCAATCGACTCATACTAACACCCGATCCTAACAATACAAAATTTTCAAAATCAAGCATAAGTTACAATCAAGAGATCACTCACTCCTAAAATCTATAAAGCAATAAACGTGCTAAAACAATAAGCGTGTTTCTAATGCAAATGCAACCTAAAATGCTCTGCATGATTTATGTATGAAAAACACACAAAAATGCGATTTTGTTTTTAATCACATTTCATATCAAAATAACTATCTCTCCCCCAAACTTAAATGAAATTATATATCGCACGTAGAGAAGATAGAATTTCAATATAAGCAATATAATGGATTTACGATTCATTAATGCGGGTGGTGGCCCTCCTTAGCATCTCCTCCATGTATCGCTAGGACTTAACCATCACTTCAAGTTTTGTACCTTAATATTGTCTTGCGAGAAGGGCGCACGGAGTCGTGCGCACCTGCGGGTCACCGTGCGTGATGCCGTCAGCAACACTCGGTTTTTTTGTTTACAAAAGAAAACAAACAAAAACAAAAATCACACCACAAGCCGTTGGGTTCTTGCTATCCCAAGCGCTATATTTAACGTCTTTAGCTTGGCGCTTTTGTTAATTTCGATTCGTACCACCTTTGAATGCGTATATTAGTTGCTTTGGATCATGGTCAAGAACGTTTTTCCATTGTTTGCATCAGTAATGCATAATTGGGATTTCAAGCAAGTATTGGAGTCGATATTGGAACATTTTGATCCAGGTTATGCCGTATTTGTCAGTGCGTGTACACATATTAAAAAGTGCCGTCTCATGCCGGAATAGTTTTCTTATGACATCTTGCCGCAGCGCGCTGCAGGCGTACACACGTAGTTCGTGTGTTCCTTGTCTGTTTTTGCTCAATTTGGTACCATACATGGGCTGAAAGTGCATAAACCAGGCGATCGTATTTAGTTCGAACTTTCTTGCTTTTCCGGGATCTTGGCTCCTCGTATGCGTACCACTCTTTTGATGAATGGCACTACATTGTTCTTTTCGTGGACCGGTGATGCTCGAAAAATGGCTCTTTTGTTGTTGTTCAATAATCGTAGCTAATAGGCCCTGGCTATAGTCTCAAGATTTTTATCGAACTGGCCATTTGCAACTCCATCATATCATCCAAGCCTCTTGTGCATCGAACTTAGGTTCCTTGTCTCACACAAATGAAGTCATTTTGATTCATGAATGCAATAAGAAGGGCGTCTTCCAAAGATGGCTTTGCCTCTGCATTAGTAAACCCATTCATTACATTGAAGCTTGATGGTGGTGGAATCACATTCTCCGTGTTAGCATATGAAAAATCTTCGTAAGTCGCCCAATTTGGATAATAAAATGCGTAGGGTAGGATTATTCCAATAGCTGTAAGAATTCAGTTATTGAAATAATTGGCATTCTCCATCGAGCAGGTGTTAGGTACTACCTATACCAACTCAAAGAAACAAATCAAACATTGTAGAGAGAGAATTTACAAAAAGAAAAATGAAATAAAAAAAATGCCTAAATTAAAAAAATAATTCTATCTATCGCAATATTAGCACCAAAAATTGTATTAGTCTGACGACGGCGCCAAAAACTTGTTTGCTTTATATTTTTAGCTTCCTTCCAAAGTGTACGGTGTAGTTTATAGAATAGGGTAAGCGAGTCGTATCCACGGAGACTAATAAATTTATGCACTAAGTATTGAACCAAAATAGACTTATTTTTATTTAGCGATCAAATTGGATGATTGTTGTGGAGGTAAAGACAAGAATAACCACAAGAATACAAAGATACTAAGAATAATGGAATTATCAAGAGAATGAAATGGATTCCCGGATTATGGTTTCAATTAATATTCTCTTGTTGTCGATTTAATCAAAGAAAGTTATTATCAATACACATAAAACGATCACAACGGTATTTTATCCTCCTCTCTCGAGATGTATATAAAGTGTAGATTGAAATATCTATGCTAACTAAGCCAACTATGGGGATATTTTCACCCTCGTTTATGAATGAGGCGAGCAGTTGATAAGGATGGCGGTAGTGGATAAAATTGAAAATCATGTCTGATTGGCCAACATGGGGTCCCCAAATGAAAAATCTTGAAACCCCAAATTGGCCAACTAGCTACGATTATTGGTGGCGACATCGAAGGCCAATTCCCGAGCAACTGAGGTAAAGCCGAAGGAGGCGTGTAAAGCTATTCGTCCAGGAGTTGAGCGAATACGAGGGGCCAAAAATACCGGAAAATGCGAAGCAGAGGCGAGAGAGGCACGGCCCGTGCGCCCACCGAGCAGCCCATCGCCGCCGGGCGCGATTATTGCTCCGGGAGATCGGAAGCGAAGCAAATAGCGATGTTGGTGAGGAAGAGTTGAGATCATCTTCTTGAACAAAAATTTGAAAAGCTTAAATCTTCCCTCTAACCCTTTGATATTTCTAAACTTAATGTTCACTTCCTTTTCCCGATGTTTTCAAAAGAAAAAAGCTAGATTCAATTTGCTAAATTTTTGGATATATTTAAGAAACTTCATATTAACATTCCTTTTGCGGACGCATTGGAGCGGATGCCCAATTACGCTAAATTTTCGAAGGATGTTATGTCGAAAGAAGAGAAATGGTGGTTTCAAGAGCCAGGTCAATCGAGAAGAATGCGGTCACGATAATCGGAGAAACTACACATAAATTAAAAGATCAGGGAGTTTCACTATCCCTTGTGCTATTGGTGATGTTTTCTTTAAGAAAGCACTTTGTGATTTAGGAGCAAGTATTAACTTAATGCCCTTGTCCATTTTCGAGGCAACTTGGATTAGAAGAGGTGAAGCCATCTACGGTCACCTTACAACATGACCGATCACTCATATGTCGAAGGGAATCATCGAGGATGTGCTTGTCAAAGTTGATAAATTCATATTCCTGTGGATTTTTGGTGCTAGATATGGAGGACAAAGACATCCCTTTGATGCTTGGGCGTCCATTCTAGCAGGAAGGCCTTGATAGATGTGCAAAGGAGAACTCACATTACGGGTTAATGATGAGAATGTTTTATTTACTATCTATAAGGCACTACAATTTCATGATGGAGTTGAAATTTGTAGTTTCATAGGCGTAGTTAGTGCTTTGCATTGATGAATATGCGGATCATACATTGTTTAAGGATGATTTAGAGTTTGGTTTGACACATTAGGTGTTCAACATCAAACATGATGATTGATTGTGATAACTGGGCACAGCCTGTATTTGTGTGTGTGCTTTAGATAATATGCGAGGACTCACGAGAAGCGTGGCGCGCACATGAGAAAAATGTCGGGGAGCATTTGCGGCGCGCACGACCCATCTTCTGAAGCACGCCAGGAGTCGTGCGTGGTCGAAAAAAAGATGAAACCTGAAGAGTGCAGCCGGCCCATGCGTCGAGCACGGGCAGCCCGTGCGTGGTCGAAGAAAGCGGCATCACTGAAGAAGCGCCGCGACCAGTGCGCTGGCACCTGGCGCCGCGTCAGTCAACCCAAAGACCCAATTTTGAACCCATAACTCAAGCCGTTGCCCGAGCATCTCAAATCGTATTCTTGAGAAAATAACCACGAATCGTGTCGTATCATCCTTTTAACCTCAGTACAACTTGATAAAATTACTTAGGGTGTTAAGAAAACATAAATCTGCGATAGGTTGGCTAATTTACGATTTAAAAGGCATAAGTCCATCGATAGTAATGTATAAAATTAGAATGGAAGATGTCTATAAACCTTGATTGCAAAATCAAAGAAGATTAAACCTATGTGCAAAGAGTCGTTAGAAAAGAGGTTTTAAAATGGTTAGATCTTTGGAATCATATATCTATTTACGATAGCTCTTGGGTAAAGTCCGGTACAAGTGGTACCAAAGAAAGGGGATGGTTGTAGTTAGAAAGCGAAAGTGATGAGCTTATTGCGGCTAGAATAGTTACGGGGTGGCGTATTTGCATTGATTATAGGAAGTTGAATGATCTTTGCTCGAAAGATCATTTTCCCCTTTCCTTTATTGATATGATGATAGATCGCTTGGCGGGATATGATTATTATTGTTTTCTCGATAGTTGTGGGTATAACGATTATGATTGCCCCAGGAAGACCAAGAGAAAGCGACATTTACATGCCCCTATGGTACGTTTGCATTTCGAGAATGCCATTGGACTATGTAATGCACCATAAGCGATGCATGATGGCTATCTTTCATGATTTTATTGAGAAAATAATAGAGGTTTTTATGGATGATTTTTGTTTTTGGAGATTCGTTTGATCATTGCTTGGATAATCTTTCTCTAGTGTTGCGAGAGATGCTGAAACTAACCTTGTTTTGAATTGGGAGAAGTGCCATTGTTTTGGGTCGAAATGAGACAAGTTGTTCGAGCCATATCTATGTGAGCGGGACTTTGGACACTTGACAAAACTATACCACCACGGAGAAGGAAATGGCGATTGTTTTTGCGTTCGATAAGTTCCGATCATACTTGATTGGAACTAAGGCGATAGTCCACAGGACCACGCGGCGTCAAATATCTATTCGACAAGAAGGATGCCAAAGGCGATTAAGTGGATCCTTTTATTCTGGGGAGTTCGATGTGGAAATCAGGGATAGGAAGGGTTGTGAGAATGTGGTAGCGACCACTTGTCCAGGTTGGAGTACAAGAAAGATGAGAAAGAAGGCACGGATCACGATTAAGGAAGAGTTCCCGATGAGCAATTTCTAATGTTAGAGGCTAAATTCCATGGTATCACGATTTTGTTAATCATTTGGTTGTAGGAGTCATGCCTTGGTTTATCCTCCTATCAAAAGAAGAAGTTCTTTCATGATGTCAAGTTCTACATGTGGGACGACCCTTGCTCTTTAAGAGGCTGCGCCCGACACTATCATTCAACGATGTGTACCTCAAGAAGAGTGGGAGGGAGTTACGCAATAGTGTCATTCTTCACCATCAGGAGGACACTTGGCCCGGCATGCGGCTGCGAAAGGTATTGCAAAGTGGTTTATCTTGGCCTACTTTGTCTAATGATTGCTATCTATATGTGCGGTAGTGTGATAGTGCCAGTGGATGGGGAACATCTCGAGGCGACATGAGATGCCCATGACCAATGTGATGGAAGTCGAGCTCTTTGATGTTTGGGAATTGACTTTATGGGTTCCTTTCCATCGGTACATTCTACTTACGGTGGAGTACGTATCTCGATGGGTTGAATTCGGCCAAACCAATGATGCGCGAGTAGTGCTCAAATTCTAAAGAAAAACATATTCACTCGGTTTGGAACCGAGAGCTTTGATTAGCGATAGGGGTCACACTTTGTGAATAAATTAATGAGCACTTTACTTGCGAAATGCACGGGTCAAGCATAAAGTGGCATTAGCATATCATCTGCAAGCAAGCGGGCAAGCGGTAGCCAATCGTGAGATTAAGCAAATCTTGGAGAAGACAAGGTGAATATCAAACGCAAGGATTGGGCTATGAAGTTAGATGATGCGTTGTGGGCATATCGGTTTTGCGTCAAGACACCATTGGGCACATCACCGTATCGGTTAGTATTCGGGAAATAGTGTCACTTGCGTGGAATTAGAGCATAAGGCGTTTTAGTGTGAAGAAGTTAAATTTTGACTTCCAAGCGGTGGGTGAGAAGAGGCTCTTGCACTTAAATGAGATGGAGGAGTTCGAGGATGAAGCCTATGAAAATTCGAGGATCTACAAGGAATGAACCAAAAGATGGCATGATCGAATGATAAAGAAGAGAGAGTTTTTACCGGGTGAACAAGTCCTTTTGTTTAACTCGCGTCTTAAATATTTCAGGAAAACTTAAGTACCGATGGTGGGGCCGTTTGTGATAAATAAGGTGTTAAATCCTCAGGGAATAGTGGAATTGTTGACCGGGATGGGGAGACATTTATGGTGAATGCGGGTAGCCCGTGCGCCATGCGCCGACCGTGCGGTTCAGGTTTTTGTTTGAAGTCTCGACACCCACCAGGCAGCCCGTACACTAGGCGAACGACTCGCGTGTGTCGGCGAGAGACTGTATTAAGGTCGCGCAGGGTCAATTTTTCACAAAATCTCACTCTCTCATGCATGAAAATTGCTCAAACAAGCACCCCTCTCAAATTTTTCGATTAATCACTTGGATTTCTTTGCAAAATCACTTCTCGCTACTCACACAAGAATTACACTCTTAAAATTGCTTTGAAGTGAGGATTTGAGTAGAAGGAGCACCCTAGGGTTCCAATTTTCACCTCTTCCAATTTTGAGATTTAAGGTATGAACTTCACTTTTTGTTTGAATTTCTTGTAGATTATGGATTAGAGTTCTTATATGGTGCATGTTTGATGAATTTGCCATGATTTAGCTTGGTTTTTCTATTGGGCATTTTATCGAACACCTTGTGGGTTGTTGAATTAGGATATTTGTGGTTGATTGTTTGATGAATTTGTACATGAGCTTGATTATTTAGGGTGTTAGTGACTAGGATTTCTGCAATTACATTGTTATTTGGGCTTGAAAGCTTAATTGTTGATTAAATTGTAGGGATGAGACATTATGCCTTATTTGAAGCTTGTTGTATGAAATTCATCGCGTTCTTATTATACACGCGTCGTATTCTCACATTTGTTTTTCAGTACTAACTCGAACTTATGGTTGACCAACGGAACCAACGAGGTCGGGGTGGGACGCAAAGGGGGCCATTGCTACGGCGGGAGGTCAACCCGTGATAGCCCCGAGGAACTACGGACTTCGCTGGCGAGGCCGAAGTTTTTAGAGCTTTCGAACAAGGTTGATCACTCGTTCTTTCCAACGATATATCCGACGATGATTGTACCCAAACTCTTGGGATACATGAGGAGGTTTGGTAGATGTTCGAGCGGGTGGGGTAGCCCGCATTCATGCAAGGGCGATGGCGACATTTAAAACGCTAGCGCTTGAGTTCCTAAGCATATTAGGCATTCTTGAAACAAGAGCGAACAACGAGCCCCAGGCAATCCACTTTTGATTGGGAAGCGAGTGGAGGCATGTCATTATCGTGCCCAACTCAATGAGATTTTTGGGGTACCTTCTAACACCCCTTATCGGCCCGATGGCGAATTATAGCGCGTATGATTTACGGCGATTGTTGGTTCAAACACCAGAGACCGCCCGATGCTATAACGGCACACACATCTAAGGCATCATCACTCAAAACCCCGTCTTTCGCTACATCAAAAAGGTGACTCACTCAGTCTCGCTCGACACAATAACGGAGGTATGCAAGCTCGAGAGCTATACTTACTTTGGTGTATGCTCATGCCCCCCCTACAACATGGCGGCCCACTTTGTGGAACACGCGTGTTTATTGTCGAGCTGCATCAGCGGGGGGCGATCGATTGGGAATGCTAACCCCTATTGCTTTCGACATTTTGGGGTCGATTTGCGAAAAAGAATGGAGCCTATCACGGGCAAAATCGGAGTATAAACATGAACGCCTTCGTCAAATGAAAATAATAACAGGAGGAAGAAAACATAATCTTTGACATGAGCAAAGTCCTTTTCGATTTGTGAATTGCATACAAGCGAGTGGCGGAGATGTGAGGCGATTTGCAACATATGGTAATTCTTCAACATTGATATGATTTGGCGAATACACGTCCTTATTATCTAGAGAGTAGAGAATACACTTTATCCATGAGCGGCGTAATTTGAAGTGTTTGCCATGATTTTAATAGACTTGTGCTAAAGTATTACATATTTGAAGCTTGGTTGGTTTGTGCTTGATGTCTATGGATAAACGACATGAATTGTGATGTGTTGTTCTTGATTGGCTTTTCATTACTCCCGTTTGTGTTTTGACTTGTTTATAGAGTGTTGACCGAGACCCATCCAATGAGTTTAAGTTTGGGGTTTGATTGGTATGTGTTTTGCATGTATTTTGAGTTTTATTATGGCTAGAATTAGTTGCTATCGTGCATTACATGAGTAAATAGGGCTCTATTTACATTTTGTGGAAAAGGTATTACGCTTTGCTCGTTTTGTAGGAATTTGTTGATAATTGTAGCATTTTGGGAACAATTAGAGCATTGCGATAAAGAACCGCCAATATTTGACGTAATGTACGAAGTTTGGAGTTGAATCGGGAAGAAGTCGGAATCAGTAGAAAACGAAGAAAAACGAACAAATTTCAAGTCTAGCAGTGCGCACGGGCGGGCGTGCGTCCCAGCATGGCCCATGCACTAACCCGAGGCCGGATTATCAAGTCTCGACTATACGCATGGGCTGGTCGTGCGTTATGCGCCGGCCCGTGGCGTCCTTAAGTAAAGAGAAAAAATATGCGACACCTAGCACGGGTTGGGCGTCGGCAGGCGCGCCCGGCCCGTGCGTGTGCGGAAAATAGAGTTTGACAGATTTCCAACTAAGTTTTGACCCAAACGAGTACAAATAGAGATGGGCGGCCACAAAGCAGAGGACACTAACTTTTGCCTAGAACAAAGAAAAAGAGCAATTTTCCTTTAGGAGAATGGAGAGATCGATCAAGGCACAACAACACGCTTGAGGATTGAAGATAGATCGAGAGATCGGCACGCGTCCCAGTCTTCGCATTCCATAGTATCTTTATTTTCAATTAGTTAGACATGAACATGGATAATTTATCTATGAATTATTTATTTTCTATGTCTAGCTAAACATCTTGTGATTCCGAGTTTGGGAGTAGGTTAATGGATACTTTTATTTGATGATTAATTGCAATTGAAGTTATTGTTTTCCAACCCTATTCAGAGTACTTTGTTTTAATTCTTATTTTATCAAAAGGCCTTTGGTTAAACTTGTTTGATGTATTGATTCATAATTCGAACAAATGAGTTTCAATACTAAATCTGTGAGTACTTGACATGAATATTTGCAAGATTGAGAAGTCGTGAATATTTGTGAGGATATTTAATCTTTTGTGCTTTTGGGAGTTGGATATCTCATGTTGAGTAGAGATCTTAGCATAGATATTCCAATCAACGCTTTACATGCATCTTGAGAGAGAGGGTAAATTACTTTTGTGATTGTTCTATATGGAAGAATACGTATAACTATGGTTTGATTAATCGATAATAAAAGGGGATATTAACTTTGGAAACCATAATCCGGAATCCATTCATCTTCTTGATCTTTCAATCAACTCTTTATTTTGTTTCTTTTAAGATTAATTCTTGTCTTAGTTTTAATAAAACCAATCCTTCAACTCTCGATAGTCTAGATAAAAATAAGGCTATTATAATCCAGTACTTAGTAAAATAATTTATTAGTCCCTGTAGATCCGACCTTGCTAACCCTATTCTATAAGCTGCACCGTACACTTACGGTGAAGTTAAAAATAAGCGAACACACCCACCGACACGGTAGTCTTACCTCGTATGGATTGCCATTGGTAGCCGTTCGTGGCCATTCCTTCTATTAGATCTTGGCGAAACGGTGTTTTGTTGTTCAAAGTTCCCCGGCCATTTTGCATCAATCATTTGTCTCGTTAACGAGTAGCCCATTGCAAAATGTTTGGACTTGCATCAAATAGGTAGGCATGTGGGCATTTACGCAACAAGTCTTTGAATCTTTCCCAGGTATCGTACAAAGTCTCATCATCTTCTTGAGAGAATGAAGAGATTTCATTCCTCAATCGTGTGGTTTTGGTAGGTGGAAAATACTTCAAAAGGAACTTTTCGGCCATAACATTCCATGTTGTAATTGTTCCTTTTGCTAACGTATTTAACCATTGTTTAGCTCGTCCCCCAAGAGTAAATGGGAATAGGCGTAACCAGGATGGTATCGTCGGAGACCCCATTGATTTTGAAGATATCACAAATTACGAGGAAATTTGCGATGTGATTATTAGGATCTTAAATGCCGGTAGACCGTCGAAATGAACAAATTATTGCACAATTTGAATAACATTTGGTTTGATCTCAAAATTATTGGCGCAGCGGCGGGCCTTACAATACTTGACGACGTGCCTTCCATATATGGCTTGGCGTAATCGTACATGGTTCATTGTGGTTCATCCGCCATGACAAAATTCTTACTTTAAGTCTATGTCCTCCTAAGTAGTGTATTAGTGCTTTTCTACGTGTTTCTAGGCGGTCTCACGACTTCTGTCTCGACGACAGTAGGCATGCACTATGGTAAATAAAGAAGGTAAGTGTTAATCAAGACTCACAAAGATAGATAGATAAGAAGAAAAATAATGGTAGAATAAAAAAATAAGCGTTCTAATATTACAATCTAAGAACGGCGCAAAACCTTGATGGCTCAAAAAGCTACGTTTAAAACCTTAGGCAAGTGCACTTATCATTTTATATAATAGATTGTTAGTCAGAAGTGTCATTCCCACGAGGATTGTAAGTACTAGTAATTACCGTCTTTTTGTTATTTAATCTAGCAATTTTCGGAGTTTTGTTGGGTAAAAATAGAAAATAAAAAAATAAAGAATTTGAAATAATCACAACTTACAATAGATCAAATAAAAGTAGATTGTAGAATGAGAAAAACAAGAGCTAGAAATATGTTTGGTATGTAAATCCCTCAGAATGTTTTTGTGATTCAACAAGATAAAAATACAACCAAAATCCCTTAAGCAAAATCATCCTCTTTTAATAAAATCTCATGTTTCATGGACCGTAGAAATTCACGATTTAAGTTAAACCCTTTCTCAAGGTGAAAAACTCCTAATCTCAAGTTGATTAACTGAAATCTCTTTCTAGTTAAAACATCAAGATTGCGATATAGCGATTTGTGAATTCCCATATTAGGTTTGACCCTAATCCGGAAGATTTATGTAGTCTATATCTAGGATTGCATGCAACTCTTTTCACTTATAATGATTATTTCTCATCATAAATCTCTCGATTACCCGATGAGGAATAGATTTCAAATCAATATACCGGGAAATATTAACTCGAATAAATAAAGCATATTATAAGTGAATCACACGAAACATGAAGATTTTATCAAAAAGTACAACGTAATCACAAATTCATTCTAGAGTTCATTACATTCAAACATTTAGAAATTTAGTTACACATGGCTTTGATAAAAGAATATACTACACAAGAAGATTTGAATGAAATGGACATGTGTGTACTTAGCTTTTATTCAAGACCAATACAAGACGTCCTCCTTGGTTGATTGCTATGATGTTGACCTCAAGCCTTCTCTCTAATGCTCTTCAACTTCCAACTCTGCCTCTCTTTTATCCTCTCAATGTATTTTGCTTTGAAACTTAGAGTGAATGAATCAATGAATGAATAGACGGATACTGTTCCATCCCAAACTCTTGGCTTTTATAGATATTGTTTTGTGAAAGAACACATTAACAATATCATCTCTTGACAAATAATTGATCCACTACCATAGTTGGGTTGTTGAATCCTTGTTTTCATATGATAATTGAGGGAATAATGGGACTTAATGCAGCAAAATGAGATGTAAAAGTTGTACAAAAGTTGTCAAAAAGCAAAAAGGAAAATACTTCCACAATTTCCGCACAAAAGAAAATTTCAGTGGAGGGTAAGCAAGGCGGACCGTGTTTGGTACATCTTGGCCATAATTTTGCTCGTTTTTGGCTCCTCAAAAGCACGGTCGTGTCGAAAAGCACACCCGGTCGTGTTCGACTCAAAAGGCCCGAAATGACGCTTTTAGCTTGAGATTTCGAGTGTTTCTACATCCATAAATCCGGGATATGTTTTGACATGAAACCATGGCCCGAATTTCACCAAAAAACTTGAATCATCAATCTACACCAATAAAACACCTCAAGTAATACGAACTATGTGCAATCAAACATTTCTGAAACTAACAATAAAATAATTCAAACTCTACTCAAATGAACACATAAAACATGCATAAAAAGACACTTATCAATCATGCGAATGGAGGAAAGTGGAAATCGAGCAGAGAACATACACGAGTTTTCCAAACGCATTACCACTAGTCTAATAAGTGATTCCCGATGTGGAGTTTTAATTATTTTTAAATTAAATAAATCATCGTCAAACATTAATTCACGATGGGTTATGGTAAAATATGGATAATAATTTTGAAATGATATTTGTTGGTCTAAAAATGGCATCTTAGAAATTTTGACCGAAAAGTTTCATAAATGAAAATAAGTTATGTTTCTGTTGAATTAGTGAAAAAACAATGAATGGCGAAGTTCTCAAATGGTTATGTTTTTAAACAAAAAAAAAAAAAAAATTGATCCTTTTGAAAGAAAAAGAACCTCTAATTAATTGATTAAGTTCCTGCTTTATAGGATGCAGCAAGAGTCATGACAAATCTATGCAAAGGCTAAATTGTAATTTTGATCTTGTAATTATATATAAGGATGTAAAATTTAGTCTGTAAAAATCACGTTTCGCAAGAAAATCTTGCGATTAAAAACCCTCACAATTACAATTATTTTTCACAGAAAATTGAATGTTTAATTTATTCAGAAAATGTTACGTGGTTGTCACTGTGAACTCTAGGGATGACAATGTGACAAATTAAAACCGGCTCCGCATCAAGGCGAGTCTAAACTGAACAAACGGGTCCGGAATGGTAACGGGTCCAACTAGACCCACCCCGTATATATATAAGACATGTATTTATATTTAATTTATTTATCACTACTCCCAACTTATTAAAAAAATTATATATATATATATATATATATATATAGGGGAGAATCAATGAGACCACATTTTATGGTGAGGCAGTGTTGACTAATCTCAACCCTCCTCATTTACATCAAAGGCTAGGAATAATTTGGGATAATAATACATTAACCATTTAATTAAATACCGAGAAAGGGTAAAATTGTCAAAACAAAAAATATGGGGGACCATCCAAATATGGAATCAGTTATTAGGAGAGAGAAAATCACGTGGGGAGAGAGAAAATCGCGCTAGGGAGAGAGAAAATCCCGCATGTGCTCTGTCATGCAGTATGTTGTACATTTATCAGTGATTTGTTGTATACTTAACACTATTTCATTTGACATAATTTATTGCGTATTAAAATGGTCAAACAAAAACATGTGGGGACCGTAAATTAAGGAATCGTTATAGAGAGAGAATCGCATTCGTTAACATGTGGGGAGTGGATTAAATAAATCGAGTTATAGAGAGAGAGCGAGAGAGAGAGAGAGAGAATCATGCACATTATTGTCTTTGTATATTTAACATATATTTATTGTATATTTAACACTATTATGATGTATATTTAACATATTTGTACTACATATTACAATTGTCAAACAAAAATATAAGTACACAACAAAACACATATAAGTATACATCAAAAAACATAAGTATACATCAAAATGAATACACACATCAAAAATTAACTACTTATACGAAAAAACACATATAAGTATACATCAAAAAAAATACATAAGTATACTGATAATCCTCCTTTTGCCTCCTCGTAGGCCCTTGTTTTCTCCATGTCGGCATCGTCTTCTTCATCAATCCTCCAATCCGTCCTTTATTCTAAAATCCCAAAAATTATCTCTCGAACTCTAACACTCCAATCGCCTTCTTCAACCCGCATTGGCTCCTCGAACACGTCGGTCTCAAGAAGAATTTCTTAGCTAGTAATGTCGTGAGCGAGCGAGTTCGATCCACCGGCGATGATGGTATTTTCGCGTGGGAGGCGATTTGCGTGATGGCTAGCGAAGCGAGAATTAAGGCCCGGAAATCGGGGGATGAACTCGAGTGCGACTCACTAGTCGACCTCGCCGTAGGAAGTAGATGGTGGGGTGTTTTTCCGTTCATTAATGGGATTTTGTTGGTGGTGATGTCGTCTGGAGTAGTTACCAAATGGGAATGAAATTGCTAATAATAAAATTACCATCTTACCCTTTATTGATTAAAAAAAAAATAAAAATACCATTAAATTGGGTAAATCTCAACCATCTAAAATTTAAAATTTGTGGATAGGATTAGTCCACTTTGTTTCACTCTAATAATATGGTCTCATTTGATCCAATCCATATATATATATATATATATATATATATTAGTTCAAATGAGACCAATCCACTTTTAGGTTAGTCCATAAGAACACTTATGGACTCTTGATTTAATATTTTGGATGGTGTAAATCATTTTAGTTAATTTAGGCATATAAGGGTATAACTGTACTTTTATATTTAATTAATTATGTTAATTTGACGGTTATTAGCTATTTTTAAGGAAACATAATCCTACATTTTCAGTTACCCAATTTTTAGAGAGGAAAACTCATCAACTTCAAGCATTTTTTTCAAAATTGATACTTCTTTCCGCCATATTTGTGAACAGTCATTTTATTGTATACTTAGTTCAGTGGACCTGTATACTTAGTCATGTTTTATTGTATATTTAGTTAAGTGGATTTGTATACTTGGTTCAGTGGAATCCTATTCTTAGTTATATAAGTAGTTTAGTGAATTTGTATACTTAGTTATGTAGATTTATATACTTAGTTCAATGGAATTGTATACTTAGTTATATAAGTAATTTAGTGTAATTGTATACTTAGTTAAATATTTCGTATACTTAGTATTATTTTAATGTATAGTTAGTTCAATGTAATTATATACTTAGTTAAATGTTTCATTTTACTTAGTAAAGTTTTAATGTACATGTAGTTTAGTGTAATTGTATACTTAGTTAATTGTTTATGTATACTTAGTAATGTTTTAATGTATAGTTAGTTTAGTGTAATTGTATACTTTTCATTAATTGTTGCACGATTTTGTTGACATATTTGAATAATTTGCGAGGTTCGAATGGGAAAGAGAGAAAGGAAAGGTGAATCGCTTGATTATGGGGACGTGATCAATACAAAATCATGTCCCTAATTTTTAGGAAGCAGTTACTATATTTAATTTTTGGATTCTATTTTATCCCTTACATTTGTATACTTACTTATGCAATGTTGTATATATTGTAATATATCTTGGCCATTGATTTACTATTTGGATGGTGTAGATTTAGTCTTATGGACTAACCTAGAAGTGTGGTCTCACGGGATCTCCTCACTTGTATGGGTTGGTTCTTGTGAGACCATATATTAAGTGAGGCGAAGTGAGACCTAATCTGAACCGTTGCAATTTAACAATGAATGGATGAGATTGAAATAATAAATATGAAGCATTCTCAACCATTATTTTCGTGTGAGGGTATTATAGTAAAACACAAAAATCGAGTCAATCAATGATAATAAACAAGGTATGCATGATTCAAACTTACCTTATCTAATACCTATAATTTAGGAGGTGAAATAAATGATAATCCCACCAAAAAAAAATATGATTGAACCATACATTGTATTATCACTGGCGAAAAAAAAAATATGTATCTTGTACATTGATGCAACGTATTTTAACTAAGTATGCAACATGGAGATGCATTACATATATTGATGCAACCTATTTTAACTAAGAATGCACCAAATTGTAACTAAGAATGCAACATATTTTAACTAACAATATATTGATGCAATCTATTTTAACTAAGAATGCACCAAATTGTAACTAAGAATGCAACAAATTGTAACTAACAATACATTGGCCCCATACTGAGTGAATTATCATTTGCAATAAAAAAACCCTTATCTTATATATTCATGCAAACATGTTTTAACCAAGAATGCAACAAAATGTAACTAAAGAATGTAACAAATTGTAACTAAGAATACATTGACCCAAATGCAGTGAATTATTGCAATCAAAAAACCTTTATCTTATATATTCATGCAAACCTATTTTAACCAAAAATGCAACAAAATGTAACTAAGAATGCAACAAATTGTAACTAAGAATACAATGACCCATGCAGGACGAATTACCACTGCAAAAAAGTGAAAAAAAACCCTTATCTTATATCTTTTGATGCAAAATATTTCAATTAAGAATGCAACAACTTGTATCTAAATATGCACTATAACAGAACATGTATCGTGCTAAAAACAAGCGATAAGATCACCCATTAATGCATGAGGGCGAAAAATTAGGATTCATCATACTCTCCTTAATTAAAAAAGCGATTGAAACTGATAAAATCACCCATTAATGCATGAGGTAGAACAATTAGTGATTCATCATACTCTCCCATGAAATTAGCACGTCAAAGATTTTTACAATCTCTCTCTACCAAAATTAAAGAGGCATTAATATATATCCTTAATTAACAATAGGTGCCTATATGTAGTTTTACCAATATAACCTTGTGATTTTTTATTATTAAAAATACATTAAAATTGGATTAATCTAAACCCTTCAAAAATAAGAATGAATGTGCTTGATTATGTCTCACGGTCTCACCCTAGGATATTGGTCTCATTTGAACCAATACCTATATATCGTGTGTGTGTGTGTGTAGGGATGAAGGTATGTATGGGGGGGTATTTTGGTCATTTCACTTTTTAATTTTAAATAAATAAAAAAATAGAAAGATATAAAAAAGTGTTTGCAATTATAGATCTTGCATTCTTCTTTCCTGCTTTCATTTGTGAATCTTGAAAAATATGAATCTTGGTCATTTTGCCAATTTTTTAAAAAATTTGTACATTTTTAAGCTCCGCCATAAAGTTTAACTTGAATTTTTGCATTATAATATTGTGTATCTATTTGTCCCTTTTGATATATTGATGTAATTGTATTTTGTTATTTATTTTTTAATATTAAGATGTGATTGAATTAATAAAATTACTTAATTAAAATTTCTACTTATTTTAAATTTGATGTATTGTTTTTAATTTTTACATATGGTAATGGACAAATTGTCCATTTATGTTTTGTAAAAATGAAAAATAGTCATATTTTTTGAAAACATATATTTTAGCCGTTTTGACACGGTCATACCCTTCTTGTATTCTCTGATGAGGTACTTGGTTATATAACTTATATTTCATAAAATTGATGTGGTACGTTTTTCGGTATCGGGTTATGGATTGGTCCCTAGAAAGGAAAAAAAAAGACAAAGTGGAAATTTGAACTAAAAAATGGTTAAGAAAACATAGTTAAAATAATTTTTATTATGGAGAAGTAACCAAAAATCCAGTGGACTTTTTTTATATTATTATTAGTTGGATCCCCTACTCGAAATTTCTGACTTCGTCATTGTGTGTATGCACTTATTAACCGCATTAATCCCCTTGATTGATTAAGACGTTAATTTATTGGTCAAACTTTATAATTTATCCTCCAAACAGTGGCGGATCCACTTGGGTGAATGGGGGTACAGTTGTATCCCCAATTTGAAAAAATCCAAAGTAATCTTTAGTTATTAACAATAATAATACATAATAATAATATAAAAATAAAAATTTGTACCCCCATTTACTCAGGAATGACTATGTTAAAAATATATTGCATTAACTTATTGTCTTGACACTTTTATTGAGAATGATGTATTTCCACAAATTTCCAATGATGGCATTGTAGTCAAAATGAGGACATGTCGGACCAGTTGCAATTGTAATTTTTATTTTAATGGTATGTATGTTCTTTTTTATTTACATGTTTTAGGTTGTACAATTTTAAATATTAAACAATGTTTATGTGCATGTTTTTTTTAATATCTACCGTAACCCCATTTTTTAAATTCTGAATCCGCCATTGCCTCCAAACACATTGTTATGTAACACATCATGAATCCCTACAAAAGGAAATTTGAATCCAAACATAGTGGAAGAATATAATATATATTTATGTAATATATGTTATATTTGTAAATTAATTATATATTTTCTTAATATTAACTACTTCTTTTTCGGTAGGAATATAATTCTTGCATCCGAAAAATGCAACATTTAACACTACTAACAGCTGGAAATAAATTGATCAACTGTGATTAAGAGAAGACACAATTTTCAGAATAATTGACGAAACAGCCTTGTCTTCTTCCTTCATATATATCACGTGTTTATTTGACCTGCTGTGGATTAATATTCTATTCAATTTTTAATTCGTGGAATCTAACGATGTATTATCATTGCTTATATTTTACTGAATCCAACATTATTAATTAATTTCAGCCACATCTGATTCACTATTCCTTTTTTTTTTTTTTTTTTTTGATAACTCGCTTCCAGCGCTACGCGCGACTATCTTTGAGAACAGCGATTCGGCTCCTCATTGCCTGCCAAGGTAAACGCGGGATGTGCACGGCTATTGACCGAGTGTTACGGCGAGTCTGGCGGCGTGACGACAAGATCCTCCAGGTAAAGAGAACAATTATGTTCGACCCCCAATCTACTAATAACGATCTCTCCCGAATCGAACCCACACGGATGCTATTCAAGATGAGTTCACCAAATCTTGGCAATTTCGCATATGCCCGGGAGCAATTTGATGGAAGCGATGATATGAATCACGACCTCCACCCCACAAAAAATTTGATGGAGCGGGGATTTGAACCCGACCTCCACCCCACAATTGCTTTGTGGTGGCGGGTGGACTAAGTCACACAGTTTCGATTCACTATTCCATTTGTATCATTGCTTGTCCCAGGTTAATGCATAAATTAATTGATCTTTTCAGAAAGTAATATATACAAATATATTACTTCAGATAATTAATATATGTATATTTATATATTTTACTATGTAAACATTCAACGTGATTAAAATTAAGTTAAACAGTATTCAAGAAATGAACTTACACAGAAGTCGCTTCAAAATTATTCAAACAGCAGTTTCAATGTTTAATTTTCTCTCTCATACTCACTCTGTCTGCCTATATATATAGGACAGATGAACATTAATAGGCAAAACATTCACAAAATTAGTGAAAAATCAATTCTATTTCTAGCTTTATATATAATCCTTTTGTATACTTTGAAAACAAAAATGGAAGCACAGAATATATCAGAAATTGATATAGATTTCCTCCAATCCATACAAAATTATCTTCTAAGTGACTCCGATTTTCCACTACACTTTCCGTTTGATGCAACCATAGCTAATTACGACGATGAATATTCGACGTCGCAAATGGTGGAGGAGTTATTATTGTGTAATACTAATAGTAATGATGGTGGTGGAGTGGCGCAAGCACCGCCGCAGTGTGCTCAGGCATCGCCGGTGGAATGGAAGCGGTACAGAGGGGTGAGGCGTCGGCCGTGGGGGAAGTTTGCGGCGGAGATAAGAGACCCAGCCAAGAAAGAGTCAGAATGTGGCTTGGGACATATGAGACGCCGGAGGAGGCGGCTTTGGCTTATGACCGAGCCGCTTTCAAGCTGCGCGTGACTCACGGGCTAGGGTTAATTTTCCGCACCTTGTTGGGTCGGGTATTCCAGAGCCGACCCGGGTCACTAAGCGGAACCAATTCTCGCGTGATCATCAGACAGCATTTTCTTCACCTTCATTGACACAAATAAATGTCCTTTCAAAGAAAATGAAAATATATGTGGCTAATTAAATTGATATCGAGTATTTTAGGCTTTTTTTCCTTCAAAAATTTGATTAATTCTAAGGCCTAAGCAATAGATGCTGCGATTGTGCATCAACTTGGACCTGTTTTATTATTGTATATGTTAATTAATTCAGTAG
This sequence comes from Rehmannia glutinosa, assembly GCA_016081115.2. Lineage (NCBI taxonomy): Eukaryota > Viridiplantae > Streptophyta > Magnoliopsida > Lamiales > Orobanchaceae > Rehmannia > Rehmannia glutinosa. The sequence continues at coordinate 28,365 of JABTTQ020003217.1, forward strand.
ATCAGAATATCAGATTATCTTTAATGTGAAGTATTTATTAATTTTTCAATATTTTAATGATTTTCAAATCTCAATTATTCTCGTTCATATTAAATATTAAATTTCTTCATTCAGGATCTTTTATTTCGAGTCTATATTTCATCTTATCAGCCATAAATCCAGTCATCCACCTCAATATATTTTGTTTGGACTTTATATTTCATCTTAGGCTAAATTGCATTTTTAGTCCTGTATCTTTGGTCCAGTGGCATTTTTAGTCCTTTAACTATTTAGAGTTGCAGTTTTGGTCCTGGACAATTTTGCCCTTATGGCAGAATAGCATTTTTGGTCCTTTATCTTTCGGAAGATAGCAATAATAGTCCTATAACTTTCGAGAATTAACAATATCAATCCTTTCATACCATAGTCAAATTTCGGACTAAGATTTTGGTTAAAACAGATATAGTCCATCACGACCATATCGTGCCCAACATGCTTAGTAAAATTAATAAATCCATTAAAATTCATACCTTTTTGGCCAAAAAAAGACAGGGTGAAATGGTTCGCAACACCACCAAATGGAAGATTATCGCCCCGGATCGTTTGACAAACGGCTCCTCCTCACTGTTCAACCTCACCCTCGGGGAAGATGATCTCGCAAGTTATCGACTCCTTCAAAGAAAGCTATTCAAAGCCATACGACCTTGGTTCGTTTCCTACTCCGGGCGTATAAGTATTTCTTAAACGGGATAAATTAATGGAACATTATGAAGACATGTTGAAGCAAAAGCCCCTTTTTATTAAAAACTTAAAGAAATATTTATTACATTAGTAATCTCCTTTTGGGAGGAGAATACGGTTTAGCCTCTCATAGATGAGGCGTACACTCGTAAACACATAAAACTTAAAACTAAAACACTCAAACTATTACAAATTTTTCACTCAGATTTTATTGTAAGAAAACTAAGGAAAATGTTCGATGTCCGAGCCTTCCTTCAAATCCCGCAATTTATAGAGGTAAGTCCAGGACTTGAAATTCGGACTTCAAATCTTGTTGAGATGTAAGACGTCACTTTGCTTACGTCATACTCTGAATTATTGCTGCCATTTGTCTTTCTTTTCTTTCGCGTGACTCAACCCATGTGATGGTTGTCGGGGAATCTTCTAAAAGTTGGTCTGCGTGGTCCCCGAGGAAAACGCGTCTTGTGAGCCGGGCCCTTGTCCTTTTCATTTGTATGGTCTGTCGGTCGGGTTTGGGTGGAAACCTTTCCCAAACTCGGGTTCTTTCTGTTCGGGGCATGCTTGACAGATCCGGTCGATCCAACGGCCAACATGCGCCATGTTCTGAGAATTTCCGGTAAGTTTCTTTGCTCGCTTAGGAATCTTGTTTTCGAGAGAATTCTCCTTTTGGTCTCGAAGAGTTCCTCGCAAATCCTGTGGTTGATCCGGTCATCGTATTCAAAAGGAAAGATCCATTCGCCGAGTGCGGAAGAACTTAAATGGATATTTGACTTTGTCCATTTCGATTAGACAAACCCAAAGACCCATGCTCGTCAAACGTCTGTTAGAAGCTTCGTCTTGAAGAAAATGCTCCTACTAACATCTTGGTCCTTCTTAGGTGAAGCGCTTAATATATTTTAAAGCATTTCCATCCAGGTCTTCTTAGCTTGATGAAATGAAAAGCTTCATTAAAGCCTTTCTTTCTTTGGTTCGGGAGGAGCTGCTGATAAAATACAGTTCAAAATATCCCCTACGGCCAAATGTGGATTATTGGCCCAGGTCTCAGAAACCGCTTCCCAATCCATTTCGGTAATTTTGAAATTTACGGGAATCTGGTGACACGGTATAGATTGAAGCTAAAGCTCCAAAAGTATACCATTCCTATACTTCATTTGGATGACTTCTGGTTTCATCCAAACTCTAGGATACTTTCTGAGATATCAACCATTATTTTTGGGTTAATACCTTGTCTTGTAACTAGTTTCTCCCATTGCCGATATACCTGATAGGAGAAATCTTATTCTCGTTAGTTTGAACCTTAGATTTGCCATGCGTGGCTTAAGATTCAACTCTCCCTCTTTTTACCCCAGAGGTCTTTGGGTTGACTTGAAGACTCGGGTTGTGACAGGAGCTTCAACATTAGATTCTGATTTGTACACTCTCGGGGATGCATCATCTGCAACACTTGTGATTATGGTACTTGAATCCATAACCTCCGGGTTAGAGCCCCGTACTCTCTCGGCCCTTTTTGCACCGTAGGAGATGCGGCTGGAAGAGAGGCCCTTGCAGCGCTAAGAACAATTGTCCTTGAGTGAACCGGCATGCTCGTATTTGACTAGAAACGGATTTTGGTCACGTGACTGTTGAAGTCGTCCGGCCAACTACGCATTGAGACATAACGTCCCAAAATCTCGTTCTAGACTCTCCGGTTTTCCCCGAGATGTCTTACTCGTTTAAGGACTCACAATGAACGCGTCCTTCCATCTCGTGTCAAGAAATGCAAGAATATTTTCATGAGATTTTATAATGACAATATCATAATCATAATATTGACATTCAACTTGCCATCTAAGTAATCGAGCCTTTTCGGTTTTGATTCAATTTTGTTTTTCGTAAAAGCCTTGACACTTGAATTATCAATTTTAAAGTAAACTTTTAGCCTTGTAAAAATAGAGGCCATTTTTTAAAAGCCTTTCGACCGCAAAGAATTCTTTTCGTTAATATGCCACCGAGTTGCTTCACTAGGGGTGAATAAACCACTGCAGTATCTGCATGGCACTTCCTCGTTTGGTGTGACTTTTGTTAGAGCCGCCGCCCACCAATCATCACTGGCATCGCGGTACAGAACCAATTCGTCCTCGTCTTGGGAATCGCAAGTTTTGGAAGCTTTTTACAAACTTCTTTAAGTTGCTTAATTTTCTTGATGTTCATCTTCCCATTTGAATCTTTGCATCTTTTTTTTTAAGTAATGGGCTAAAAACCTTCTTGTAGTATGCTAGATTGTTAATAAACATTCCAAAAAATTAACAACTCGAGAAAACTCGGAAGCTGCTTCTTGTCTTTTAGTGTATCGGAAATCCCAATATCTTTTCCACAATATGATTCGTAGAATAATTCCGATTCATCGATTTCAATTCCGAGGAATTCAATGTCTTGTTGCGATTACGCCTTTTTTTCCGAAAGCACTAATCCTTTGTGACAAACATCTCGAAAATATTTCCAAATGTTTGAGATGCTCCTTCATGTTCTTTGATGCGATTAGAATGTCGTCGATATATACGAACATGAAAGCGAAATAATCTTTGAAAAGATTATCCATCTTTCTTTGATATATACGGGGTGCGTTAGCCAATCCCATAGGCATCACATTCCAAATATAGTGTCCCTGTGGTGTAGAAAAAGTTGTAAACTTCTTACTTTCTTCCTCCATCTTAATCTGGTAGAATCCAGATTTGCAATCGAACTTTGAGAATATCTTGGCACCTTTGATACGATTAACGGATGTTCTCTGCTTGGGATATAGTATCCGTCGAACTCCAAAATGTTATTAATCCCTTTGTAATTAATAACAAGTCGGGCTTTCTCTTTTGATTTCTCCATGGTTTCGACTAGGAATCCTGGGATCTGGCTTTGTATGGAGAAACTCCTGGTGAAATTAACTTAAGGTCAAGATGTTCCTTAAGTATCTTCTGCATATCCTCACGATCTTCCTGATTCATAAGGATTGGTTTGAATCTTACGAACTCGTACTCCTTCCCTGGTTTAACCTTTAAGGAAGCTTTGAGCTCGTTCTTGTCCCACCAAGCCAAAGGATCTTCATTGTAATTCCTTTGGATCTTCTTGATATCCTCGAGTGATATTTGTTCCTCTATGGTTACATCACTTTGTGGATTCTCCATTAGACTCATCCATAGTGCAATGGCTTCCGGGTGACTCGTTCTTCTCCTTGTACTACGAATGAATACAAGTTATTATCCCATATCTTCGATCCATACGGATGGAACCAAATTGTCTATAGGATAATAAAGCTTCACCAAATTTCCTTCGATCCGCCATTTTTGGATTTAAGTTTGGCTTCATCACCACGCTTTATGCTGCGAAAATTAATTGGCATTTTTCGGTAAAATGCTTCCCATGATCTCTGGACAATTATCTTATGATCACATAAGGTTGTGAAAATAAGTCTTCTCGTCTCGTTCTCTTGTGTGAACCGCTTGAATGTTTGTAGGAAATTGTTTCCTAGCAAAATATCTCGCACTGTATCATGGAAATAGATTGGTGGCGTCTTTACTTTGTACCATGGGTCGCCCGCTCCTCCGATCATTATTTACGCTTGTTTAATTCCCCTGTTAAGAATAAGAATCCGTTTAGAGAAATCTCTTCCTGCAATGGCTGGTAAATCTTCTCCAATTTCTTTAGGAAAAACTTCCGCTTTGCAAAGATATATTTAAGCACTGAATCAATATAGCGACGAAATACTCGGCCTTGTATTCAGCATATAACATTCCAATAGAAATGTATATGGAGAATGGACTAGTGGTCATCGATTCGTATCTTTTATTAGCCATGTAAATTCCATTCCGTCTTGTAATCTTTCCCAAGGTTTATGTTCCTCAAGAAATTCAATTCCCAGTATTAATTGTTCCGGGACCTTTCCCGCAACTCCTGTGATAGTAAGCTCAATTTCTCCTATCTTGAGGCTTCCTTGATACCTTCCAACGATTGGTTGTTGGAGATAATATAGAACATCACAAGGAAAAATGTTATCCTTTTGAGTGATGTCGAATATTACTTCAACCTCTCGCCATCATACGGACATTTCGGCTCTCCTGTTGTTTTAAAAACATCGGGATGCGCCAATCAGATACTCGGTCTTCTTTCTTCCCAACGGCTGCTACTCACCATTGTCTTCTTTGGAAAGACATCTGCTAGGCTCAACTCGAGACTCCGACTTTTGTTGAAGATCATGGTTGATCTTGAATTATCATATCAATCTCCTTAATAGTTGGAGATTCCATGATTTCTCAGTAACACCACCCTGGCAAAGTCCTCAAAGATTCTTGGGACTTCAATAAATTCCTTTCTCAAGAATACTTCGGAATGATGGGTATTCGAGAGAGCATAGGAAATCTTGTATGTGATCGAGTAAGGCCTATTTCTTCTTTCATCAAATCGACTCTTTTGAAATCTTGATGAAGGGTTAGGACTCTCATTGAAGTCTCGATCTCCCAAATTGTATGCAATTCTAGGATAGACATTAAATGCCAATTTCCCGCATACAAATTTCTCAGAACAGCTCCAAGGCATGAATCCTTGAGATGCGAGATTCGCTTGTCAAAGACAGAAAGATTAAGTGGCGAATCTATTCCTTCTTTGAATGTTGCTTTAATAATTACTCTTATGGCTCCGATATGAATCCATGAGAGTGTATTTGCAACTTCTCTTTTAACTTTGCTTTTGATCTCTTGTATTTCTCTAATAGGGACCAAGCTGCATCTCGATCGGTTCTTGGTAAACTCCATCGAATTGCAAATTCTCCGGTTGTTACCCTGTGGATAATTTGATGTTTTTTCATTACGAAACCCAATTTTATCCAATGCTTTTTCCATAGCTCCAATTGTAAATCCATCATAGACTTGAAGCTTTGGATCTTCCTTCATGATTCTCATAAGAGTTTTATGAGAAACCGTCGTGTGAGAGAGGAATCCTGACATATCCTCCTCGTCTCTTTGAAGAATTTCTTCTTCACTCGATTCTGAATGGATTCACTTCCATCATCGAATAGATCTCTTCTTCATAGATGCTTTCATTTGAGGGAATATCCTCAAATTGATACACTGTATTAAATCGATAATAGAGACTTCTTCGATTTACGGTGTGGCCTCGAACTGTCGACTCCTCGTTTTTGATTGTGCGGGCAATCCGTTTGAGATATGCCCTCTTGCTCTCCGCATGTCCGGCAATTACAGTCTTTGAAGCTTTCATTAGCTCTAGTATGAGCTCGCTTTGAAAGTTCTTCTCCTGGATTTTCTTTGGTACTTGCTTGATTAGAACTCGATGATGAGGCTCTACTCCTGCTTGCAGTGCTTTGGTCTCGCCCGATTTATAACCGGGCTTTTTGTTTTGACGAGAACCTTCAGGTCTCCATGAAGACTGCTTCTTTTCTTCTTTGCTTCCTCGGCGGTATAGATGGCTTCTCTCATTCTTCCTTTTGTGCCGCCTTGGTTGACCTCCCACCACTTTGTTGGGATATCATTATCTATGCAACATAGAGGAACTCGCTTTGTTAATTCCTCTTAATCTCTTGTAATTCTGTGCAGAGTCGCTTGATAGCACCATTGGATAACTTGGCCTTTAGGAAAGACATTTTTCTCGCCACGTTTCTACTTGACTCCACCCTTGTATTCCCCGATAAGCATTTCTCTCCGGGGACTCGGAATTTTGGCAAAGAATAGTAATGCGGCTTCTTTTTCCTCAATCTTGGATTTCCACCGTATTCGGTGAACAACTTGATATATTCGTCAATATGACAAATATCCAAGAACTCAAGGCTATAGAGGGCTTGTTTATATTTCTTTCTTTTTTCATCCTCTAATCCTCGAAATAACTTTGTGCCGATGAATTGGATTTTGAATAGTTTTGCCATACCATCGACAATTCCTTTAAGTGATTCTCCGATGTGACCGAACTTTTCGTACTAGCATCGGTCATATCCGAGCAATCTTCACCGATCCTTCAAGACTCATTTCAAGGAGTAAAATGAATGAATCCTTTGTAAGATCGAGGTTCGCTTTGAATTCTCTCATAGTGAAGCCCATTCATCAATGAGAACTTCTCTGTTTTTAAAATCGGGATGTCAGATTTAACATCAACCCATACGGATGTATTGGGTCGAGGTGCGATCTTCCATAAGGCGTCGATAAACATTCGGCCTTTGGTAGGTTGTCCGGTTCCCGCAAAGAGGTTTCGACCTCCGTCCCCGAAAGTGGATCACTCCCGGTTGCCAGAAATCCCAAAGATGTGGCATCCTCTCGTCCCGAGTTCCATGATGTGAACCCGTACTTTCTTCGACGTTAGGATTAAGCTGGTGGCGGTGGTGGAGGGATTGGTCTACCTTGTGGGTCATAGGTAACCAAAGGCGATTCTCACTGCGTTCATCTTTAAATCTACAATACCTAATCTGCGAAGGATTCGGCCGGTCGTGTAGATCTTTAAGATTCATCTTTTCCATATCCATCTTTTTAATTTTTGATGGATTTTCCTTTGATTAGAGCAATGAGCTTTTCCTCATCCGTCATTTTTCGTATGACTTTGTTGGTTTCCCCTTTTGGTGTAAAATAAGTCTTGTCCCCAAAATCAATACGTTTCCTTCCTCAGGATGAACTTGGCACATCCTCCAGGTTCTTGACTCGTTTCGAATATCATGAAGGATTTCAAGAGTTTCCTTCGATATTTCACCATCGTTTCCATCAGTTCGATCGATGAACTTGTCTTGGTAGATGAATATGGCGATTGCCATAATTCGCACTTGTCTTCGATTTCTCTAAGATCCTCGGAGATCTTAGATTTGTCTCGGGAAGTATCTCGTTCCACTACGGTACTCCATCGGGAATCATTGTTCGATGGGAATTTTCATGAACCGTTTCTTGAAGGTTCATCAAGTGAACATATAAGTGCAGTTAAGCATCCGAATCGCTTATAATATTCAAGCTCGCATTTTGCATTGCCTTAAGGTTTCCCGTCGGCTCCTGCTGTTCCTTTTCTTCATGTTGGTATTCCCGATATGAAACCCGGTCAGGTGTTCTTGTGCATACATCGTCAATATTTGACGATATGTCTGTAAAGGGTACATCTCGGACATCGGTCCGGATCCATAATCTCGGAGTAATTTCTCCTCACCAATTGTTAATTACATAAATATAACAAATTTAACGAAAAGTTTTTAATAAACCTGGGCTCTGATACCATTTTGAACACAATTCTTAGTCAAATCAGCCAATAGTATGGAAAGGGGTATAATGGGTATTATGAAAATATGAAATAAACCCTGTGGACCAATTTTGCCAAAACTTGAAACTTACTGGACTAAAATTGCTCAATTGGAAAACTTATAGGACCAATTTTGCAAAATCATTTAAACTTACAGGACTAATTTTGCAAACTCAATACTTAGAGGACGAAACTGCAAATCGCTTATAGTTACAGGACCAATTTTGCAATTTACCCTTTCATCTTATTAATTAGCCACCAGTCATCCACCTCAATATATTGTATGGAGACGGTTCAAATGGGACAATTGTGCACCCGTAAGACCGTGGGGACTAATTTAGACCATTGAGATTTTTTGGTTAATAACTCAAATTTAATCGTTAAAATTATATTAATAATTAACAATTATAATTAGTGAGGGTAATAGACAATATGCAAATTAAGAATAAAATGCCATATCTACTTACTAAAAAATAGTAATTGATGATATCTGCAATTAAGTCAAACAAATTCAATTAAATCGAAGAACAAAGGAATTTTTGCTATGAAACTTGACATGATAAAGCTTATGATAGAGTTGAATGGCCTTTTTTGGAGCATGTTATGTTACAATTTGGTATTGGCTTCCCTTTTGTCTCCCTTATTATGGATGTGTTAGGTCTGTTTCTTACTCTGTTCTTTGCAATGGCATCTGTAGGTCCCAAGAGTGTGAGTGTAAGGTTTAGAAGAGGGGGGTTGAATAAATCTTATCAACTTTTCAAATTTAGTCCTTTTAAATATTCGGAGTTAATACTACACAACTAAGTCCTTGATGGATAGCTATGTTAGTTAATCAGCGGAGTTAGCCACTCAACCACTGACTCGAGCGAATTTGTTGATAGAATAACTCGATTGTTTTGACTAAAGACTTAACTTGTGATATGTTTTTTGGAAGACTTAACACCCTTGATTTTGGTTTAAGTTTGTTTCAATACTTGGTTTTAGCACTTTGTTGATTATCAATTGGATAGCAAATTTATCAGCAGATATAAATGTAATATGCAGAAATTAAAGTGCTGAAATGTAAATGACACAATAAATTTTTATTGAGGTTCGAAGATGGGGTAATTCTTCTACTCCTCTCTTCTCCAACTCTGGAGGAATCCACTAAGTATTGATCAATATACGAGTGGTTAACGGTCCGATACAAGTCTTGATCACACGGTGACTTGATCCTTTGGGACTCGGCCTGGAGATGCCTTGGTCACACAAAGTGGCTTCTCGCACGACTCAGCTTTTTCACAGGGCAGCATTTGCCTTGCTACTACAACCCACTTGCTTAAGCTCCTTGGATTTGATCACGAAGCCCTCCAAATAACTTAAGCCTGGTTCGACCTTGAACCTTCCTACAATCCTTCGTGGAATGTAGACCCCTTGATTCTTTAAATGTTTCCTCTTCAACTGATTGAAGTCGTCTTTCCTTCACAGGTGAGTGTAAATTGATTTCCTTCGTAATGTAGGCTTGAGGATTGATCTTGAATGACTTGAGAGTATTCTTGGTTACAGTTCAAATGTTAGCTTGAATGTTCGTGGTTCAGGTTGGTAACCTACTCTCAGAGTGATTCCTCAGCTTTTTATAGTGATCTTTCAAAAATCTGCCCGTTGAAGAGATAGGCTTATTTTTGAAAGTCACTTGTGGTCGTTGGCTTGTCTTGTTGCAGTCCTTGGAATTTACGTTTCCTCGTATGAACGATTCTTCAGCTTTTCAGAGTTCTGACATTGTGCAGTACTTCCCATTGGTTTATTCCTTTTGCACGCTTCTGGGACTGTGCACTTTAAGAAAGGTAGTATGGAAGTATTACTTGTTTAAGTAATTCTCTTGATTTCTATGCAACGGATCTCTTTCAGTTATCTCGACTTGACTGCATTTCCTTGCCTTCCCCAGGTGACTTCGAGTCAGCTTCCAATCATTGGATGACTCTTCTGTCACTTCAACTTGAGACTTGGCTCTCTTGAGTTGACTTGACTGATACTTCACTCAGCTGCATTTCAGCGGCACCTTCAGTCGAGTTCCTATTCTTCTCTTCTTTGCCATACTCAGCTGCCTCACAGAGGAGTCTTCCTTCTAGTCTCCAGTTGTCTTCTTGCATGTTCAGGCATAGCTGACTTAACTCAGCTCGACCAGCCCTATCTATTACAATGCAATTTACAACAAAAATGGGGTGCCAACTTCCTATTCTAAGTTTTACATGGCATTCATCAAAATCTACAAAATAATTTCCCAACAATATCCCCCTTTTTGATGATGCCAAAACTTAAAACATACGTCAATAATTAAACAGCAAAGATACATACAGGCAAATGTAGAATCACAGAATGTATACTTAGAATCGATCGTTTATTGATCATAACATTCTTGTTCTTTACATAGCTGTTTACAGAGTGTATCAGAGCTTGAATCAAGAGAAAATGTATCAGAGCTTAAATGGACCTTAAAGTAACCATGATGTTCTATATCTCCACAAGTATAGAAATTGTACAATTTTATTCAATGTACAGAAGACTTACATAAAAATGTATTTACATAGTAAAATACACGAAGGGGTGGACAACAACACTTCATCTCCTTCGCTGCCTCCTTCTTTCATCTTCTTCAGCTCTGTCATCTTCTGACCTTCTTCTCTTTTTCTCATCTTCACCGCCTTCTTCTTCTTTTCATACGCCCGTCTGGCGCCTTCATCTCTTCTCAGTCTTTCTTGTCTTTCCTCCCATAGCTGAGTTTGTCTTTTATTTTTCTCTTCAATTCTCTTCACATACTCAGCATTGTTCTTAGCCACTTGCAGGTTGTCTACTTCGTCAAATCCAGCCCAATAGATCCCTCCTTTCTTTCCCCGGATCTATATACTCATATATTTTGGGCGAGGTCTAGGTCTCAAACCTCTTCCTCCACCGCTTCTTCCTCTTCATCCGGGCGTGTCTTTGTCTTTGGGGTCTTCTTTTTCCCGGTGAGTGACTAGCAGAGTGACCAGCAGAGAGATTGCGAGTCTGGCTGCATGTCGCCTTCTTCACATAGTGTGAGACTTTTTTCCCAAAGACAAATCCAGGCTTGAGCCATGGACATACTTTGCGAAGTAACCTTCGGGATGCGAGCGTCTTGAATTCATCAAGAGATCTTGGCTCGGTTCAAAGATTCGAAATGGCATAGGTGTCTCTGTCTCGTTGGAATGCCTCCATGTTGTTTTAGAATATCCATAACTATGGCATCCATCCTTCCTTCCACTTCCTTCATCCTCGCTTCAATCGTCTTTCTCTTTTCAGCCATAGGTACAAGCAGAGTGTTGGAGTGGCGAGTCATCGGGAGTTTCTTTGATAATATCAGGTGTGACAAGACCTTGTTGAGGGGTTTTAGCAATCATCAAGGTCACATCTTTCGAACCTTTCCCCTCAACAGGACTTCCATTTCTTCTCTCTTATTATTTCCTCACTGTCTTTCCTTCTTCTTGCTTCCTTCTTCTCTCGGCCGGATCCCCGGCGCTTTTTAGGTATTCCTCCTTCCTTTTTGGCATCATCAAAGGAGAGAGGAACTCCTGGAAATAAGCTAGCAAGCAAGAAGTCTAGTCTCATTGCGATAGCCGAGTTCTCGTCGAATCCATCGGAGTATCCGCACGGAACTCGATCTTTGGTGGCGTTGATTCATTTCTTGCTACCAACTTCATCTCAACCATGAGAAGATGAATTTTCGATCCATATTCTCTTCCACGCACGGGAGCTCGTTTTTATTGTGTTCACGCAGCAACTTTATCTCTGTGGTGTGAGATTCATGCATTTGTTCGATGTGCTCTTGCAATTTTATCTTTGCATCAACATTCTCAGCCCGCCGGACTAGCAACTTGTTGAACAATGTCCTGAAATATCGAGCTTGTTCCACATGCATTGTCTCTCTTTGTTGCCACCACTCCCGGATCCTCGACTATTATGCCCGCAAATCGCCAGTAAGGTTGGCGTCTGTTATCCACCTCATGTCCGGTGAGGCCTGGTGCCTCTCCATCTTTTCAATCTCAAGCCAAATAAGGCTTTGAAAACTTCCCGAACTTCAATTTGTCTCCTCTGTTTTTGGTGACGGCCAAGCAACGTCAAAATCATAGTCAATCGGAACAATGGTGTCTAATGGAATAACGAGGATCAGTCGGGAAGCGCTCGCGATCTCTGATTCTTCGGGAGGTCGGGTACCTCGAGAGAAAGGAAATGATTCTACAAAAGGATCATCACGGCAATGGAATTGTTCAATGATAAATGATGCTCGTGAAGTCCCCTATGGAGTCGAACTGCTGCGACTTGGGAGCTGCGCGCAGTGGACTGTTTGATTGGGCCTTGTGGTTGTGAAGTCGTTTTTTGAGCCTCATTTGTCTCAACAGCCTTCGTCGGTCTCGATTGGTTTTTCCAAATGAGTTGGTAGTCCTCGGCCTTATCGAGCGTCATCGGACGATGATGAGATTTCCATGGGTGGCTCATCATCAAAGTTGAATGTTTGGCGAGTAGTCTTGAGGTCGACTTACTCGTGGTTGGAACATCCTCATTTGAGTCTTTTGGATCGCAATAGGGGATGACTAGAACCTTCATCTTCACCTTCGGATCCGAGAAAAGTTACATCAGGATTATCCGGGAGTCGTGAAGAGCACTTATCTCCTTTTTCGATGGATCAATGATGGCGGGAGGGATGTTATGTGCTTGATCTCTTTACCCGGGAAGTCTCAACCTCCCGTTGGCCTTCATTACCTCCCGCAGTCTCAATCTGCAGCGAGGTTTTGGACATCCCCTTCCACACGGTGTTAGGTTTGTCTTGGGGTCTTCGTGGTGGCATCCACCGGAGTCTCAACTCCATGGATTGCACTTTTAGTGCCCAGTGTTAACTCCCGGGCGCTTCCTTCTTGTGCCTCGACCGCATCAGCGTCATTGGCACAGTAGAGCGGTTGGCACCTTAGCTAAGACAGTCTCAATGCCCGAGCCTCGTTGATGACAACTTGCTTGAGTATTCTCGTGATTGTTCCTTCTCCACTTCGCCCCGAGATTCATTGTGGAGTCACCGCAACATCCTCCGACCTTGCCGCAGCCGTGGAGGAGTTTCCCCTCACCTGGTACACCACGGTGAGTGACTTGGAATGGGGTCACTCGTCTCCGGACTCCCATTTGTTCCCATTGAGTATTCATTTGTTGGGGCGGTGGTAAGACACCTTCATTAGGGGTTGGCTCGACTAGGGTCCCCACAATCCCGTTTCATCGCGATTCCCTTAACACATTCCTCCAAATGAGTGGGGTGGCGGCGACATGACAACAAGATGGCAATATGTTGCACCACTCCCATAGGATCTATCTCCGTTTGTGATTTGATGACTCCCTGGTCCCTCCGTCATTCTTTGCTCATGTAGGATTCTGGATTCTTGCATTGCTTGCTTTGCACGCATTTGCAACTCGTCCAGCGGGCAAAGAATAGGTCCAGATCCTCATCACTTCACGATAGAATGTCGAGGTGAGGATGTGTATGTTCGTGGTGCCGGTGAGAGGGCGAGATCTTTGGCCTTCTCACGTGCCTCGCCTTCTTCTCGCCAACCTTTCTTTCTCCTTCTCTTTAAAGATATTTATAATGTCCAAACAATTTTCTTCATCAAGAGCTTGCACCACATTGGTCAATCCGAGAAAGTTCAACATTCCTCTTCTTCTTCAATAAATTCGGGTCTCTCGAATCGTTTCTGGATCGACTCGGCTTCCATTTCCTCCATTCTCGCATACGATTTTGAATGTCCGGGTATGGTGGGGATAGGATCATCACATCATCATCATTGTCATCGTCTTCCTTTGTCCCTCTTGCTCAGGGATTGAGGGTAGCAAACTTTGCCGCCGACATCTTGGTAGCCTCCGTTAAGGCGGAGACACAACCCTATCATTAGGTGATTCGGTTGTCTCGGCTATTCCTTGTTCCTCGGTTGTTCTGTCTACAACTGGTCTTGATTTGCCTCTGATTGATTGCCAGCAGACTTTTGGCTTTCATCAATAATTTCGGAGACTCTACTTCTCCAGATCTTTGGTATCTCATATTCGGTGAGTGGTCGAGTGGGTGACTCGGTAGGTTTCTCAAGCTCGGAACACTTGAAGATTCTTCTTCTTCTCTTTGTTTGTACCGGAGGGACTTGGTTCGGATAAGGTTTCTTCCGAGTCCCGGGCGGCGGGGTCGGTCTTTGTCGTCTTCTTCGAGGAGTGGCCGTCGTGGCTTATCGGTTCTCCTTTTCTTGACGACCAGGAGAAGGTATTTGAGATTCCTTCTCCATCTGCGGCATGGGGCGGGGAGACACGGTTGCGGGAGCAGTGACTCGAGCTGCAGGGGGGAGCATATTTTTTTTTCTTTCTTTGCAAGGCGGCATAGATCTTCTTGCTGCAGGAGCAGCCTTCTTTTGAGGAGGGGAGACAATTTGTATCATCCGGGTCACCGGTGATTCCCCTCACTCGTGAAGACACTTTTAGCGTAGGCTCTCTTCTCGTGCGCCGGAGAGGTTTGATCGAAACATCTCTTGTTTACATGGAACGCCTTTCCATGTCGAAGAGAGACTTCCTTTACTTCCATCATTCGGCCAATCACAGTCGTATCCGGGGAACCTCCAAATGTACCATCCTCCTTGAAGGATTTATTCCCAACGATTCTCGGGCAGAGTCTCGTATACAAACTCGGCCCGGTTCACTTTTTTTCTCTTCAATGATCGCAGCCATCACGATCAACTTTGCTTTGGACAACTGGTCAAAGCTCCCAAATTTGATGTCTATGCATTTGGCAACGATGTCCAGCAATTTGTGGTAGTCCTCCTTCAGCAGCCTCTTATTAGCTGTATAGACTACTTTCGCAAAGAAGATCGGACTTGGCTACTTCCTTCCAAGCAAAGGCCCCAGTCGACATCAACTTCATAAATTTCCGGCACTCCTTCCACCGGTAACAAGCAGTGATCTGCCAGATCCTTGGCAGTAATGGTGAACTCCTTTCCATGAACCAGAGGACTTGATGCCCTCATCGTGAACCTCAGCGTTCACGTAGAACTGTGCGACCTCTTCTATATAGGTCATTGGGAACTCCATCGTCAAAAATGGTCTTAATCCAGATTTTTCCAGTTTTCAAAGCAATCTTCTTCCCGAGGTGTCGTCGGACCCTTGTTTAACCATACCATCGAAGTCCACAAAGAGACCGGTGTGGATTTGCTTTCCTAGCTTGACAAAATCATGAGTAGATGCCATTTCGAGATGTTTTACCGAACGAAACTTGAAAACTGATCTGAGGATTGATAGGGTTTTGAGAGAAAATTTTGCTTTTGCTTTCGAGAGAGAGAGAGATGAATAGTTTTGGGTGAAGTGAGTGAGAAACGGACGAAATGGTTTAAGTATGGTTTATGAAAGGACGTGCGGGTGGTTTTTGAAATTTGATCAAGATCAACGGCTTAGATCTTGCACGCCGATTAGCATTTAAGTTTTCGCATTTAATGCGGTAGCATTTATATCCAATCATAAGCTTGGTGTGCGCTTTTTGATCAGTACACGTCATAATTATCTTTCGACGTTATTCTTAAAAATATTCCCGCTTAGTAAAAACGACCGCGTTTTTGTCACTTTGCTCATAAATGACTCAGCTTACTCCTTAGCTGATTCAATCCTTCTTCTCGCTATTCTCCTTGTGACTCAGTTGTCGGCTAACTCAGATACAAATGGTGACTTTCCGATCTGGTGGTTCACTTAGTCAATTGGTCTGAGTTCGACTCTTTTTCCTCTTTTCATGTTTTCATCTCTTTTCTTTGAGTCCTCGAGTGTCAACTCAGCTCAATTAACCCTAATTCATGCTTGAGTTCTTCAAATCTTGACTCACATAAAGGTTTTGTGAAAATGTCGGCCCAATTTGTTTATCAGTTGAAATATATTCCAAGGTGATATCCTTCTTTTCAACATGATCTCTTATGAAGTGATATCTGACATCAATGTGCTTTGTTCTTGAATACAACACAGATTTTGAGTGATTGCAATTGCACTTGTGTTATCACACATAATCGGAATTTTTTCCTCCACCTCATAGTCTCTCATTTCTTTGTCTCATCCATAAGAATTGGGCACAACTTGTTTGCCCGCAGCCTATGTATTCTGCTTCGGTGTGGAGGTGGCTATTGAATTTTGCTTCTTGCTAAACCAGGAAATTAGCATATTTCCAAGCATTTGACATGTGCCCGAGGTGCTCTTCCTGTCAACTCTACATCCAAAGATAGTCGAGTCTGAATAACCAATTAGCTTGAATCCACCTTCCTTAGGATACCACAAGCCAACTTCGCTTCCTTTCAAATATCTCAAGATCCTCTTGGCTGCAGTCATGTGGCTTTCTTTTGGAGCAGATTGAAATCTTGCACATACACCTACAAAGAAAGGTGATGTCCGGCCCGCTTCTTTGTGAGATAGAGCAATGATCCAATAAGTGCTCAGTATCTTGTTTAATCTACAGGCTTGCCATCTGCATCCATATCCATTTTGGTGATGTATTCATTGGTATTTTCACAAAAGACTTCTCTTTCATACCAAATTTCTTCATTAAATCTCTGGTGTATTTTGTCTGACTTATGAAGGTTCCATCCTTCAGCTGTTTCACTTGGAGTCCAAGGAAGAATGTCAGTTCTCCCATCATGCTCATTTCGAATTTGTTTTGCATGGGATTTGAAAATTTATCACACAACTCTTTGTTTGTGGATCCAAAGATAATGTCATCCACATATATTTGAATAAGCAGTATACTCTTCCTATCTTGAATTCTGAAGAGTGTTCTGTCCACTTTGCCTTTTGTGGATCCGTTCTCAGTCAAGAATTGTGACAATGTATCATACCATGCTTTGGGTGCCTGTTTCAATCCATATAGAGCTTTCTTGAGTTTGTATACTTTATCTCCAAGAGTCTTCTGCTCAAATCCTGGAGGTTGTTCAACATACACTTCTTCTTCCAATAAATCATTAAGAAATGCACTCTTTACATCCATTTGATATACAATAAAATTCTTGTGAGCTGCATAGGCAAGAAACATCCTTATGGCTTCCAATCTTGCCACAAGAGCAAATGTTTCATCAAAATCTATCCCTTCTTCTTGGCAATATCCTTTGGCTACCAATCTTGCTTTGTTTCTTACCACATAACCTTCTTCATTCATCTTGTTTTTGAACACCCATTTAGTGCCAATAACATTTTGATGGGTAGGTCTTTGAACCAATTCCCACACTTTATTTCTTTCAAACTTATTCAGCTCTTCTTGCATAGCTTGAATCCAATGTGTGTCATCCAATGCTTGAGACACATCTTTTGGTTCTATTTGTGAGATGAAGCATGTGAACATTGCTTCTTGTTGAGTTCTGGATCTCGTTTTGACACCTTCTCTTACATCTCCAATGACTAGTTCTGGTGGATGGTCTCTCAGCCATCTTACATCAGGTTGGAGTAAGTTAGCTGGATTCAGTCGTCTTGCAGCTGTGTTATTTTGATCAGCTCTCTCATCATCACTTAGCTGCAAATTTTCCGGTTGTTTTTGAAACTCAGCTATCTCATCTTCTTCGGGTTTATAATTCCAAAACTTCAACATAGGGACTCTTCGCATGGTTGGTTGATTCAAATTTTATCGGTGACTCTTCAATGTCTTCTTCATTTACATTGGGCTCATCGAACACCACATGGATGGATTCTTCGTAACCATAGTCCTCTTGTTGAGTACTGTAGGCTTTGCTTTCAAATTTGAGTATCCCAAGAAGATACCTTCATCGACTTTAGCATCAAAAGCCTTTAATTTATCTTTGCCATTGTTATGGATGAAGCATTTGCATCCAAATATTCTAAAATATACAACATTCGGCTTTCTCCCGTCCAAATCTCATAGGAGTCTTTGTCACCGTCTGTTTATCATGCATCTATTTTGAGTATAGCATCTTTGTGTTTATGCTTCACCCAAAATCTTTTAGGCCCTGCTTCACTAACATGGTCCTTGCCGCTTCTTTAAGAGTTACATTCGCTCCTTCTTTTCGCAACTCCATTTTGTTGTGGAGTCCTTTCGCAGATAATTCACGACCAATACCATTTTCAATACAAGATGAGTGATTATACCATTGACAAACTCGGTTCCTCTGTCGATCTTATTTTGATAATGGTTTGACTCTTCTCATTTTGGATTCTTTTCATCGATTGTGGTAGTTTTCGCAGAGTTTCTTTCTTTTTACACATGAATATTGTCCATGTATATCTTGAGTCATCTACTACCACCTAGGTGTATTTCTTCCCACTTATGCTAGTGGTTCAATGGACCAAATAGATCCATATGTAGCAGTGCAATATTCTAGTTGAAGATGGACATGTCTTTTCTTTGAATGATGATTTGATTTGCTTTCCCATCGGCATGCATCACATACACTCTCCTTCTTGTATCGAGTCCGGAAGTCCTTCTACAAGATTGTTCATGGCAAGCTTGTTAATTGTTTTGAAATTCAGGTGACTCGGCTTCTTGTGCCACTACCAACTAGATTCTACAGGTTTTGCTTGCTTTTGCTTGCAAGTGCTTGGTGTTGTAGTTGACCAATCTACCACATACATGTTCTTTTGTTCGCATCCTTGCAAAGACAACTTCATTGGATTCGAGTGTCCTTGATTTGGCATATACCCATGTTGAATCCAACATTATAACCATTGTCACAAAGTTGGTGATGCTTAGCAAGTTGAAGTTGAGTCATTCAACATATGCAACATCCGTGATTTCTAATCCATTTTTCTTGATGGATCCGGTGCCCCTTATTTCTCTCCTGGAGCTTCATTTCCTCCAAATATGACTTTTGCACCTCGACTTCCTTGAATTTTTGACAGATTTTTCTTGTTTCCTATCATATGTCCGGGAAAGCCACTATCCATGTACCAGGTTCCTTGGCACTCAACCTGCTTCTTGAACCGCAATCAAGGAAATTAGATTTTAGGTACCCATACTTGTCCGGGTCCCGAGGGGTTAGTATTATAAGATGATCCAACCATTTTATAGCCAAATGATTTGACTCAAGAGGTTGCCATCTATCGGTGCCATAATCATAATTAACTTTAGCAAATTGCTTGGGAGTTCTAGATTCATACATCATTTTTTTGTCGTATGCCTGTGAATGTGTTTTAGCAATTGATGTATTTGGGTAGTTGTGATATCTTTGAGTGTAGTGCCTAGGTGCATAAGTGTGTCGATGATAGCTCTTATGCCTTTGGAATGGCCTTTGTTGAGTTTTAGGCCTTTGCCATTTAGCTTATATTCCATAGATCTTTGCCGATAGTTCACAATATTCCAATCACTTGGCTTGGGTAGTTTTACCATTCCCATCATATATATTTCCTTTATAGAATTTCGGTACTTTTGGTAGCTCTGTTTTTCTTTACAGAGTATTTCCTATTTGGAGTTTTTGAGGAACTCTACTGGATTTCTTCTCGTTTGTCCTCTCAAAGACACTCAACTCGATGACTTTCCTTTTCCTTTATAACCAAGGCCAGTTTGCTTGTGATTGTGCTTTGGAATAAATGTGTGTTCACCATTTGGAGTTTTGGATTTTTGAGATACTTCATTACTTGAAGATCCTTTTTTCAAAATTACTTTTGGAGCTTGACATAGCACAGATGAATTAAATCCTAAGCCTGTCTTGTCTCCAAATTCTCTTTGACTCATAATAAGGTCATCCAAGGATCTAGATGCCTTAGTGAATGAGGCAATCACATTTTTGAGGTCATTCTCCCTCTTTTCTATAGCAGCTATTTCTGCTATTAACTTAGCATTTTCAGCTTTTAGACTTTTATTCTCATCAGCTATTTGACTTAGAGTACTCAGCTCCTTAGTCAGCTGAGAGTTTTGGCTCTTGAGTAGATTGTTTTCCTCATTTAGTAGTGTGTGTGAGGATTTAATGTGTTCAAAGTCTTTCATCATTTTGCCTAATGAATCATAAAGATCAGTGGGTGATGAAGTATGTGTGTCACAGTCACTATCACTAGAATCTGAGTGTGATGAGTTAGAGTGTACCTCATCTTCTTGGTCAGGTTGGTCTTGTTCCTTGGCCATTAAACAGATCAAGGCTTCTTCTTCAGAGTCACTTGAGTAGTCAGCTTCACTACTCTCTGAATCAACTGTGTCTTTTGACTTGGGTTGTCTCGTGATCTCTGCGAGCCAACATTGCCTTTTTCTTTTCTTGTCTTCTTTCTCTCAAGACCTTTCTTTCCTCTTCATTCCCGTATTTGTTGACTACAGGATATGGGCAATCAATGGCATAGTGACCTGGTTGTCTCATAGTTCAAAGATAGATTTTCAACCTTTTGATCACTCTTTCCATTCTTGGAGTGTCGGCCCTTTGATATTCAACTTTTTGATGCTCGCTCTCTTGGTTGGTCTATCTTCCCTTGACTTGGAGGGAGCCGAGTGTCTTCCGGAGGATTCACCTTGCCTCTCTTGTAGTTCTTATTGAAGAACTTGTTAAACCTTCTAACTATCGGGCTATTTCCTCTTGGTCAATGACTTCTTTGACCTCGGCTCTCTTGCCATCCTTAACAATTAGAGCGAGTTGTTTTGGGCACATTTGTCTCATCTTGGTCTTTTCTTCTCACTCAAATTCGTAGGCCTTGAGATCCGAGAATAGCTCATGGTTGGATGTCTTGGATTGGTCCATGGAATGCCTCGGTGCCATGACCTTCATTTCCCATTCATTTGAGACTTCTTAGAATCTTCATACACATTTCTTCGTGTATATTCTTTTCCAAGTGCGAGATAGCTCATTGGTAATTTTCGTGAATCGAGCATCCGGTGATCCAAGCTCTCTCCGCAAGCATTTTAAAATTCTCAAATTTTTGTACAACAACAGATAGTTTATTTTCCTTGATTTGCTCGAGCCTTCACAAATCAAGGTTAGCTTGTCCTGCATTTCTTTAGCCGTTTTGCATGATTTGACTTTATTGAACATGGCTTTGTCCAAAGTTTTGTAAAGAATGTCCTTGGCCACATTGTCCAAGTTATATCATTTCTTGTCATCATTTGTCCATTCAAATTTCAGGTTTTTCAACCATAGTCGGTCCGGGAGCAACATCATCTTCACCTTCAAACCGCAGCTCTCCTTTGATTGTGCTCACTTTTAAAATTTGCGATGGCCCATCTTCTATCACTATCCACATTTCATCGTGTATTCTTTGATAGATGAGATCGCATACGAATTTTCCAATCATCAAATTCCTCAATAGTGAACATAGGGATGCATGTCAAATTTGCTTCCATGATAATAACTTTGCCGATTAAAAGAGTTTTGAAAGATCAATCATGAAACAATCTTTGAAAGATTTGGAGATCTAGTTGAGAACTGATGCGGAAGGCTCAATGAACCAACCGCTCGATACCACTTGTAGGTCCCAAGGGGTGTGAGTGTAAGGTTTGGAAGGGGGGTTGAATAAACCTTACCAACTTTTCAAATTTAGTCCTTTTAAATATTCGAGTTAATACTACACAGCCTAAGTCCTTGATGGACAACTAAGTTAGTTAATCGTGAGTTAGCCACTCAATGCACTCGACCGAGTGTTGATAGAATAACTCATTTGTTTTGACTAAAGACTTAACTTGACTGTGATATGTTTTTTGTAAGACTTAACACCCTTGATTTTGGTTTAAGTTTGTTTCAATACTTAGTTTTAGCACTTTGTTGATTATCAATTGGATAGCAAATTTATCCATGAGATATAAATGTAATATACGTAAATTAAAGTCTTTGAAATGTAAATGACACAATAAATTTTTATAGAGGTTCGAATATGGGGTAATTCTTCTACTCCTCTCTCTTCTCCAACTCCCGGAGGAATCCACTAAGTATTGATCAATATACGAGTGGTTAATGATACCCGGATACAAGTCTTGATCACACAGATGACTTGATCCTTTGGGACTCGATCTGGAGATGCCTTGGTCACACAAAGTGGCTTCTCGTGACGACTCGGCTTCTTCACAGTGGTAAGGCGTTTGCTTTGCTACTATGACCCACTTGCTTAAGCTCCTTGGATTTGATCACGAAGCCCTCCAAATAACTTAAACCTAGTTCGACCTTGAACCTTCCTACAATCCTTCGTGGAATGTAGACCCCTTGATTCTTTAAATGTTTCCTCTTCAACTGATTGAAGTCGTCTTTCCTTCACAGGTGAGTGTAGGATTGATTTCCTTCATAATGTAGGCTTGAGGATTGATCTTGAATGACTTGAGAGTATTCTTGGTTACAGTTCAAATGTTAGCTTGAATGTTCGTGGTTCAGGTCGGTAACCCACTCTCAGAGTGATTCCTCAGCCTTTTATAGTGATCTTTCAAAAACCTGCCCGTTGAAGAGATAGGCTTGTTTTTGAAAGTCACTTGTGGTAGTTGGCTTGTCTTGTTGCAGTCCTTGGAATTTATGTTTCCTCGTATGAACGATTCTTCAGCTTTTCAGAGTTCTGACATGGTGCAGTACTTCCCATTGGTTTATTCCTTTTGCACACTTCTGGGATTGTGCACTTTAAGAAAGGTAGTATGGAAGTATTAGTTGTTTAAGTAATTCTCTTGATTTCTGTGCAACGGATCTCTTTCAGTTATCTCGACTTGACTGTATTTCCTTGCCTTCCCCAGGTGACTTCGAGTCACTTCCAATCATTGGATGACTCTTCTGTCACTTCAACTTGAGACTTGGCTATCTTGAGTTGACTTGACTAATACTTCACTCAGCTGCATTTCAGTTGCACCTTCAGTCGAGTTCCTATTTTTCTCTTCTTTGCCATACTCAAACCGCCTCACAATGAGTCTTCCTTCTAGTCTCCGGTTGTCTTCTTGCATGTTCCAGGCATAGTTGACTTAACTCACTCGACCATTTTTCCTATCTATTACAATGCAATTTACAACAAAATGGGGTGCCAACTTCCTATTCTAAGTTTTACATGGCATTCATCAAAATCTACAAAATAATTTCCCAACAGCACCCTTTAGCCCCCTTCAATCCATCATGTGGCCTTCGCCAAGGCAATCCCATTTCCCCCTATTTGTTCCTTTTATGTGCAGAGGCTTTTTCGGCGCTTATTCGCAGATTAGAGACTCTAGGCGGCCTTCATGGAGCCAGAATCTGCAGACGGGCTCCTCCAATTTCTTACCCTATTTTTTTGCAGATGACAGCTTAATTTTTGGAAGGTTGGATTCAAAGGAGATTGATGAGGTGCGGGGTATTATCTCAGCCTACAATGAAGCATCAGGCCAACTTGTTAATTTTGAGAAGTCGAAAATTAATTTTAGTAGGGGCGTTCCTCATGAAAGGGCCACAGATCTTGCTGCA
The DNA here is from genome assembly GCA_016081115.2 of Rehmannia glutinosa. Lineage (NCBI taxonomy): Eukaryota > Viridiplantae > Streptophyta > Magnoliopsida > Lamiales > Orobanchaceae > Rehmannia > Rehmannia glutinosa. Next base: position 51,692 of record JABTTQ020003217.1, read on the forward strand.
AGAATAGGAGTTCGGCTAGTTGACAAACAAACAGTGTATACTTCCTGCTACTGTTGGACGCTCAAAAAAGTGCTTTTTCAGGAACTATTGAACCGGGTCACTAAGAAACTTAAAAATTGGAAAGCTCGAACACTCTCGGTGACGGGGAAAATGGTTCTAATCAAGAGCGTAGCGCAAGCAATTCCAACATATATCATGAGATGTTTTTTTTCCTACACTCCAATAAATGGAAAGAAGTTGTTCATGGAAAACTCTTCGATTTCCAACATCGTGGAGCTTGGAAAGGTTGTGCTAAAAATGATTTCCAAGAAAGAGCTTATATTTGTGGATATGATGCATGTCCTGAATATCCGCAAGAACTTAGTTTCCGGTCCACTGTTAAGCAGGGACGGATCCAGATTTTTTTTACAAAGGGGACACAAAACAAGGGAAAACCTGTGTATGATAGTCGCACCGTTCGACAAAAAAAAGTAATATGTTTGTGTGTAAAATATAATAATTTTCGGGTAAAATAATATTTTTTGGATAAAAATTAATACTTTTGTCTGGACATACTTTTTTAGTTGTTCACATAATTTTTAATTTTTAGAGCAAAAGTATTGCTTTTTACATTAAGAGTATTATTTTTTGTTTCCATAACACCGTGTGACCCTCTCACAAGACTTACTCACAAAACAAATACAATAATAAACTACATGGAATATAAAATAAGTACAAACTACAAAAAATTAATGGAACACACTTTGTCATTTTTAAATCTTTTTTTGAAAGGTTGTTTTTTTAAACTTAATTAATAACTTTAAAAAATAAACTATAAAAAACAAAAAAAATTATTACAGGGGCACGTGCCCCCCTAAAGGGGGTTGTGCATCCGTCATTGCTGTTAAGCAAGGCCAGATTTAGACTAATGTTTGAGTCCGACAAGTTTGTAATCACCAAGAATGGTCAGTTTCTTTGTAAAGGGTACCTTGATAAAGGGCTCTTCAAAGTGTCTGTAGTGAATATTTTCCGCCAAGAGGTGAAGAATAAGAATATTACTTCTGTTTATTTGTTGGATTGTTCTAATTTATTGCATGATCGATTAAGACACGCAAATTTCAACACAATTAAAAGGTTAGTGAATCTCGAATTAATACCAATATTTAAAATCGATTCATAAGACAAATGCGAAGTTTGTGTTAAACCAATATTGGCTAAAGTACCGTTTCGGTAACAAGAAGTACCAAACCACTAGAGTTAATACACACAGATGTGTGTGATTTAAAACTTGTGCAAACTCGAGATGCAAAAAAGTACTTTATAACGTTTATTAATGATTGCACAAGATATTGTTATGTTTATCTTTTAAAAAAACAAAGATGAAGCTTTAGTAGCTTTTAAAACTTATAAGAATGAAGTTTAAAATCAACGCTTAATTTGAAAAGTAAGGTGAACCATATTGATAGAGGCGACGAGTATTGATAAGGGTCTTTTTATGCATGTTTTATGTGTATATTTAAGTATGATTTGAGTTATTTTATTGTTAGTTTCATAAATTTTTGATTGTACATAGTTCACATTACTCCGAGGTGCTTTTATTGGTGTAGATTGATGATTTGGAGCTATTTTTGGTGAATTTTGGGCCATGGTTTCATGTCAAAACATACCCGGGGGTTTCTGGATGCAAAAACACTCAAAATCCCAAGCTAAACGCGTCATTTCGGGGCCTTTTCAGTCAAACACAGGCAGGGTGTGTTTTTAAGCACGGCCGTGCTTTTTAGAAGTCAAAAACGAGCAATTTTTCGACCCCGACGTACCAAACACGGCCAGGTATTTCTTTTCAAGCACGGCCGTGTTCGGGAAAATCCGAAAACACGGCCTGCCGTGCTTTTAAAGCACGGGCGTGCTTTTGGCCCAGATCGGTTTTTTTCTTTGGCGGAAATTATGGAGACTTTCCTTTTTGCTTTTTGACAACCTTTGAGCAACATTTACACCTCATTTTGATGCACAAGCTCTATTATTCCCTCAATTGTCATGTGGACACAATGATTCAACCAACTCAACCATGAATGTGCACACAATGATTCAACCAACAACCATGGAAGTGGAGCATTTGTTAGCATTATTGACGTGTTCTTTCACAAAGATGGTGCCTATAAAAGCCAAGAGTTTGAGTTGGAAATGGAGAATTCATGTAGTATTCATTGATAGAGAGATTCATTGTATATTCATTGTATATTCTAAGTTTCAAAGCAAAATACATTTCGAGAATAAAAGAGAGGTAGAGTTGGAAGTTGAAGAGCAATAGAGGAGAACGTTTGGAGCTCAACATCATTGCAATCAACCAAGGAGGAAGTCTTGTATTGGTCTTGAATAAGAGCTAAGTACACCATGTTCATTTTATTCATATCTTCTTGTGTAGTATACTCTTTTGTCAAAGCCATGTGTAGCTAAATTTCTAGTGTTTGAATGTAATGAACTCTAGAATGAATTTGTGATTAAGGTTTGTATGTTTTTAATAAAATCTTCATGTTTTGTGTGATTCACTTATATTATGCTTTATTCATTCAAATTGGTATATGCGCAATATTGATTTGAAGTTTATTTTTCATCCGGGAAATCGAGAGATCCATGGTGAAATAGAACCTATATAAGTGAAAAGAGTTGCATGCAATCCTAGATATAGACGACATAAATCTTCCGGATTAGGGTCAAACCTAATATGGGAATTCACAAATCGTTATAATGTTGTCTTGGGGTTTTAACTAGAAAGAGATTTCAGTTAATCAACTTGAGATTAGAAGTTATTCGCTCGATGGAGGGTTTAACTTAAATCGAATTTCTACGGTCCATGAAACATGAGATTTTACTAAAAGAGGTTGGTTTTTGCTTAAGGGATTATGGTTGTATTTTTATCTTGTTAAATCACAAAAACATTCTAGAGGGATTTACATTCAAACACATTTCTAGCTCTTGATTTCTTAATTCTACAATCTATTTTTATTTGATCTTTTGTAAGTTGCAATTATTTTAAAATTCTCTATTTTTCATTTTCATTAAACAAACAAAACTCTGAAAATTGCTAGATTAAATAACAAAATGACGGTAATTATTAGTACTTACAATCCTCGTGGGAATGACACTCGGTACTCAATAATCTATCTACAAAACGATAGGTGCACTTGCCTATGGTTTTCTAGAGCAGCTTTTGAGCCATCAAGTTTTTGGCGCCGTTGTCGGGGATTGTAATATTAAGAACGCTTTATTTTTGTTAATTTAATCATTTTTTTTATTTTTTTTATTTTACCATTATCTTTCTTTTTATCTATCTTTGTAAGTCTTGGTTTATACTTATCCTCTTTGTTTACCGTAGTGTATACCTACTCGTCGCTGAATTTGGAAGCGCGACACCGCTGGTAGCAACACAGAGGAAAGTACTAACACAGACCACGAAGAGGATACTAACGAAAGTAAAGATTTCGTCATGGCGGATGAACAAAGAACTATGTATGACTATGCCAAACCATCCATGGACGGCACGTCATCTAGCATCGTAAGGCCCGCTTTTGCAGCCAATAATTTCAAATCAAACCGAATGTCATTCAAATGGTGCAACAATTTGTTCAATTTTGGCCTACCAGATTTAAGATCCGAACAATCATATCGCAAATTTCCTCAAATTTGTGATACCTTCAAAATAAATGGAGCTCGACGATGCCATCCGTTTGTGCCTATTCCCATTTACTCTTCGGGACGGGCTAAACAATGGCTAAATACTTTGCCAAAGGAACAATCACAACATGGAGCATCATGGCCAAAAAGTTTCTTTTGAAATATTTTCCACCGCCAAAATCGCACGATTGAGGAATGAAATCTCTTCATTCACTCAAGAAGACGACGAGACCTTGTACGACACTTGGGAGAGATTCAAAGAATTCTTTGCGAAAATGCCCACATCATGGTCTTCCTATTTGGATGCAAGTCCAAATATTTTACAATGGGCTACTCTCGTCAACAAGGCAAATGATTGATGCGGTACCGGGGGAACTTTGAACAATAAAACACCGAAAGCGCCCAAGATCCGATAGAGGGAATGACCATGAATGGCTATCAATGGAAATCCGTCACGAGGTAAACCTAATGAACAATGGGTGTTTATAATGCAGATGCAAAGTGGTTACACTACCGCACAAGTCGAAACTTTGACCCAAAAGATCGACGATCTAGCGGCTCCTAAACCACCACCGCCGCATGTTTTATCTTGTGAAACTTGCGGAGGATTGCATAATCATCGGGATCGCCACACACAATACCTCACGCCGAACATGCTAATTACGTTGGGAATCAAGGCGCAAATTACCCAAGTAATCCTTACAAAGAACACATACAATCTGGGTGGCGACAACATCCTAATTTCGGTTGGGGAAACCAAGGCCAACCACGACCTAATCCCAATCCCGATCTACACACGTCTCCGGATTTCAGCCAAATCAATGTAAGCCTAACTTGGAAGATCTTATAACAAAGTTTGTGCAATCAACAGATACCCGATTCCAGGCGGTGGAAATATCCTTGAGAAATCAAGAGGCATCTATCCACAATCTGGAAAACCAAATAGGCCATATTGCGAAGATGATTTCTAAAAGGCCACAAGGTAGTTTACCGGGTAATACTGAGCCAAACCCAAGGGAGCACGTAAAGGCAATTACCATCAGTTTTCCACATGAGCATGATTATGCCAATACCGCCATGCAGAAATACGTGGAGGATGACATACCCAAAGAAAAACTCATGAAAAAGGAGGTCGCCGAATACAAACCCAAGATCCCTTACCGGAGTTTAACTGAAGAAGATAGAAGGGAGGACAAATTTGGTAAGTACCTTGAGTCATTCAAGCAACTACATACTAATATTCCATTTGTTCAACCTCTTTCAAAGCATGCTAAAGATCTAAATGACATCATTTCTAATGAAAATAAGCTTAACAAACTATCAAATGTGCAATTGAATGATAAATGTTCTTCCAATAATCTACCACAAAAATTTAATGATCCAGGAAGTTTTATTATCCCTTGTACAATTGATGGTTTACTTGTTGATAGAGCACTAGCTGACTTAGGAGCTAGTATCAATGTGATGTCTTATGAAACATTCAAAACATTCAAGCATATGGGATTAAGTGAACTGAAACCTACTAGGATGGACATACACTTAGCCGATAAATCGATTAAACATCCTAGAGGTATTATTAATGATGTGTTAGTCAAGATCGATAAATTCATATTCCTAGTTGATTTTGTTATTCTTGACATGCATGATGATATTGAGGTTCCTCTAATTCTTGGGCGTTCTTTCTTGGCTACGACAAAATCAATCATTGATGTGCATGAGGGAAAATTAACTTTGAGGGTGGGGGATGAACAAGTAATTTTTAAAATTCATGTTGATATTGAAAAGGATACTACTTGTTCTTTTGCATGATGAGAAATCTAAAAATCTCTTGGAGAAAAGTGTTGTTCAAAGTCCATGTTGGAAGCTTATGCCCGAAAAAGGGACCGTAAAGTTCAAAGAGCACATTTTGAAGCATAAAGTTGGAGGTAATACTACTAAATACCCAAGGGGTTTTCATAAGTCAAAAGCTCCACCCGACTAATCTCCATATTTGGGTAAACGGTCCAGCTATACGACTTTAAAGAAGCGCTAACCGGGAGGCAACCTGGCATTTTGTGTGCATTTTCTCTTACTTAATTTTTTTATTGCTTGGGGATTAAAAAAATTAAAAAAACGGTCCTGGCCTGGCCGTGCTTAAAAAGCACGGCCGTGTTCGTCACCCATTCGCGAACACACTCGGCCGTGAATCCAAAGTTTTGTTGGAAAAATTCATGACGAACACGCCTGGCCGTGTTTTTCAAGCACGTCCGTGTTTTTCAAAAAAAAAATTAGAAAAAAAAATTATCGGAAAAATTCGTACCGAACACGGCCGTGTTTTTATTAAAAAAAAATTTCAAAAAAAAAATAATAAAAATATATATATATATATATATATATATATATATATATTTGACGATTTCACGGTATTCGAGTTGTGTATCCTTGATTAGGTATGAAGATGCCGATGAAGGTCTCGTACTAAACAACCCAATGGTCGCTCAATACCGATTTCACTCTTCTAGTAAGGTCGTATTTTTCTTTTCCACCTCTTTTATTTTCTTCTTGTGTGGTTGATTTTTGAGTGTTTTGTTTGTGTTCGTTCATCTCTTTCTTTCACATTGAGGACAATGTGAACCTTTAAAGTTGGAGGTGGGTGCAATTACATTCTTAGTCTGTGTGTGCTTGCTTTTATTTTTAGGTTGTCGACAAGAGGTATTTTTTTTAACAAATTGAGTGTTTGCTAGTCAATAACTTAGCCCAATTACACCAAAATTAACTTTTTGATTTATGTTTTCAATGTGAAGCAATTGATTGTCTAGAATAGATTGATGTAGATGTGTGCTAAATTTTGACGAGATTTCCAACTCCATAATACTTGATTTGTTAAGGCATTTACGACAAAGCTTAGTGTTATGAACGTTTGAGAATTCATGATTTAGTGGTGGTTAACTAGTTGTTATACCAAGCTTGTGAAAAAAAAAACAAATGAAAAAAAAAGAAGAAAAAAAAGGGAATCCAATCGAGGTTATACTCCTTTATTTGTTGTTGCTTAGTAACTAGGAGCATTCATGAGCCCCATGTTTGTCTTTTACGTAAAACGGCGACACAAATATGAGTATGGGAAACCACCCTAGGAGTGTTTGAACGAAAATTCAAAATATAAACCTAGTGGAAGAATGCCTCGAAAGGACCTACAAAAAAAAATCGAAAGGGAGAATGTATATTCCTTGAATTCTCATTCCAATAAAAGTTCAAGAAGCTTGGTTATATGACTAGTAGGCTAACTACAATGATCCATTGAATTCTTGTATTTTCATGACATTATTAAATTGAAGTTATTCATAACTATCAATATTTGTGGAGTGATGATTTCAAGTTTGAATAATGCCTCACGATGTTACGATCTTTCTTGACAGTCGATCACTTTGCAAAATTGTGTTTTTACTGAATGGTTAATTCGGGTTGAGAAGGCTAAGAACTTGACTGCTTGTGTTCAATGTGTTGAAAAAAAAAATCCTTGTGTGTTTTAATTTATTGAAACAAATTTTTTTTTTTGATTTAATGTTTGCTTGAGGACAAACAAAGTTCAAAGTTGGAGGTGGTTTGATAAGGGTCTTTTTATGCATGTTTTACGTGTATATTTAAGTATGATTTGAGTTATTTTATTGTTAGTTTCATAAATTTTTGATTGTACATAGTTCACATTACTCCGAGGTGCTTTTATTGGTGTAGATTGATGATTTGGAGCTATTTTTGGTGAATTTTGGGCCATGGTTTCATGTCAAAACATACCCGGGGGTTTCTGGATGCAAAAACACTCAAAATCCCAAGCTAAACGCGTCATTTCGGGGTCTTTTCAATCAAACACGGGCAGGGTGTGTTTTTAAGCACGGCCGTGCTTTTTAGAAGTAAAAAACGAGCAATTTTTTGACCCCGACGTACCAAACACGGCCGTGTTCGGGAAAATCCAAAAACATGGCTTGCCCGTGCTTTTAAAGCACGGGCGTGCTTTTCGTCCAGACTGGTTTTTTTCTTTGGCGGAAATTATGGAGACTTTCCCTTTTTGCTTTTTGACAACCTTTGAGCAACTTTTACACCTCATTTTGATGCACCAAGCTCTATTATTCCCTCAATTGTCATGTGGACACAATGATTCAACCAACTCAACCATGAATGTGCACACAATGATTCAACCAACAATCATGGAAGTGGAGCATTTGTTAGCATTATTGATGTGTTCTTTCACAAAGATGGTGCCTATAAAAGCCAAGAGTTTGAGTTGGAAATGGAGAATTCATGTAGTATTCATTGATAGAGAGATTCATTGTATATTCATTGTATATTCTAAGTTTCAAAGCAAAATACATTGAGAGGATAAAAGAGAGGTAGAGTTGGAAGTTGAAGAGCAATAGAGGAGAAGGCTTGGAGCGCAACATCATTGCAATCAACCAAGGAGGAAGTCTTGTATTGGTCTTGAATAAGAGCTAAGTACACCATGTTCATTTTATTCATATCTTCTTGTGTAGTATACTCTTTTGTCAAAGCCATGTGTAGCTAAATTTCTAGTGTTTTAATGTAATGAACTCTAGAATGAATTTGTGATTAAAGTTTGTATGTTTTTAATAAAATCTTAATGTTTTGTGTGATTCACTTATATTATGCTTTATTCATTCAAATTGGTATATGCGCAATATTGATTTGAAGTTTATTTTTCATCCGGGAAATCGAGAGATTCATGGTGAAATAGAACCTATATAAGTGAAAAGAGTTGCATGCAATCCTAGATATAGGACGACATAAATCTTCTGGATTAGGGTCAAACCTAATATGGGAATTCACAAATCGTTATAATGTTGTCTTGGGGGTTTTAACTAGAAAGAGATTTCAGTTAATCAACTTGAGATTAGAAGTTATTCGCGCTCGATAGAGGGTTTAACTTAAATCGGGAATTTCTACGGTCCACGAAACATGAGATTTTACTAAAAGAGGTTGGTTTTTGTAAGGGATTATGGTTGTATTTTTATCTTGTTAAATCACAAAAACATTCTAGAGGGATTTACATTCAAACACATTTCTAGCTCTTGATTTCTTAATTCTACAATCTATTTTTATTTGATCTTTTGTAAGTTGCAATTATTTTAAAATTCTCTATTTTTCATTTTCATTAAACAAACAAAACTCTGAAAATTGCTAGATTAAATAACAAAATGACGGTAATTATTAGTACTTACAATCCTCGTGGGAATGACACTCGGTACTCAATAATCTATACTACAAAACGATAGGTGCTCTTGCCTATGGTTTTCTAGAGTAGCTTTTGAGCCATCAAGTATGTTACGCCGTTTGAAGAATTATGCTCGAAATCGGATATAATTAATCAAAAGACTACTCCATACTCACCTTAATCAAATGGAGTTGCAGAACGCAAAAATTGTACTCTTAAAGAGATGATGAATATTATATTCATAAGCTCATGCTTACCCCCAAACTTGTGGGGGAAAGCTATACTTTCTGCAAACTACATTCTTAATAAGATACCACACAAAGGACAAATGAAACTCCATATGAGTTATAGAAAGGACGAAAATCATCATATAAATGCCTTAAAGTGTTGGGGTGTTTGGCTAAAGTTGAAGTACCTAAGCCAAATCATCGGTCCTAACACGATTAATTGCGTTTTAATTGGATATGCAAATAATAATAGTGCATATTGATTTTTAGTGCATAAATCAGCAATTCCTGATATAAATGATGGAATGATCATAGAATCAAGAAATGTTGTATTTTTCGAGAATATCTTTCATAGCAAAGAAAGAAAAGAAGAAAGTTTGAATAAAAGAACTTATGAAACTGCAGGGTTACCTCAACGTGATGTTGCAGAGGAACCAAAATGCAGTAAAAGGACAAAACTAGCTAAGTCTTTTGGTCCTGTTTTCTAACTTATATGTTAGAAAACCAACCTAGAACTATTCAAGAAGCGTTGTCTAGTCTAAAATCTCCTCTCTGGAAAGAAGCTATCAATAATGAAATAGATTCCATCATGCAAAACAATACTTGGGAGTTTGTTAATCTCCCACTGGATTGCAAATCTTTAGGATGCAAGTAGATCATTAAAATAAAGTACAAAATAGATGAATCTATATATAAGTACAAAGCCCGGTTGGTAGCCAAAGGGTGTAAACAAAAGGAAAGATATGACTTTTTCGATACATAATCTCTTGTTACGAGGATCACGTCCATTCGTGTTCTCATTGCTATTTCATCTTTGCATAACCTTGAGATACATCAAATGGATGTGAAAACTACTTTCTTGAATGCTAACTTGAAGAGGAGATTTATATGGAACAACCGGATGGGTTCATTGCACCCGGACATGAGAAAAATGTGTATAAACTTGTTAAGTCACTTTATGGACTAAAACAAGCACCTACGCGATGACATGAAAAGTTTGACTCGACTATGAAGTCAAATGGTTTCAAAATCAATGAATGTGACAAGTGTGTCTACATTAAAAGTACTACAAATAATTACGACATTGTATGTCTTTATGTAGATAATATGTTGATTATGGGTAGTAGTCATTATTTAATCACGAATACTAAGAATACATTAATGAAGAACTTTGACATGAAAGATATGAGATTATCCAATGTAAAACTAGGGATTAAAATCTCTAGAACTTCAGATGGAATTGTCTTGTTTACAATCCCATTATGTCGAAAGTATACTTAGAAAGTTTAATGATTTCGACAGTCCTCCAGCTAAGACGCTGGTAAATCTAAGTTTACACTTAGCTAAGAATAGAGGAGAACCATATAATTTTATTTATAGATTCCGGTTGTACTGGTGTTAGGTTGACTAAGTTCAGCCAGTTCATTTTAGAACACTATCACTAATTTTATTAGCTGAATCAACAAGGGTTTTGTTTATAGATTCTGAATTAGGAACTTTTTTTAAATCTTTTTTACCATATAGACTATATTGTTCTGAATTTGGATTGAGATAACAGAAGTTCTTCTTTAATTTGAATTTGCAGTTAAAAATATCTATTTAAGTTCAATTTTTTTTCCTCTTTGTATCATTTGTTTAAATGAAGATAATTGAGAGGCAAGAAAATGTTATTTGATAATAAACTCAATTCTTATGTAAGTACATGCACACAATTTGACTTGAAATTGAGTTTTAGTGGTGTATTAGATCATATCCTATTGTCAGAATTGCCGAGTGTTTATGGGGGAAGGGTGTTTTTTCACCTGTATTATTCTGTTGGACTTGGTTTATTTCTTTTCGTATTATTCTAGTTCTTGAAGTTGCTCATGTTTAAATTTTGATGAAGCTATATTAGGATATTTACTGTGCTGGTGATTTATTAATTGCTTCTATTTTGCAGGTTAACTAAACTTAAAATGTCGACAACTCAAACTAATCTTGTTTCGCAAATGGAAACATGTGGATCTCTTCTTTATGAACTATAATCTAGTTGAGTAAACTTTTTGGGTGATTAGGCTTAGTTGAGACGTTACGTTTGTTATATATATATATATATATATATACTTGTTTTGTTTCGGTCAAATTTGTGTGTATATATGCGATTAATTTGATATTTAATTATAATGTTGATATATAATTTTATTTTGTGTTTGTTTGGGTTGATATTATTTTTAGGAGAATAAAGGTCAAAAAAAGGGATAATAAATTAAAAATAGAAAAATATTCAAAAAGGGGGCTTTTTTGACGACAAATGTTTCTACAAATACTTCGATTTACCACACCACATTGATATCATACTCTTACGAGTATTGCTTAAATTCAATAGGTTTCTAGTGAGCGAATAAAATCCATAACTGCACTGGAAATTCGGTACGCATTGGTGTACAGAATAATGTACCAAAATAATTGCTTCGATTCAATTTGTATAGAACTTTTTATCAGTATTTTAGTTCAGTATTCGGTAGGGGTGACAATTTTCGACACGAAAACGATACGAAAATAGCGGGTTAGTGTTTAGCCTTATCGTGTTCGTGTTCTTATCGTGACAACACGATAAGGACACGAAAATTTCGTGTCGTGTTCGTGGTTTTACGTGTTTGCACGATAAGGAAACGAATCACGATAATGACCACGATTACCTAACACGATAAGGACACAATAATGACACGCGTTTGTTAGTAACCGCGATAATGACACGACACGAACACGATAATGACACGTTACCTGTTAGTGTCACGATAACCTGATATTTTGTATGTTTATATCGTGTATTGTCGTGTAATACCGTGTAATATCGTGTAATTTGTTATCGTGTATTAACATATAAATCATTTTTTTTGTTTTTGACTTATCGTGTCACTATCGTGTTGTATCGTGTCGACACGAAAATTTTCGTGTTCGTGTTCGTGTCGGAGCATATCCTTATCGTGTCATGTTCGTGTGTGTCCTTATCATGTCATGTCGTTATCGTGTTGACACGAAACACGACAAGATAACACGATTTCCCACCCCTAGTATTCGGTAAATCAAGATTTTAAAAAGTTAAAAAATAGATTAATAAATATTATATCCAAAATTATAACATTTATTTATTATTTCTTTAATTTGAGTAGGTAAATAATCTATAATAATACAAACATAAATAATATATACATATTAATATAAAAATAAATTCTGTACGTGCTGAATTTAGGGTTTCGATTCGGTGAACTTAATCATGAACACCCCCAATAATTAGATGTATTTATAATTTTTTATATAAAATTTAAGCAAAGTTGCAGAAAGGATAAGAATATTACAATTGTAATGAATTTGATTATTTTTACATTTAAAACATTGTATAAGATTTGCAAACGTATGGTTTAAACTTATTATTACATGATTTAAACATATTTTTATTTTTTATGTAATAAATTAGATAAATAAATGTATTAACATATTTTTTTTTAAATTTAAAAAAAAATTGATTTGGCAAATTGAAATTGTATAAAATTCAGACGGCAAAGTGAAATTTAAAACCAAATTTAGATGGTAAAATGTAACAACTTGTTTAGATTTTAGATAAAAACGATTTTGCCCTCACGTGGAGGACGCGCGCTAGAATTTGGGGAATATTCCACGAACGATGGTCGTTGAATGGTGAAGTACAAAACTTGTATAGTTTGCATAGTAATGTGTAGAAAAAATGAGTTTATATAGTAATGTGTAAAAAAACGCATAATTTGGAGAGTATAATGTTTTTTTCTCTTTATGTTATTATGTCTATATTTCAATATACATCATTTATCTTTATATTATTATGTATTGTTTACTTAATAAAACTAAAGAAATAATAAATAAAAATCATAATTATGATTATTATATTTATTTTTTATATTATTTTATTTTATATATGCAACATTTCTATTTACCATATTACCGAACCGTAATACCGAAAAAGGTTCGATAATACCGAACCCGAACCAATAAGTTTGGTTGGTTTACCAAATTTCAGTTCGGTTATGATTTTTGTTCGCTAAAACCTGTAGTAAATCGAACAAAGACGTCTCGGAAGAAAAGCTTAAACGGGCGTTTAATTATGTAAATTCATGAAAAACACAAATAATTCCTAAAAACATTTATCAACTTTAATTTATGTAATTAAGAGTTAACTAAGAATTAAAATTAGTTATTTAAAGCAATAGCACATAGAAAATTGAGATGAAATCAAAATCAAAGATGTCTAAGCTCTAAAATAACTTCAACTATGTCTAAACCGCCCTAAAATGAATCAATATCAAAGATGTGTAAACCCACCTAAGCCCTAAAATTACTTCACTGATAATATGTTTTAGTGAGGTAAATACTAATTAAATTTATTTTTTATGAATAAAAATTTGAAAAAAGAAAGATAAATGCATGTATTTAGATATACTTTTTTTTATTTTTAATTTTTAAAAAGATTGATATGACAAAGTGATTGCAGAAATTTCAGATGAGAAAGTGTAATAATCTTTGTTTAGATTTTAAGCAAAGACGATCTTGTCCTCACGTGGATGGTATGTGTTGGAATATTCGGTGAATATTCGGCCGGCGATGGCCATTATAAATGGGAAAGTTCAAAACTTATGAAGTTTGTATGATAAATTATAAAAAATATTAGTTCATATGCTATAGTGCAAAAACAAATATAGTTTGGGGGGTTTAGAGTAATGTGATCTCTAATAAATAAAGTTGTATGAAAAAAATTGAGAAAAATTCATTTCAAGGAAAATTGTCAAGTGATAAGAAAAACTGTTTCAATTTCTCGTCATCTTTGCTATTTCAAGTGATAAGAAAAACTGTCAAGGTGATAAAAACAAATTTCCATGACATTTGATGCAACAAAAGAGAAGAAGCCAAAATACCAAAACAGATCCTGAGAATACTGCTTATTTCACAAAACAGACTCCCTGCCCTATTAATACTCCCATCCTAATAACACAAATGTCAAGCAAGAAAAACATATTAATACAAATTGAATTCATCTCAATCAGCTTTGCATTAGTCCAATACATAAAACAACCTTACAGAAAATGAAGGGTGGTGTTGTAGCAGTGATTGCCATTATTGCCATCTTCTCATTGGTTGTCCAGCCGGGACAGGCCGTTACTTGCGGCCAGGTGGACGCTGCTTTAGTTCCGTGCATTAATTACCTCACTGGACATGAAGCTAGTCCATCTCCCCCGTGCTGCGCTGGGGTCAAAGCTGTGAAAGGGATGGCTCAAACTACGGCCGACAAGAGGGCTTGCTGTGGTTGTGTCAAGGCCGCCGCCAACCGCTATGCAGACTTGAAGGACGCCGCCGCCCAGAGCCTCCCCACAAAGTGTGGCGTTCAACTGGATATCCCTGTTTCCCGCACTGTCGACTGCGACAAGTGAGTCATGTTTTCTTTTTTTTTGTTGTATTTTTTTTTTTAATATTTGACTTCGTTATCATTTTTTTTAATACAATAAAAAAATTAAAGGATTCAGAAATGCTTATGCTAATTGTAGGTTTTGTGCTTTCTGTTGCAGGATCAACTAAGATGGTACCAAGAATGTATGAAGAAAATGAAGAGTCATGATGATATGCTACAGATATCAGTATCTTGTTTGAATAATATGTCTAGCTAAAACAATAAGTACATGGTTTGACAAACTACTTTTGTCATGGTGCTTAATGAAATATATGAAGATTATTCTTGCTTAATGATATATATGAAGGTTATTCTTGCTTCTTGTTTTCACTATTTTTTGTTGCCAGCTTCTCCACTCCTCGATTAAGACCTCCAACCTATATTGACATTACAAAATGCCAGGGCATATTGACTTTTCACCCGTTTTTAAACCAATAGTAACACCAAAAAAGAAAATTAGCAGCATTGAACTGATAGAACATTCCCGCATACTCACCCCATAAATATAACAAGTTTAACACACAATTTCAGAGCAGCACAGAGAATCTAGCCTCTAAAAGAACACACCAGCAGCACATTAGCCAATGTAACAGAATAACATACCTTCAGAAACACAATCTGCAAATTCCAGAAAATCAACTATATAGAAGCAGATGGCATATCTGTGTTGAATTAATCATCATAATATTCTGTCATAAGGACTCCTCTTCAAAGATAAGTCCAGCATCCAAGAAGATCACTCTAATAAGCCTACACAATATATCCCATTTACCAAATTATAATACAAACACCCCAATATCATGTCAAAAAACAAACATTTTAAATCTATGGTTCATGTTGCAGTTGTGTCCACAATTTAAAGAAAGAATGTGGACCAAGGTAGCAAAGAGGATGTGCATATAATGAAATTACGTAAAGCCATGAATTGATGTACTTCCATTCCCGATGAGTTCAACAGAATGAAGGAGGGATCTCTCAACCATGATTTTTTCTGAGAGACACTAGTAGTAACAAGTTAACTTTTCCATACTGAATAAATAGAACTTAAGAAACTCCATACTGATGTACTCGACCAAAAATATGTCCGGTCCTCTTGGTAATCCAACAGGACAAGGTTCTCTGATATTGGAACAAGGTGACATAATATAGATGCAGGCAAGAAACTGCTATCCTTGTATTGCAATTTTCGAACTTAAAAGAAAATAGAGTATGACTATCCTTTGAGTCTAATACCACCATTTTTTTTAATTCCTACTATCGGGTAATCATTTTTCTTCAAGAAATATTAAAAAAAAATTACAAATCAATCCTTTTTTTTTTCAATGAACCACACACACAAAAAAAAAGGGTCCCTTCACCTGGACAATTAAAAACCTTACAAATCAATGGTATCCGTAACTAGGGGGTAAATTCATATCCTAAAACAATTTCTTGTCGACATTGTATCAAACAATCAATCTGGGTACTCTAATTAACCTTTGCTGATCAATGAATGCATCTATTGAGAGAAACCCCCACATATTACCAAATTATGTGCAGCACCCTGCATTTGATCTTCTTCCATGCATCCATTCTTAAGAAATTCCCCTATCAATATGAGCCAATTTTATTACAACTCAAATTATTATCAGTTGGGTTGAAATGGAGAATGATTAAAATTGAAGTCCCCAATCAACATATGAACTTAATAAGTAATAACATTCTTGACGAGTACACACCAACTTATATATCTCCAGAGCTCACCAGTTTTTGCCAGTAAACTGTAAACTTGTCTCACTTTGTGAATCCCTAAATTCAGGGTCACAAAAAAGTTTATAACCATTGAACGTAGTGCTAATACTATTTGAGGAATCGAAAATTAGAACAACAAAAGGGAAAAATAGAACAATTCACCTTCGTCTGATGAAAAGGCACATGGGGTAGATAACAACTGGAGGGAAGACAGAGAAATGGTGTGGCTTAATAGCTAAATCGAAAATTGAGAGAGAATGGTGGTAAAGCTTTCTTCCTCTTTTTTCCAGTAAAAAGAGAGAAGAAAAAATGAAAAGTACAAAAAAATAAAAAGACAAGTTCAAGGTAGAGGTGGCCCAACTCTTATTAGATTAGAACTAAGCTTCCATTGGTTAAGCCCTGCAAAATAGATGAAGAGAAAGTTGGCCCATAAATGAATTAGCTCAACTTAGCAAGTTTTGAACCATGGACCTTGCTATGGCCGAGGTAAACAAGACACTTGGACAAGCCCATATATTCGATTCTCTGAATAGTTCCATCCTAATTGGTGTTACAATCATAAATAAATTAATTAGTTCTCTACAGCTCTCAAAAAATCGTAATTGATTGTTAAATTCATAGTGACAATACAGTTTTACATTTTGAATTTAATTTACCTGAAGATAACAAGGCAAGAAATCATGACGAAGAATGTTGGGGTGGAGTTAATAAGAAATCCGCGCAGTGGAATAGAAGATGGAATATCATTTTGAAATAAAGGATTTTCGCATCAAATCTTATTTAAACCATGCACCACTGTAAGCCGTTTGTCTATTGAATTACATATTAATGAGCACATTAGTAAATGATGGTATTTTATGAAACAAACATTCCTATATGCAAAAATAATTGGAAAATTATGTGAGAACAAATATTAAATGATAAACAAATCAAATTACATAATTCTGCTCAATTGAAGACCTAATACATGTAGGCAAAAACAATGAATATACAATGTCAAAAAGATTATACATTTTTTTTTGTATTCTCACATCAAATCCTGTCAACAGTACTCAAAACTCTATATATAATTTATGTTGTCATATATAGGATATAATGTGATATCACTTTGCTTAAAACCAATTGGCATTAGGACATCGCATACCTTAATGTGTGCATATACAAGTGTCATTGACATTTGATTATAACTTGGCCCCACCAACACCTACCACGACGGGACAAATGCTGCCACACCTTCTGACCCAACATCATTCAAAAACTTAGATGCAATTCTTGTTGGATTTTTCATGTTGTGGACTAGTATAAGTAATTTGTGCACGCGGACTTGAGATTCACTAGAAATTGAACCGATATCCAGGACGAAAGATCTTGAACCGAAAATATCCGTTGACTTTTTGACTTTCCCCGAACCGTACCGTGCCGAAAATATTTATGGTACGGTTCTGGAGATTTTTCAAATACCCATACCGAGAACCGTACCGAACCACTCCGAACCGAGGACCCGAAGCTAGAACCAATTTTAAAGATTTTATATAAATACATATACATTATTTCTATGTTTTTTTATCTTGATATTGAATTAACTACAAACTATTTGAAATTAAATTGAATATAAACCATATTTTTGAAAACACCATAATACTACAACTATTATGAATTTTAAAAAACTTTGATATTAATAATAGAGTAAATTATTTGAAATTGAAATTAGTTAAATAATTAGTAAATTGCACTTAAAAGAGAAACAAGTAATAGTACCATATTATAACAATATAAGAAAGATCGTATTTTAATTTTTTTACCACATCACATAAATTATACATATAATTTTATTGATTTTGTTAAGTTGTTAAGTATGAGACATTGAGATTATAAATTTATACAAGTTTTTATTTCATGTTAATTTATAAAAATTATTAGTTAATTATATATGTTCTATTGTCAATAGAAGGACAATTGCCGAAATAATAGACTATTATTGTATTATAGAGGTTATTAAATTTACAATTTTAGATTGTGTTACCTATTATAGTTTTAGTTTTTCATATTGAGACTACGCTAAAAAGTGACTAGAACACTAGAAGTATATCCGTTTGGTGATTTTTATATTGATTTCTTTTTCATTTTTTTCCCGAATTTGTATGTTTTATTTATGGCTAATCTCCGAATCTCCGTCCCGAACCGTACCGTACCGTCCCATTAGAATCGAATCTCCGTCCCGAACTTTCAGTACGGTTCGGGACGGAGGTTTTTTTCTATGGTTCGGTTCTGCAGATTTATTTTCAGAATCTCCAAACTTCGGGACGGTTCTGGAGATTTCCAGATCTCCAAACCGTCCCGTACCGTGCACACCCCTAAATATAAGTCAATATAGGATACGATCGGACATTACATTATGTATTATTATTTAGAGCAAGTCTCCTGTCAGACCGTCTAACGGATCTAATCCGTTAGACGGATCCCCAACCCCAACACATCCTATGCATATGGGTTTCCCATTTTCTACAGTGAATTTCATTTGATCCGCTATTCTAAAAATGTCATTTGTGAAATATGCAGCAAGGAGAAATCAAATCTTCCATGGAAATCCTCTCTACTTTGGCAGTCAAATACTCATCGCAGTTCATCTCGCCGCCATCCATTTTCCTCCTCAACGGCCGAGGTTGAAGCCTCCAAGCTCCCATCTCTAGCTAAGCATTAATTATTAAGTGGAGGCAAAACCTCATCAGAATATAAAGCAGAGATCATAGAGCCTTAAAATCTCCATCCCTTATGCTTTTTTTTTTTTTTGAAATCAAAAGGTAATATATGAAGTGATTGAAACAGAGTTTACATCTTTCGCTACAGTAGCAAATAAGAAATCTCCATCCCTTATGCTTTTAGTAAAGGATATAAATTGGATTCCAATGTTCATCAGAATTCTCTAAGAGTTGCGGCCAAAAAAAAAAAATTCTTCCATGGAATTGAAGCAGAGAACATAAAGCCTTAAAATTGGGACTTTGAAAGAAGAAGATTAACCTTGGGAAATAACCACTAATATTTTTCAGATTGATTGCTAATACATTTCATAGGACTACTAATACTTTCTAGGAAAACACTAATACTATTTATTAGGGGTACTACTAAATAAGTTTCAGATAGACTACTAATACATTTTAGGGGATAATCTAATACTTTTTAAGGAAAAACTAATACTTTTTTCGGGGAAATTACTAAAAATATTTCAAGGGAAAAAACTAATATTTTTCAGAGGAATTACTAATACATTTCACTGGAAGTACTAATACATTTCACTAGAACTACTAATACTTTTAAAAGGACTAATAAAATGTTGTTCAAAGAACTACTAATACTTTTTCGAGGGGCTGCTAATACATTTTCGAGTGACTGCTAATACTTTTTGGGAGAAAAAACTAATTATATTCAGGAGAAATACAAAAAAACTCTTCAGGAATTACTAATACATTTGGAAGAACTACTAATACTTTTAGAAGGGTCATTAATACATTTCGGAGAAAAATTTAATTATATTGGGGAACTACTAATACATTTTCGTAAGAATCGCTAATACTTTTTAGAAGGGCGACTAATACTTTTCAATAATAGCTGTTAATACATTTCGGGAGAAAATTTTAATTTATTTCAAGGAACTACTAATAATTTTTCGAGGAACTACTAATACTTTTTTGAGGGATTGCTAATACATTTCGGGAGTATATTTAGGAGAAATACTAAAAACTCTTCAAATGAACTACTAATACATTTTAAGAATCTGCTAATACTTTTTAGAAGGACGACTAATACATTTTAAGGATCGCTAATACCAATACTTCCGAAAACTACTAAAACACCACTACTAATATTACGAAAATGCTACCGGATCCATGGGTCAGATCCGTCTAACAAGTCAAACATGAGTTTTTGTGTATTATTTATTGTCAATGATGGCTAGGCCCAGAATTTTGTTTATTGAGTACAAAGTTCCACTACTCACATTTTCAAAGTTTAGGTTCAATATATATGAAAGTAAAATATACACTATATCGTGAGAAAAGGTGAAATGGATTAGCTTATAAATGGAAAACTCTTTTGCCTAAAACAAGAGATAGAGTAGTTGGGTTTTTTTTTTTTTGGAACGATAGTTTTTTATTAGAACAATTTAAAAATTGGAATTACAACTACAAACGTAGCCAACGGGCTAAGGGCCGAATTTACTAAAGAAAAGTCAAGCGGGGAATTGACATGACCAATTCGGATCTACTCCACAAACATAAAACTTCACACCCAAAACTAAGAACACTCCCACACTAGGAGACTTCAGCACTCCTTAATGGAGACTGTAAAACACTAAAGAACCAAAATCGGGCACGAGAAACCACTATATACTACAGAACAGATAAATCTGATATGTCTACGAGTTTCGCAAATCAACCGGGAAAAGAAAATATAAAATAAAATAAAAAAACTACAACCTTGCAACAAAATAAAAAACAAAGAAACAAAATACACCTAACAAACAAAGAAACAAAGGCCTTGTATGGTTATGTTTCCATGGATCATTTCTAGTTTCTAGTGTTGGAAAATGAATTTTGAGAATTTATTGGTTTTCGTGTGAAAACTGGAATAGTGTTTGGATGAGTGAATGAAAATGAGTTTTAAGTAGGTTTAAAAATGAGATCATGTTTGGTTGAGTAATTTTGAAGTAATATTTATGTATATAATAATTTGAAAAATTGATAGTGGTTGAATATTTTAATTGAATATATAATATTATATTTGTAAGATTGTAGGCTAGTGGGTCCCATTAGATATATATGATAATATTTTAAGTAGATAAAATTGATAATATAGGGTCCCACATATATATTTGGATAAAAAATGAGAATAGTGATTGATTGATGAGTGATGTAGGGTAGTATATAGGGTTGAGAATTGAAATTATAGGTTTGAGATGTTGTTTTATGTGAAAAATGAAAAGTGAAAATGATGATTTCTATTAGAAAATTTATAAACAAACATGATTCCATTTCTATGAATAGTTGGAAATTGGAAATGATGGCTTGGAAACATAAACAAACAAGACCAAAGGGTCTCTCCCTCCTCCAAATCCACAGCCACATCCCGACACCACCGCTCCCGCAAATCTGTCACCATCTCCCAATTGGCCCGCCACCACGAAGAAGCTCCCAAAGCCCGGATCTGAAAACAAAGAAGAAAAACAATGTATGGGGGGTTCCGCCCGGCGACCCAAAAAGTTCGGCCATCGTCGGCCTTTATGGCGCGTAACAGTTAGAACTGGCAAACATGGATACCCTCATGGTTTCCATTCTCACTGGAGAAGAAAAAAGAAACCAAGAGGAAGAGGGGGAGGGGGAGGGGGGGGAGGGAAGGGGTGGGCGGCTGGGGGAGGGGAAAAGGAGGAATAGGATTAGGGTTTGAGGTTTTTTTTAGAGAGAATGAGGAGAGAAAAAGTAGAGAGAGAAAGACAAATGTTCAATTTTTAGTGGTTGGGTTTTCTTGAGCTCAAGAAAGAGTGAGTTTTGTTTTTACCCTTTTTGGATAGTCAAACAACTTTTCTACTCACTTTTATTGAAAATATATTTTTTACCCATAAAGACAAAATTAAGTACCCTTACTAAACTAGCACTATATAAAACATAGGGTGACACGATCGTGTTAGCCTTTATAAAATATTAGGTGGCATGATCGTGCTCAGAATGCATTGTGGCATGATCATGCCATGTTGAATATCCCAGATCTGTATTTTTCTCCTCACGAAAACCAAACGAATTTTCCAACATTATACATAAATATATTTGAAGAAAGAAATACATGTTCACAATGACTTAAACTCCTCTTCCAATCGTGACTTGAATCTTAAAAAATCAAAAAAATGAAAGGAAAAAAGAAGATAACAATATGTGGAAAGAAGAAGAAAATAAAAAGGAAAGAGGAAATGATAATTATCTTTTTTTTTGTTGGTGAAAATGTGAAAATTCATTAAAAGATGTAAAAAATTACAAATAAAAGGGTCATACCTAGTGAATGAGAGCAGTGGGAATGGACATGCCCATTACACTAGTTCAAAAAAGCCATAGAAATCACCAAATAAGCATCGGTTTTCCACTAAAACCAATGCCTGAAGAGTGGTGTGGCAATTTTGAAAATAAGATGAAGTCTTTAGGCATCAGTTGGTGATTAATAGCCGATGCCTATAAACTCTTTCATTTATTAAAATTAAATTAAAAACTTTAGGCACCGGTTTTTAAGAAATAGCAGATGCCTTTAGCTCAACTTTAGGGATCATTTGTTAGAAACAACCGATACCAATAAGTTTTTTTTTTTAAATTAGCTCCTTAACGCAAACCTCATTATTCTAAATTTTAGGGCATTCACACGTAGCACCCGGATTTGGTGAATCTGCGGAGATCCATATCCTGTTGATGTTTTAGTGGACCAAACATCAAAACAAACCACCGCTTTACTCTTCGAAATAGCCTTCGAACCCTCCGATCTCGCCGAACTCTTCAAAAAACTCTAGTGGATATCCGCGGCTTCAGATCTCACCAACAGACTCGATTCCGATGGCGGCGTAACTTTTTGCCGTCGATCAAGCGGCAATTAATTTCGGTGGTGGTTTGCTCGTCAGTTGCTGGATCTAATGCGGAGTTTAATTGGGAAACGAGCGATGATTTCTTCTCAAAAAATGAGTAGCGTCATCCGCAGAGAGGATTTGAGGAATTGATGTTGGTTTTGTAAGGCACGTTTGTTTGTGAGAAGATTATGTCTTGTGCAAGTGACATCTCGGAGATGGTGATATCATTATTGAAGAACTCGAAGAAATCCAATGGTTCGGAAGTTGATCTTCGTTTGTCTTGAGTCTTGTATGAGTCTTTAATTTTCTTTGGTTCATCGGAGTTTACCTGAGGGAAGAGAGATTATCTAAGCCTGGATGGTGTTTACCATCACCACCAGGATTACCTTTATCAGAGGCATTGGAAGATGTTTCTTGATTAAGCTCCTCTTTTTTGTTCTTCTTTTTTTGTCTCTTCTTAGCACTCTTAGAAAGATTGGGAGAGAGTGCGGATCATTTTCTGAATGTCTAGTTGGGAGGTTTGAACAGATTGGGGGAGGGGGGAGAAGAAGGTCCGGGGCACTTCTTCAAAAATTCTCGCATCTTCGATTTTTAAAGGGGGTGGGGGCCAAGGGGGGCCCCATCTCAATACCCTGCCACTCAAAGTAGAATCTAGCACATTGAATTAATTAGTAGTAGAAACTAGGGGAGGGTCAACTGCAAGGGTTTCCCCAACCGAAATTATAGTTGGACTATGAGCACCAATATCAGAAGTCTCTTGAGCATTCCCAGAAGGGCATAAATTTTCCACATGACCAGAAAACGAAATAGCAGGAGGGGGATCCTTATTCAAATCCAACTGAGGGTTGGGGAGTAAGGATTTGGAACCCGCATCTTCCTTCTCGTTAGTGGGGTTTACAAGATAGCATTGGGGGAGGGATCAACAATCATTGTTTCAATGATATTTTTCCCTTTTATTGGGGGGTTTTTTGGTTAATGATTATCTTAGAAGAAGCACCTGGTTTTTTCCCAGTGCAATCAGAAGCAAAATGGCCAACACTAGAGCAAGTTTTGCAAAATTTTGGAATGAAATCATATTCTACAGGTTGTTCAAAGGGCATAGCATTAGGCAAACGTATCATGATTGTGTTGGGAAGTTCCTGTGAAGGATCAACATCTATCAAGATTCTAGTTAATGCAGGCGTAGATTTCTCAAAAGTAGGGCGGTCACAGCATATTGGTTCCAATTTTTTGACAAAATCTACCGAAAATTTGGATCTTTAGCAAGGCCCTGGTAAAAGGAAATTTTATCCCAAATAGGGATTGTTGAAAAGTTTTCACCCCGAGGGGGATTATCAAAATCAAAGATTTTTAACAAAAGGGGTCTACCAAGGCAGTGAAAGGGACCACCTTGCAAAATACTTTACATATCAGTTAGTTTATCAAAATGGAAGATCACACATCCATTAACATATGGCAAAACCTCACAACCAACATTCCAAAAATTTGCAAGTTTTTTAATGTTGACCATACCAGTCCATTTTCTAGCAAAACAACCCAAAAGACAAAATCCCCATTCATTTTGAACATCACATAGATCTGATTCTTCAAGAACATCAACATCACTATCCCTGGGTTCACAGGGGAGGGGTTTAATTTTAAGTTCATTGCATTGTTTAACCGTAAAGAGTTTAGCGAATGGCTTCCTCTTAAATTTACCTGGGGTATTAGGGTTTGGAACCTGAAACCAGGGTTTTTTAGGAGAAAGGTTACCATGAGGTGCCGAAGGACCATCTTCTTGTGTATTTCCTTTTTGAACCCTAGAGGAGCCTCCACCTGGATCTAGCAAATGCTTTTCCAGGAATTTCTCATTTGGAAGATCATTGGAACCTGAGTAAGAAATAGAAATGAGAAAACAAGGAATCAAACTCACCCAAAGACACAGAATCGATAGGATCTAGAGATTGAGAATTCGATTCTGAGGATTCTGGGTTAGGAGATTCGAAATAAACATGCTTATTACTTCCTGTAGATTTCACGAAGAAAGACTAAGGGTGTTTCGCCATTTCCAAGAGCTTGCAAGGGAAACCCTAGCTCGGTAACAAACCACTTGAACCTCGCATTCCCACGAAACCAAAAGGAGGCCTGACCCAGATTTGGGGTAAAGGACCCAACAAGCACCAACAAACCAGCAGAGATCCCACAGGAGGTCGAAACCCTCAAAGAAATGAGATTCAGTGAGAGTTTCGAAAAACCCAAAAATATTTGGACCTAGATCCACAAACCGAGAAGACAACTAGAATGTAAACTCGGAGTGAGGATCAAAAGTCCAAAAATGAAAGCCACCAAAGAGATATCTCAAGAATTTGGGAGAAATCTCAAAAATCCTTTGGTGAAAGTAGCGAACTAGTGTAGAACTCAAGGGCGGAGGCAAAGGGGGCCACTCCGGCCCCGCCCCCCTCCCCCTCCCCAATTTTTAAAAAAACAATTTAACACTAGAAAATTTTGTTAATTTTTTTTTAATTATAATTTATGTGATTTTCGTGTATAGGCCCACCCCGTTTTCGTGTATCAGCCTATCCCATTTTTATTCATGGGCTCCGCCCTTGGTAGAACTAGAGGAAACATGGAAGAATCACAGATTTCGATGGTCAAACAGCGCCTCAGAGGGTTGGAACCCTAGCAACGCGCGAGAGAGAAAGGCCCCAGAAACCTTAGTTTTTATAATGTTCTAGAGAAGTGACGAACAAACAAAAGATTAAAGGGTTAAGAGAGCTGATAAGCGTATAAGTTAAATTAATTTATAAATAAACTATAAAGAACGTACAACAAGAATACTTAGGAAAATTGTTAGAAGAAAGAGGGAATTGGTGAGGCTTCTCTAGAGAGAAAACTTTCTAGAGAAAGTAAATCTCAAACCACACTTGCTTTTTAAAAGGATGAATTCTTTTTAAAACCAAGAAAGATGGAGAGAGAGAGGACAAGGGCATTTATGACCTTTTCATTCAAAAAGTGGGTAAAAAAATGTTTTTTATGAAAGTTGGGCAAAAAAATCTTTTTCTTATCTTAAAAGGTGTAACAATGGTCATTTTCCTTAAGAAGTGGGTATTGAACATTGCTTTTGTAGTTCTGTGTGTGTTTTACGTTTTACATTCATCTATGTTGAAATTTGTAGGTTAGGAAAATAGCAAATTCATCCAAGTACTTTCTTGATCGTGTTACGATTTCTACACTTTTATATGCCTCAATTTCGTGAATATGATAGTTGAAAATTATTGCACACAAACCCAAATTTCTAGCAACCCTAATATAAATGATTTTGTCACTAAATTTTATATAATTACCTACATAATACCGACAGAATAAAAAAATTTCAAATTATACTGACAAATTACTGACAGATCAATGACAGTTTTTAAATTTACCCGACAGAAATACTATAGGTATTTACCAACAATTTTAGGTTCTGTAGGTAAATATTTACCTATAATAATATTATCTACAACAATTTTACCTACACTTTACAATTATCTTAATATTTACCTACAAATTTTTATGTAGGTAAATTGATTTTTTCTTGTAGGGAACTTTATACTCATCGATTTTTAAAAATATAAACTTAGATATGAGTACAATGTACAAGACATGATCTCCACCAATGTCAACTACGACCATTATTCCCAAGTTAGAAAGTAACAAATTATCAATTAATTTATTCAAACGAATTTATGAATGGATTAAATTAAATGATTAATACTTATTGAAGTATAGGTTGGTTAAAAGTTAATTCTGACTACTGATTAAGTTGTTAGAGGTCACATTACAAGTTAGTTAGGTAGTTGTGTTTCTAGAAGTAGCACCTTTGCTCTATAAATATTGTACATACCGATCTCATTCCAATTTAAATGCAAGTTTACATTTCAGGTTTTATATTTTCTGTTATTCTACTTTTAACATGGTATCCACGAGCCATTGTTGGTCTCACCATTTCTTCTCACGCGCTCCGAAATTTCCATTATCTTCTTCGGTGATTTTTTTCTGATGGCATCTTCTGCGTCCTCTGTTTCTTCTCTTACTCTTCCTACTTTTGCTCCTATCTCCATTCAATTGGACCGATCGAATTATTTCTTCTGGCGTACACAAATTCTATCAAATGTTCGTGCTCATGCCTTTGATGGAATGTTGTTTGGTGCTGCTCCTCCTCAACCCTCTCCGAGTTCATCTAATGGCGTAACTGATTCTTCCATGGATGTTCAGGCTCTACATTGGCATCGTCGAGATCAATTTCTTTTCAGCTGGTTGTTATCTACTATCTCTGAAACCATGCTTGGTCATGTTTCTAGGTGTACTTCATCGGCTGAATTATGGTCTGTCCTTGAATCTCTTTTTCATACTCAGTCAAAAGCACGTGTAATGCATCTTCGTAATCTCCTGCTTAATACGAAGAAAGGTGATTCAACTATTGAGGAATATTTTTTAAAAATGCGAAGTATTGTTGATAATCTTCATGTTGTTGGGAAAATAATTTCTGATGAGGATTTGATCTCCTATATTCTTGCTGGTTGTGGTAGTGAATATGAGGCAGTCATTGTTAATCTAAGTGCTCGAGTTGGTGATATCTCTTTACAGGATGCTCAATATGCGTTGCAAACTCATGACATGCACATTCAACAACTATCTAATAGTGTTGCTTCTACTGTTGACATTCCTTTTCCAACACCTTCTGCACATGCCATGTTTAATGGTGTACCTAAGCGAGGTTCTGAGGGATTCTCTCTTCGTGGTGGTTTTTCTAGGGGTAGAGGTCGAGGCAGGTTCAATAAAAATCATGTGGTGTGCCAAATTTGTGGCAAGGCAAATCACATAGCTTCAAAATGCTTTAAACGGTTTGACTCTACTTTTCAGGGACTTAGTTTCAACTCTGCTCATGCTCACTTTGCTGCTTTTCCTGCTCAAAACTTCTCTGGTTCAGGTCCAAATGGTGTTTTACCTCAATTTATGCCACAAATTTCCTCTTCCTGCTCTTATCTGTCTTCAGGTCCTCACTATGGTTTGGAAGGTTCTCATGGAGGCTCTTCTTCCATTCTTGGCAGCCCTCCCTCTACATATCATAGTTATTCTCCAAATGCACCTATGCCTGATGGAAGCTGGTTCATTGACAGTGGTGCCTCCACCCATGTGACTTTCGATTTTGGCAACCTCAAAGATTAATACACCCTACATCGGCATCGAGAATCTTACTGTTGGTAATGGTTCTTCCCTTTCTATTTCTTCTGTTGGCTCCTCTTTCATTCCTTCCTCTAAAAGTCACAAGCCTTTTGTCTTAAATAATATTCTCTATGTGCCTAAAATTACCAAACATCTCCTAAGTATCTCTCAATTCACAAATGATAATAATGTGTATGTTGAGTTTCACAAGTCTTCTTGTTTTGTCAAGGACAAAAACACTCACAACATCCTGCTGAGAGGAACTCTTAAAGGAGGCCTCTATCACATTGATCTCAATCAACTCCTCTCTACAAACCTGCAGTCCTCTCCTTCCACTAGAGCATCTCCCTGCTCTTATCTCTCCACTACTCAACAAGTTTGCAACACTTCTCTGTGGCATAAAAGATTAGGTCATGCCTGTCCTGCTACCATTACTGATGTTTTCAAGTTGTTTCATAAACCTTTCTCTGTAAAGCATTCCTCTTTTTGTGGTGATTGTAAGCTTGGTAAGATGCATAGCTTTTCTTTTCCTACTGCTACTTCCCATGTTAATGCTCCTTTTGATTTGATTTTCTCTGATGTATGGGGCGCTGCCTCCACACCTTCTACTTCTGGTTATAAATACTACATCCACTTTGTGGATGCCTTCACTAAATACACATGGATCTATCCCTTACACAGTAAAAGTGATGCCTTATCTTGCTTGAAACATTTCCTTCTATTAACAGAAAGACAATCTAATGCTAAACTTAAGGCCTTCCAATCAGATTTTGGGGGTGAATACAGGCCTATTGCCACTTTCCTTCACTCCTTAGGAGTTCAAGTTCATCATCCTTGTCCATATACACATCAACAAAATGGTACTCCTGAGAGAAAACACCAACACATCACAGAAATGGGACTTACTCTCCTTGCTAGTGCTCATCTTCCCCTCAAATTTTGGTGGGATGCCTTTGAGTGTGCTGTTTTCCTCATAAACAGGTTGCCTACCCCAATCCTTCATCATATCTCTCCCTTTCAGTCACTTTACCAGTATACACCTGATTACTCTTTTCTTAAGATTTTTGGATGTTCTTGCTTTCCTTTTCTCAGACCTTATGCTCATTCCAAGCTACAATTTAGATCCTCAAAATGTGTTTTTCTAGGTTACAACTCCTCACACAAGGGTTATAAATGCTTGCATCCATCTGGCCGCTCTTACATATGTAGGACAGTTCATTTCAATGAACAAGAATTTCCTTATGATTCCTTATTTCCTTCCACCTCCAAAACCTCTCCCTCTATTCCAGTTGCTGCTCAGGTTATTCCACCTGAATTCATTCCTACTGCATCTTCTCCACCCTCCTCTTTAGTTCCACATTCTCCTCTTAGTCGTGTTCTAAATTCTGTCCCTGCTTCTCCTCACATCTCACCTGTCCAACATCAGCTTCCACACACATCCCCTGCTCCCACTCATCCTATGACAACTATAGCTAAAACAGGTATACACAAACCAAAAGTCTTCTCTGCTCTTGCCTCCATATATGAACCAACATCCATCAGTGAAGCTCTCTCTAGTCCTCAGTGGAAAAGTGCTACACTTGGGAATTAGTTCCACCCTCCCCTCAGTTGCAAGTTGTTGATCATAAATTGGTGTTTCGTATTAAATATCATTCTGATGGTTCAGTGGATCGGTTGAAGGCAAGATTGGTTGCCAAAGAATTTCAACAATTGCCTGGTATTGATTACTTTGAAACCTTTAGCCCGGTTGTCAAACCAGTCACTATCAGGCTTATGTTTTCACTAGCTGCTGCAAAAGGGTGAAAAATTGAGCAAATTGATATAAATAATGCGTTTCTTAATGGGGAGATCAATGAAACAGTATATATGACCCAACCTGTTGGTTTTGTTGATTCTTCAAGGCCACATCATGTCTGCAAATTGACTAAAGTTATATATGGGTTGAAACAGGATCCCAAAGCCTGGAATGACAAGTTAAAATCCTTCTTGCTTTCTATTAGTTTCATTAGCTCATTATCTGACCCTTCTCTCTTCTTTCTGCGGTCTGGCTCTACACTTACACTGGTGCTTGTCTATGTTGATGATATTCTCCTTACAGGAGATGATCATGGCTTTGTGCTTTCCATTATTCAGCACCTACACAAAACATTCTCTCTTAAACACTTGGGGGAGGTCCACTATTTTTTGGGAATTGAAACTCATAAGTTAGCCAATGGTATTTTACTGAACCAAACTAAGTATGCCTCTGAGATTCCGAAGAAGACAAATATGCTTGATTCTAAGCCGTGTGCCAGTCCCTACAATGCTGCTCAAAAACTTTCTCTCCATGACAGTGCTCCCTTCTCTCAGCCTACTCTCTATCGGAGTACTATTGGGGCCCTTCAGTACATAACTCTTACCAGGCCTGATTTGTCCTTCATTGTAAATAAGTTGAGCCAGTTCTTGCATGCCCCTACTCTTCAGCATTGGGGTACTTGCAAGAGAGTTATGCGCTATATTAAAGGTTATATTTCTCAGGGTCTTTTATTCCAGCCTTTTACTAAGATGCAACTTCACAGCTTTTCGCATGCTGACTGGGCTAGTTCTCTTGATGATAGTCGTTCTACTGGAGGTTTTTGTGTTTATCTTGGACCTAATCTTATCACTTGGGGTTCCAAGAAACAGGATGTTGCTGCTAGAAGTAGTACAGAGTTCGAATACCGTGCCTTGGCCACTGCTACCACTGATCTTATTTGGATCAAATCCTTATTTTCTGAGCTTGGTCTATCCCTTGTTGGTCCGTCTATTCTATGGTGTGACAATGCTAGTGTCATTGCCTTGGCCTCCAACCCCGTTTTTCATGCTTGTACTAAGCATATCGAAGTGGATGTTCATTACATTCGAGAAAAGGTGCATTCCAAAGAGGTTGAAGTCCGTTTTGTGCCTTCTGAAGATCAAATCGCAGACTTTCTCACCAAACCTTTGTCTGTAAATCGTTTTCAATTTTTGTGTACGAAATTTTCTTTAAGTACTCCCCAGGGCTTAGTTTGAAGGGGGTGTATTGAAGTATAGGTTGGTTAAAAGTTAGTTACAACTACACTTAAGTTGTTAGAGGTTGTTACAAGTTACTTAGGTTGTTGTGTTTCTAGAAGTAGCACCTTTGCTCTATTAATACTGTACATACCAATCTCATTCCAATTTAAATGCAAGTTTACATTTCAGTTTTTATATTTTCTGTTATTCTACTTTTAACAATACTTAAATAATATTTGTTGCTAAAATTATTACTATTAATAGATTTTTGACATCAATCATAACTAATTTGAGTTAAACTGATAACACCCGAGCAAGTCGAAGTAAATCATCCACGTGGCCATTCAAAGACATGGACGTGTGGGACCCCAGGGGCGACGCAGCATCGAGCCGATGACATCAAAGAATCGACCCGATGACGTGTCATGGGTTGGGCTCGGCTCCCCCAAGCTCAATCTTGACAGGAGATTTATGGCGGGAAATTTAAAGGATAACCATCCATCCGAACTTAGTGCTCCATTAGCACCAGAGGCTGCCACTTGTCAGCATAATATCTAGATGAGTCGACAAGTGGCAAATACTTGGCCAACATGCATGCTAAGAGAAGGACATGTGTCCCTTTAAGATTATTTTAGTGTTAAGTGTAATAGTAATTATTTAAAACCCACTAATGAGATGGGTATAAATAGGCCTCATTTATGAGAAAAAAGACAAGAGAGAAATACTAGAGAAAAATGCTTGTAAAAGAACGTCTGTAAAAACAAACCCGACCAGAAACTTTCTGCTCGGCATCATATATAAAAAAGGCAGATTTAGCCCTAAATTAAAGTCTATTTCCATTTCCACGTATTACATTTCCATACATATTTGCTTGTTGACCAAAACACACGTCAACAAATTGGCGCTAGAAGGAGGGCCCGTTTAGGTCCAGTCCGAATTCCAAGCTAAGTCAAGTCACGTGAAGCCAGGTAAAACTACTGTTAACTCTTTCGAAATAGACAAAATGAGTCAGCAATCTCGAAACACCCGTTTGACGGTGGATCCACCTCTTAATAATCAAACTGGCCAAACGACTAATGGCCAAAATGTGCCCCTGACCGAAGCAGGAAGCTCGACTTTGTTTCCTTTTGCTCAACTTATTGCAAACCCCGCTTTTGTCCAACAAATGAACCAACTCATCCCCCAAACGTTCGCAACTACTAATTCGCAGATACGGCCTCCACCTCCTTTAAATACTCACCCACTTAACCCCACAGTAAATGTTAATGTTAATCCTCAGGTCCCTGCGCCTCCTCGAGATGAAGGCCAAGAGGCCAGTTCTGGTAATGAGCAGCGTGGTCGCCGCGATAGAAGACAACCTCGCGATGACATTGAAGAACACAGTCGCGTGGCAGAGTCGCAACCGGAGCCCACATGCCACTGCCGTACTCACTCTGTGTTTGCAGGCCGGCTGGGGGTTGACCCTCTTCACCCCACCCGGTCGATAAGTTTCAGGCTCCAGTTTCCGGATGAAAGGGAGCTGGCTAGGGCCAATCAAACCCAGGGTCCTAGTCCGTTGGAGGAACGAGAGGCGGAAATCCTGCGCCTTCGTCGCCGATTAAACAAATTGGAGGACGGTCTTGAAGAAGCCCAGTACCAAAGGCCGCATCAGGTAATAAGCCGGCCTTCTGTTGTATCACCTTTTGCTCCCAGCATTCGGTCAACCCCACTACTGCCGAAGCTCAAAATTCCACAGGTCGGTCTATACAATGGAGAGACCGACCCAACGACTCACATCCACAAATATTTGGCGTGGATGGAACTGTACAACCCTAGTGATGCCATTCTCTGTAGGGCGTTCCCGTTAACATTGGGCTACCGATCCTGGGGCGACCTAGCGCCCGCCTTTACAACATATTTCCTCACTTCCAAAGTCCAAGCCGTACCAAAAGATTCCCTTGTAAATATTAAGCAGGGAAAAGACGAGCCTTTAAAAAGTCATATAGCTCGGTTTAATAAGCAGGTCCGGGAGATGGAGCCGGTCTCGGATGATGCTATTTTGATTGCGGCCATGGCCGGTCTCGCTCCCGAAACATGTTTTAATTATTCAATCCATGAATTGGGGGCGACCTCATACCAGGAATTTCTTATCCATGCGGAGCACCATATTTGTGCGAAAGAGGCCATGGCTAGTCAATGTCCCGAGCAGAAGGCAGGGGGCATAAAGAAGGACGGAAAAAAGAGCATACTTCTAGATCGGGGTCAGGATTCAGACCATTCTCGGAGAACACGACCACTGGATATAAGGCCTGCCAGGAAGTGCGAGCCGAAGTTGCTGCCTAAGGAGTGCTTTGACCCACACTCCTTTAGCAATATGAACGAGGTATTGTGGTCTCAATTTGTTACCACCACTCACCTCTAAGGCCGAGCTCGCAAGTGGATGCCGAAGATACTGCGCCTATCACAAGTCGATAGGCCATGACACGGATGAGTGTCGAGACCTCATCAGGGAAATCATGTGCATCATTCAGAGAGACGGCTTGAAAAGGTACGTCCACGAGTTACCGCCACCACCAGTGCTCACTCTGGGTGTAAATCCGGAGCGATTGGCGAATCCAGCTCACCTACCGTTACCGCTGAATGAGAATCAATGTAGAGAGATTTTGATGATGTCTGGTGTGAATAGAATCAACACCAATCCGGCTGAGGATAGCCGCTCGAACAGGAAAAGGAAGGCAGATGTCAGACATGCCATCTATGCGGAAAGAAAGGTTCGGGTGGCAGGAATTAGAGAAGGCCAACCGATGGGCTGCTTTGTCTTCTCGGATATGGATGCCGACCAGGTGGTCCACCCTCATTCCGACCCCCTGGTCATTACGGCGCCTATCCTGGGCATCCCGATCCACAGGATTCTGATTGACTCAGGAATCTATTCGTCAGTTATTTATGTCCGAGCTTTCAGAAGGTTGAACGTGGACGATAATTACATTCGTCCATGTAATGATAGTATTTTGGGATTTGGTGGAGGAAGGATTATCCCGCTTGGGGAGGTTGACCTGCCCATCCGGATGGGGCAGGGATTGCACAAGCGGACTGTTATCATCACATTCAAGATTATCTACGCCGATTCAGAGTATAACGCGATTATTGAAAGGCCGCTACTTTACCACTTAAAGGCGGCTGTTTCAATATACCATTTTTGTGTGAAGTTCCCAACCCCAGATGGAGAAGCCATCCACAAAAGGAATCAAAGGGAATCGCGAGAATGCTCTCGTAAGCTCCGACCAGTGGAGATTAACGTGGTTGAAAGGGGAGAAACTAGCGGGATGGTAAAAGACGACTCGGAGGAGAAAGGCGAGCCCGAGCGGGAGGAAATGATTGTTTCAGAAAGTAATCCAGGTAGACGGCCTGGAAAAGAACCAGTAGTTGAAGGTGAGGAGAAACCAGTGATTGAGGTGGAAGCGGAGAACAAGCCAGCGATTGAGAATGAGCTGCCCCTGCAGAAAAAAGAGGGACAAAGTAAGAAAAGAAAACATGCGGAACCGGTGGAACAGGTCGACACTGTTGATGTCAACAAGCAACAAGGGGGACGCCACTTACGTATTGGCCACGATCTCCAAGAGCCATTCCGGTCGGAATTGATCGAGTTCCTCGGAAATAATCCTGACGTCTTTGCATGGACGCACTCTGACATGCCAAGAATCGATCCCAAACACGCATGTCATCGTCTCAACATAGACCTTACATTCCGACCGATAATCCAGAAAAGACGCATGTCATCGTTTTTCTCCGCTCCTGGCGTGTATTGCTACAAGATGATGCCTTTTGGGTTAAAGAACGCCGGGGCGACCTACCAAAGGTTTGTTAATAAAATGTTTGAGGAATTGATAGGTCGAACCATGGAGGTTTATGTGGACGATATGTTTGTAAAATCCTTGTACATATCTGATCACCTCGCTGATCTTAATAAAATATTTGCCATTTTGCGAGAGTATAAGATGATGTTAAATCCAAAAAAGTGCACCTTTGGGGTCGGTTCGGGTAAATTTTTGGGTTATATGGTTAGCCAAAGGGGAATCAAAGCCAACCCAGATACAATAAAAGCCATAATTGATCTTGAACCCCCTAATTCCATCAAAAAAGTACAAAGCTTGACAGGCCGACTACCCGCCCTGAACCAATTCGTTTCGTGGTCCACAGATAAATGTAAACCTTTCTTCGAAATCATAAAGAAAAATAATAACTTTGAGTGGACCTAACAAACACAGGCCGCTTTTGAGTCACTTAAACAACACTGCCTCAATCCATGTACTACAAAAACCGACCCGGGGATAAGACTTGTATCTGTACCTTGCAGTCTCCGAGTACGCAGTCAGCTCGGTGCTGATTAGATTGGATAACTCCATTCAACATCAAATCTATTACGCAATCCAAGCGTTGAACGACGCCGAGCTTCGATATCCGCCTATGGAGAAGCTGGCCTACTCACTAGTCATTTCAGCCCGAAAACTCCGTCCGTACTTTTTGGAGCACAAGATCGTGGTACTGATCAACTACCCACTGAAGCAAGTTCTGCACCGACCAGACACTTCAGGTCGGATGATTAAGTGGGCTGTCGATCTTGGTCAGTTCGACATTCTATACGAACCATGCACAACAATTAAAGGACAGGCGCTGGCTGATTTTGTAGCCGAGTTCACACCTTCCATCCAGCTAGAGGTGGTTAAAGATCAAGAGTGGAAACTGTTCGTCGATGGTTCTTCCACCGCAGGCCGAGCATGGGGCGAGATTGTGATAATCGATCCAAAATTCAAGTACTACTATTCGGCCATGCGGTTCCAATTCCCAGTGACCAACAACGAAGCTGAATACGAGGCGCTCCTGGCAGGACTGGAAGTGGCAGCATCAATGGGCCTAAAATAACTGTTGGTACACAGTGACTCCCCATTGGTGGTTCATCAAATTAATGGTGGGTACGAGGCAAAAGAACAGAAAATCGCCCGATTGGACTTGGTCAAGAAAAAACTTTCGCACTTCAAGGCAGAAGTCTTGCATGTTCCCCGAACTGAGAATATGCAGGCGGATGCCTTAGCTCGGTTGGCCTCCAGCCCAGGAACCGACGCGATTGCGGATGTAACCATCACTCAGTTGTCCGCTACGTCACTTAATGCACAAAAGATACATGCTAATGAAGCGATCGAGCTGACCTGGATGACTCTAATCATCCAGTATTTAGAGAAGGGAATTCAACCAGAAGACAAGGCTGAGGCAAGAACATTACGAACTCAGGCCACCTGATTCACGTTGGTGGATGGTGTCCTATACAAGCGCGGGTATTCCGCCCCGCTCCTTCGGTGCCTATCGGAAACAGACGCAGACTATGCGCTCCGAGAAGTACATGAGGGTATATGCGGAAATCACGACGGGGGCCAAACATTGGCCTACAAATTGATACGACAAGGGTACTATTGGTCGTCCCTGAAGAAGGATGCGACCGACCTTGTCAAAAAATGCGAAAGATGTCAAAGATTTGGGCAAGTTAGATACCACCCTGAACAACTTACGTCCATATTCAGTCCGTGGCCGTTTGCCAAATGGGGAATGGACCTCATTGGGCCACTCCCCACTGGCAAAGGGGATGTGAGATATGTCATTGTGGCAGTGGATTATTTTACAAAATGGGCCGAAGCGGAACCTCTGGCGAGGATAGATGAAGAAAATATTGTTAATTTCGTATGGAAGTCCATTATCTTTAGGTTTGGGATACCATACTCGATTGTCACAAATAATGGGAAATTTGATAACCAGAGGTTACGAAATTTTTGCGAAGGATTCCACATTAAAAATCATTTTTTGACCCCATATCACCCACAGTCCAATGGACAGGTCGAAGCGGTGAATAAAATACTCATGTACACTCTGAAGGCAAGGTTGGAGGAATCTAAATGTAATTGGCCCGAGGAGCTGCCCGGCGTATTGTGGTCGTATAGAACAACGCACCGAGCGGCCACGAGGGAGACACCCTTTTCTTTGGCCTACGGAACTGAGGCTGTCATCCCTGTTGAAATCGGAGCCCGTACTTTTAGAGTTGTAAATTTTTCCGAAGAAAACATTGATGCCGCGCTCTGAGCCGATCTAGACCTACTGGAGGAGAAAAGATGCAGTGCCGAGATGAGAAACGCCGTATATAAACAAAGGAGCAAAAGGTACTACAATTCAAAAAGGAAAGAAGATTCCGGGTCAGCGACCTTGTTCTAAAAAGAGTAATTGGAATTGAACCTAGCCCGTTAAAACCGACTTGGGAAGGTCCGTTCCGGGTCAGTAAGGTCATGTTGAATGGAGCGTACGAGCTTGAGTACTTAAGTGGGGAAAAGTTTGCACATCCATGGAATGTATCATATCTTAAGAGGTACTATCAATAAAATACTCAGTTTGTGATTCAAATACAATTCTAGGGGTTTATCCTTTCATCTGATATTCTGTGAGCTCTCAAAAAGGGGGCAATTTTTATTCACCTCGGTAAAGTGCCGAGTGCCGTTTCAATCGCCTCGGCCAGGATCCGAGCACCGTTTCAATCGCCTCGGCCAAGTGCGGAGCGCCGACTGCTCGTCTCGGGTACGTCCCTTGCACGTTTAAACAAGGGAAGCGCCAAAAGGCGAGCCTACCAAAACAAAGACTCGGCTTAAGTTCGCGCATAAAACTTGGCAAATAAATTCAGTAAATCAAGCCCACAACTCATGCCAT
The DNA here is from genome assembly GCA_016081115.2 of Rehmannia glutinosa. Classification (NCBI taxonomy): domain Eukaryota; kingdom Viridiplantae; phylum Streptophyta; class Magnoliopsida; order Lamiales; family Orobanchaceae; genus Rehmannia; species Rehmannia glutinosa. The sequence continues at coordinate 89,476 of JABTTQ020003217.1, forward strand.
TCGAAAATCGAAAATCGAGCCCTATACTTAGAAAAATAAAAGAGGCAGAGCAGGAGCCATACGACAAAAAAGAAAGACGAGCACAATAATTAGCAAAATTTGAAAATACAAAAGCACGCACAAGTGACCAAAGGAGATTCCATTTACTAAGAAACATATTTACGTTGGGGGGCCTGAGCCCATTACATCAAGAGGCCCAAGGCCACCTAGTCTACGCAAAAGGAAAATGCGAAAAGCAAAAACAAAAAACTTCAAAAGGTAAAAGTATCAAGCCCCGGCGGGAGGAGGGATCTCAACGGGCTCACTGGAAGCCACTTCTTCCTCTGGAGGAGGTGCGTCTTGGCCATCGGTGGTCCCGGAAAAGCGGGGACGAAGGGTGTCAAGGTCAGCGTCCAACTGGGCAAGTTCCGCCTCGAGCTCAACTACGGTCTTGCCAGCCTTGAGGTCCTGGAGGATCTCCTCGATGCTGGTTGCGTGCCTGCAGGTCAGCATAAAGGCATATTTCTTCGAACTTTTATAAGCCCGGACGGCCTCCACCCGAGCCTCCTCAACCTGCTTGTGGGAAGCTTCCTCTGCCTCCCTACGAACTTTGGCTGTGCGCCTCTCGAACTCCTCGGCATGAGCAGCGGCTCTCCTTTCCAACTCCGTGACCTTAGCCCGGAGCTCTTCCATGGCCTTACGGGCCTGATCTCGCTCGGCTTCGGCCTTCACGGCAGCTTCTCTCTCCGTGTTCGCCCTGGCTGCGGCCTCCTCTGCCTGGGTTTTCAGGGACTCTTGCACCCCTTGGAGAGTGGCGTAAGCATCCTGCAAATTGACATGTCGTCTCTCCAAGTCGGCAGACTTCTTCTCCAGGTCACGAGCCCCCCCGATCGCATGCCATAGTAGTCCAATGATCCTACCAGACAGCCCCATGGCATACTGAGTCTGCTCCTCTCAGCCATTTTCTGAGCAAAATTGCTCAATGCCTGTGGTCCAAGCATGAGCTGGAACATCCCTTGCGGCCCGACCCACCTCGGGCAGAGACCTTTATTGCTCCTCAGTTGGCGTGGAGCACCTAACAAACTCCACGAACCACTGGGGCCATGACCCAGCCATCCTATCGCAGGCCTCCTCCCTCACTTGACTTGGTGGGATGAAATGGCCCTCCCGACCGAGGTCGTCCGAAAAGGTCCTCGGGACCCCGCCTGTTGGTACTTGCATAGGTGGTATCGGCGGGGTTGGCCTGGCCCTCTCCGTCTGCCCGGTCTCTTCAATCATAATGCCCCCTCTTCTCCTCTAGGGTGGGGGCCCCTCCATTTCTGGAGTATCCTCGGCCACGCGTTTTCCAGCCCGGATCTCTTCTCTCTGGGTCGCCTCAGCATCAGCAGGCTGGCCCATAGCTGTTTTGGCTCGTCGGGTGGCCGTAGTCCTCACACGCTGAAGGCAGGCGAAGACGTCCACCCGACGCCCGGCAAGAAAATTGGTTGAGTAAGAAACAAAAAACGGAAAAAAGTCAAAAGAAAAAAATTCAAGAGTTAGTTACAAAGTATGCACCTTGGGCCCTAGTTGGTCTCGGCCGCTCAGGAGTCCGCACCTGCTCGGTTTGCATGGGCGTTCGCCCCGGAGGACTAGCCGTCACCGGGGATGGCCTCGCCTGCTCCGTTTGCATAGGCTGCTGCCCATGCTCAGGAGTTTGTCCCCCTCTCAGCTCTTGGTGGACTCCTCTCAGGCTCCTCCTCGGCCTCCTCTTCCACCACCACCGCCTCTCCCTTGGCCACCTTTCCGGCCTCGGAATCAGCAGATAAGGCGGACCGCAGACCGACCGCTGCTAGATATGCCTCAGTAGCCAAGATCTCGATCTGTGTGTCCCTCGGGCCATGGCCTGGATGTTGTCCCACCGACGGACGAAGGCAGCCGAAAGTCGACCAGCGAAAGGTCGGTTCGCTGAATAAAGGAGAAATCAAGGTCAAATAGACCCCAAAAAAGAAGAAGAAGAAGAAGAAGAAGAAGAAGAAGAAGAAGAATGCACTTACGAAAGCTAAATGTGAACTCTGAAGGGGGATGGAGGATGGATTCCTCCACCCCGACGCGAGTCTGCCACTCGCCACTTACCCAAAACCACTTATCCTTCCTCTCCTTTAAGGACTGTGGAAGGCCTTCAACCAGCCCGTCTGGGTACCCGGGCCTGGTGTGCACATAGTACCACCCTAATGGATGCCCCCGGCCCGGCGTCGATGGGGTCGCCTTCCAGACGAACAACTCGTTCATCTCAGCGAATCGAGGTCGGGGGTACCTTTCAAGATGGAATAGCACCAGTAGTCCAATAATTCGACCCAGGACAGGGGGTGCACCTGGGACAGAGGAAGACCCCATTTGCAAAACCCCAGGTGAGCACTAAAGAATGATGGGAATCGCGGCCCGTACGTCAGAGATCGGGAATGTGTACGGCCATACACCCCGCAGTGCTCGGGCACTCCACGCCGTCCGGCAACCAAAAGTGTATGCCAGCCAGAATTTTGTACTTCTGACGGAGGGCCGCTAGTTCTGGAATCATCAACATGCTGGGTATGTCATTTAGGTCGCAAGGCCTCCACCACCTCCACGTGTAACCGGGGTCCTCCTCCCCACCTGCCATCTCCATGACGATGGCCCCTATGCTCTGCGGGCCTTGCAGCCCTCGAACCCTCGGAGGATCGGTATTTAACGCTTCTTCACCGGAATCTTCACGGACTAACCCAGGCTCATAGAAAACACCCTCTCGATAGATGGTGACTGGCACAGGGTCAAAAATCGTGTGTGTTTGCTCTAGTGGAGTCCCAACTGGAGGCGTATGATTTGAACTTGAAATCTCAACAACACTGGGGCTGTGAGATGGAGTTCCTCGAACTGGAGAAAAAAAAATAGAGGGGTCAGAAGGAGGATCTTCGATTTCAACCCCGACACTATAGCTACGACTCCGACTATCTTTAAAAGAAGACATGTATTTGAAGCAAAGAAGAGAAAGAGGGTTTTTGGAAAACAAAATACCTAACTTTGAAGTCTCTGAACTCTAAGGACCGACCTGAAATTTCTGCTCACTCTCAAAGGATGCAAAAGTGTGGAATGAAGGACGAAAGGGGTATATATAGGTTAAGTTCCCTAGAAAAATGAGACACCAACTCAAAAGACGTGTCCTTTCAATTTCAAAAACTGTCAGAAACGTCACATCCCCACGTACCGCTGCCAGAGATGTCCCACCTCTTCGGTTCCTGCGCAGAGTTGGTCCAACTAAAAGACGCCACGTGTCATGTCATCATGATACTACAATTACCACGTCGCTGTTTCGTGCATTAATCGCTAAACGGATGATGTCGAGGAAGAGTGACTTTTGAGGTTTCCTCTTCCCATTAAAAGGCTCATCATTAGCATTAAAGTTTAAAACCGACTTTGAATTCTTCTCGTAATTAAACTTGGGGGCCATTGATGACACCCAAGCCGAGCCGAAGCAAATGCATTCACGTGGCCATTCAAAGCACATGGACGTGTGGGACCCACAGGCGACGCATCGAGCTAATGATGTCAAGAATCAACCGGCGATGGCGTGTCATGGGTTGGGCTCGACTCCCGAGCTCAATCTTGGCGGAGATTTATGGCGGGAAATTTAAAGGATAACCATCTATCCAAACTTAGTGCTCCATTAGCACGAGAGGCTGCCACTTGTCAGCATAATATCAAGATGAGTCGACAAGTGGCAAATATTTGGCCAACATTCATGCTAAGAGAAGGACATGTGTCCCTTTAAGATTATTTTAGTGTTAAGTGTAATAGTGATTATTTAAAACCCACTAATGAGATGGGTATAAATAGGCCTCATTTATGAGGAAAAAGACACGAGAGAAATACTAGAGAAAAATGCTTGTAAAAGAACGTCTGTAAGAACAAAACCGACCAGAAACTTTCTGCTCGGCATCATATATAAAAAAGGCAGATTTAGCCCTAAATTAAAGTCTATTTCCATTTCCACGTATTACATTTTCGTACATATTTACTTGTTGACCAAAACACACGTCAACAAACCTCATTATTAACACGTACAAAGCTTCCATATGCGCTGACTAGATTCCAAACTACCACCAATTTGTTAACATAACAACGACTTTTTACTAAACATGTGAAACATTTCATTTCAGATTCAATTAAGTCCAATTTTAATTTTGATGACGCCCGAGCCGAGCTAGAAGAAATTAATCCACGCAATCAGCCCAATACACATCCGAGTGGGGGGTCTACAGTTGACGTCAGTAATGGTGCCTGGTGACACATCATGAATTGGGCTCGCCCGCTACTGAGCCCAACCGCAGCATGGCTGCCGAGCCCCGACCCCCGAGCCCAAATTTCGGCGGGAAACGCATGCGCGACAGATTCATAAAAATAACCATTTGCCCATGCTTGCCCATGCTTAGCGCTTTATTGGTATCAGAAACCGCCACGTGTCAGAAAGTTATTAAGAGGGGTCGCCAAGTGGCAAGACTTGGCTGACATGCACGATTAGAAGGGGACATGTGTCCTTTTCAAATTATTTTACTGATTAGTGACTGATTAGTGCAAAGATGACTATTGAAAACCCACTTACTCGAGGGTTATAAAAAGCATCATTTAAGAGGAAAAGGACAAGAGAGAAAAATAGGAAAAAGGACATAAAAACGTGAGATTGTAAGAAAGACCGACCCCAATAATCCGGCTCGGCATTACGTTAAAAATGCAGAATTAGCCATAAATAAATGCGTATTACGTATACTTATATTTCCACGTGTTAAATTTCTTATATATTTTGCTTATTGACGAAAACGCACGCCAACAAATTGGCGCTAGAAGGAGGGCCCGTATTGGTCCAGTCAGAGTTCCAGGCAAAAGCAAGTTAAGTGAAAACCAGGTAAAGTTCAACGTTTATCCTTTTCGTAATAGACAAAATGAGTCAACAGTCGAGAAATGCTCGTTTGACTGAAGAACAACACCCTAACAACCAAACTGGCTAGACTACTAATGGTCAAAATATGCTCCAGACAGAAGTAGGGAGCACTACTTTATTTCCTTTCGCTCAGCTAATTGCTAACCCAACTTTTGTATAGCAAATGAACCAACTCATATCACAAACTCTCGCTACCACAAACTTTCAAGCACCTCCTCCACTTCTTGTAAATACTAACCCACTCAATCCACAACTAAATGTTAATATCAATCCTCAAGTCCCCGGGCTTCCTCATAATGAAGCCCAAGAGGCTAGTTCAGGTAATGAACAGCGTGTCCGTCGTGATAGAAGGCGACCGCGAGAAGATCAGGAAGGGCAAAGTCGTGTAGCGGAATCACTATTGGAGCCAACACGACGTCGCCATGCCCACTCAGTGTTCACCGGACGACTGGGAGTTGATCCTTTATGCCTGGCTCAATCGATAAGTTCCCGACTCCGGTTTCCGAATGAGTGGGAACCGCTAAGGGTCAACCAGATCCAAGGCCCTAACCTATGGCAGGAAAGGGATGTAGAGATTCAACGCCTTCGCCGTCGTTTGAATGAATTGGAGGGCGGTCCGGAAGGCAAACAGTCTCGGAGACCACCCCAAGCGATGAACCAACTAGCTGTTATGTCGCCATTCTCCCCTGGTATCCTGGCGACCCCGTTACCACCAAAGTTAAAAATCCCCCAAGTCGGTCTATACAATGGGGAAACCGACCCAACCACTCACATCGATAAGTACTTAGAATGGATGGAACTGTACAGCCCTAGCGATGCCATTCTCTGCAGGGCTTTCCCATTGACATTGGGCGACCGAGCCCACCGTTGGTTTAGGACCCTACCACAGGGATCCATTCGGGCATGGGGGGATCTTGTCTCCGCCTTTACGACGCATTTCCTGACTTCCAAGGTCCGAGCCGCACCAAAGGACTCCTTGTGAACATCGACAAGGAAGCACTGCCCACGAAAAGTTATATTTCTCGATTCAATAAGCAAGTTCGAGAGATGGAGCCGGTGTCGGATGACGCCATTTTAATTGCAGCCATGGCTGGCCTCGCCCTCGAGACTTTGTTCAACTATTCTATCCACGAATCGGGGGTGACCTCGTACCAAGAATTCCTGGTCCGCGCGGAACGCCATATTTGCGCGGAAGAAGCCATGGCTAGTCACCGCCCCGAACACCGGCCAGGGGGCGCGAAAAAGAAAGGAAGGAAAAAATTAGCAATTGGGCCAGGGTCGGGATTCAGACCATTCTCAGAAAACCCGACCACCGGATTTAAGGCTTGCCAGGAAGCGCGAGCCGAAGTTGCCGCGCTGAGGAGTACTTTGACCCACACTCCATCAGCCATATGGAATGAAGTACAGGGTCTGAATTTGTTTCCTCCGGCTCGGCCTTTGAAGGTTGAGCCGACCAAATTAGATTCACGTCGATATTGTGCCTATCATAAATCAATAGGTCACGATACCGATGAGTGCCGAGATCTATCAGAGAAATTATGCGTATTGTTCGGCAAGGCGGTCTCAAAAGATACGTTCATGAACTACCGCCCCCACCGGCACTAACTCAAGGTGTCAACCCGGAGCGCATAACCAATCCAGCTCTCATGCCACCACCACCAGCCGAGAACCAGGGTAGGGAGATCCTCATGATGTCGAGTGTGAATTGAATCAACACTAACACAGCCGAAGATAGCCGCTCCAATAGGAAAAGAAAGACTGATGTCAGACAGGCCGCCCACGCCAAAAGGCAAGTTCGGGTGGCGAAAATCAAGGAAGGCCAACCCACCGGTCGTTTTGTGTTCTCGGACGTGGATGCCGACCAGGTGGTCCACCCTCATTCTGACCCCCTGGTCATTACTGCACCAATTTTGGGTATTCCAGTTCATAGAATTTTGATCGACTCTGGAAGCTACTCATCGGTCATTTACGTCCAAGCCTTTCAAAGATTGAACATGGACGATAGCTATATCCGTCCATGCAACGACAGCATTCTGGGGTTTGGTGGAGGAAGAATAATTCCGCTCAGGGAAGTTGACTTACCCATCCAAATGGGACAAGGGGTCGATAAACGGACCGTCATGACAACATTTAAAATAATCAACGCCGATTCGGAGTACAATGCTATTATTGAAAGGCCATTGCTTTATCATATAAAAGTGGCCGTTTCAATATATCATTTTTGTATAAAATTCCCAACATCTGATGGCGAGGCCATACATAAGGGGAATTAGAGGGAGTCGCGAGAATGCTCTCTCAAACTCTGACTGGTGGAGATTAATGTGATGGAACGAGGAGAAACCAGTGGGACCACGCAAGGCGATCCCCAGCCAAAAGAGGAGCCCGAGCGGGAGGTGGTAATTGTTCAGGATAATCCAGGTCATCGACCTGGGAAGGAACCGATAATGGAAGAACAAGGAAGGAGGATAGGGCCGAGAGATGTACCAGCAATGAAAGACGAGCCGGCAGCCAAGAACGAGCCGACCACTGAAGATGAATTGCCCCTGCAGAAAAAAGAAGGGCAGAGCAAGAAAAGAAAATGGGCGGAACGGTAGAAAAAGTTGATACAATTAATGTCGGAAGGCCAAGCGAGGGCACCATTACGTATTGGCCATGACCTCCCAGAACCATATCGAACCGAGCTGATTGAGTTTTTGGGAAATAATCTCGACGTCTTCGCATGGACTCATGCAGACATGCCCGTAATTGACCCTAAGCATGCATGTCACCGCCTTAATATTGATCTAATGTTCCGTGATTATCGAAAAGGCGCAAACTTGGCCCCGACAGACAAAGCTGCGCTTCGAGGCCGAGGTTAACAAGTTGCTAGATAATCAATTTATCGGGAAGCCCTCTATCCCCTCGATGGGTTGCCAATCCTGTTTTGGTAAAGAAAAGCAATGGCCGATGGCGCTCGTGCGTGGATTTCACCGACCTGAATAAGGCCTGCCCTATGGACATTTATCCATTACCAAACATTGATTATATGGTAGATGCCACGGCGGGACACGAGTTAATGAGCTTCATGGATGCTTACTCGGGTTACAACCAAATACGAATGCACCCAGATGATGAAGAAAATACATCATTTTTTTTTCTGCTCATGGAATTTACTGTTATAAGATGATGCCCTTCGGGTTGAAGAATGCTGGCGCGACCTACCAAAGGTTAGTAAATAAGATGTTTGAGAAAATGATAGGTCGTACTATGGAAGTTTATGTAGATGACATGTTGGTGAAATCACTGTATATATCTGATCATCTAAACGATCTTAATAAAATGCTTGCTGTTTTGAGAGAGTACAAGATGATATTAAACCCGAGAAAGTGTACGTTTGGGGTCGGCTCGGGTAAATTTTTGGGGTATATGGTCAGCCAAAGGGGAATCGAAGCTAACCCAGACAAAATAAAAGCCATCATCGATCTAGAACACCCGAACTCTGTAAAAAGGGTACAAAGCCTAATAGGCCGATTGGCCGCCCTCAACCAATTTGTTTCGCGATCCAAAGACAAGTGTAAACCTTTCTTCGAAATTATAAAAAAGAACAAAAATTTTGAGTGGACCGAGCAAGCTCAAGCTGCCTTTGAATCCCTCAAACAACACCTTTCTACAATTCCTATATTGCAAAAACCTACCCAAGGGGAGAACTTGTATTTGTACCTGGCGGTATCCGAATACGCCATCAGCTCGGTGTTAATCAGGCTAGATGGTTCTATTTAACATCCAGTCTATTACACCAGTCAGGCGCTACATGACGCCGAACTCCGCTATCTGCCAATAAAAAAGTTGGCTTATTCATTAATCACTGCGGCACGAAAACTCCGTCCGTATTTTCTAGAGCACAAGATTATAGTTTTGACGAATTACCCGCTGAAACAGATATTGCACCGACCCGATGCTTCTGGTCGGATGATCAAGTGGGCCGTGGAACTTAGTCAATTTGATATTCTATACGAACAAGCGCACGGCAATAAAGGGACACGCTTTAGCCGATTTTGTGGTTAATTCACACCTTCCATACAATTAGAAGTTATGGAAGACCAAGAATGGAAGTTGTTCGTTGATGGCTCCTCCACCGCAGATCCGGCGGCGGAATCGTGATAATCGATCCAAATCAGAAATGCTATCGCTCGGCCGTGCGATTTCATTCCCGCAACGAACAACGGCGAATACGAGGCACTTGGGCGAGCCTAGATATGGCGGCTTCTATGGGCCTAAAACAATGTTGGTACACAAAGTGATTCTCACCTGGTCGTTCATCAAATCAACGGCGTAGTACGGCGAAAGAGCAAAAAAATCGCACAATATTTGGACTTGGTCAAGAAGAGATTGTTACACTTTAAGACAAAAGTCTTACATGTGCCCCGAGCCGAGAACATGCAGGCAGATGCCTTAGCTCGGCTAGGTTCCAGCCCAGGGACGGATGCCATCGCGGATGTCATCAGCACACAACCTGTCGCCCGGTCACTTGGCGCAAAGAAGATATATGCAATCTGAAACCACCGGCGGGCACTGGATGACCCCGATCATTCAATATTTAGAAAAAGTAGTTCAACTCGAAACAAAGTCAAGTTTAACACTACGAACTCAAGCGGCTCGGTTCACACTAGTAGACGACATCCTATACAAACGAGGATACTCTGTCTCACTCCTACGGTGCCTTTCCGAGACAGATGCGGATTATGCGATTCGAGAGGTTCACGAGGGAATATGCGGAAACCACGCCGGGGGCCAGACATTAGCTTATAAATTAATACGGCAAGGATACTACTGGCCATCCCTAAAAATGGATGCAACCGATCTCGTCAAAAGATGCGAGAGGTGCCAAAGATTCGCACCGCAGGTCAGATATCATCCTGAGCAACTTACCTCCGTATTTAGCCCATGGCCGTTTGCCAAATGGGGAATGGACCTTATCGGACCACTCCCTACTGGCAAAGGGGGCGTCAAGTATGCCATTGTGGCGGTGGATTATTTCACAAAATGGGCCGAGGCGGAGCCCCTGGCGAAAATAGATGAGGAAAAGATTGTGAGTTTTGTATGGAAGTCCATTATCTGTAGATTCGGGATACCGCATTCGATTGTTACAGACAATGGGAAACAATTCGATAACCGGAGGTTTTGAAATTTTTGTGAAGGCTTCCATATTAAAAACCATTTCTCGACTCCATACCATCCCCAGTCAAATGGACAAGTTGAGGTTGTTAATAAAATACTCAAGTATACCTTGAAGGCAAGATTGGAGGAGTCGAAAGGTAATTGGCCGGAGGAATTGCCCCAGTGCATCGTGGGTCGTGCTGAACAACGCATCGAGCGGCCACGGGAGAGACACCTTTTTCTTTGGCTTATGGAACCGAGGCGGTGATTCCTGTTGCAATTGGAGTCCCTACCTTCAGAATTGCAAATTTTTCTGAAGACGGCAATGAGGCTACGCTCCGAGCCGAGTTGGATCTGCTCGAAGAAAAAAGATGTAGTGCCGAGAAAAAACGCTGTGTACAAACAATGGAGTGAGAGATACTATAATTCAAAAGTAAAGGAAATGAGATTTCTGGTCGGCGATCTTGTGTTGAAAAAGATAACGGGTGTTGAGCCCAGCCCATGGAAGCCAACCTGGGAGGGCCCATTTCGGGTCAGCAACGTCTTATCTGGTGGGGCGTACGAGCTAGAATATTTGAGTGGAGAAAAATTTATACATCCATGGAATGTAGCATACCTGAAAAGGTACTATCAATAAAGACCTCGATTTACGATCCAAGATAAGATTCCAGGGAATTACCCTTTCATCTGATATTATGTGAGCTCTCCAGAGGGGGAGGAGATTTTTACTCACCTCGGCTATCTGCTGAGCACAGCAGAAATCGCCTCAGCTAAAACAGCTGAATGCCGGCAAGTCGTCTCGAGTACGTCTCGAGCACAAAACAAAGACTTGGTTACGCACCGAGCACAAAACAAAGACTTGGTCACGCACCGAGCACAAAACAAAGACTTGGTCACGCACCGAGCACAAAACAAAGACTTGGTCACGCACCGAGCAAAAAACAAAGACTTGGTTACGCACCGAGCACAAAACAAAGACTTGGTTACGCACCGAGCACAAAACAAAGACTTGGTTACGCACCGAGCACAAAACAAAGACTTGGTTACGCACCGAGCACAAAACAAAGACTTGGTTACGCACCGAGCACAAAACAAAGACTTGGTTATGCACCGAGCACAAAACAAAGACTTGGTCACGCACCGAGCACAAAACAAAGACTTGGTTATGCACCGAGCACAAAACAAAGACTTGGTTACGCACCGAGCACAAAACAAAGACTTGGTCATGCACCAAGCACAAAACAAAGACTTGGTCATGCACCAAGCACAGAACAAAGACTTGGTTTATACACCAAGTCATCTACCTACGAATACATATGAAAGCTTATAAATAAAAAGGGGCAAACAACACCAAGACTAAGACGGGGGCGGAGTTTCAACGGCACCACTGGAGGCAACAACTTCCGTGTCCGGAGGAGGTGAGAGTGAGACCTGAACATTGGGGGCCTCGGAAAAGTTCGGGCGAAGAGCATCGAGATCAGCCTCCAGGAGGGCCAGATCTTCCTCAAGATGAGCAACAGTCCGCCCGGCCTTAACCAAATCGAGGATTTCTTTGAGGCTGGTCGCATGGCCGCAGGTTAACATAAATGCATACTCCTCAGAGTCCTTATAAGCTTCGACGGCCTGTACACGAGCTTCCCCAACTTGTCGATGGGTAACCTCTTCAGCCTCTCTGTGCACATCGGCTAGGCACCTTTCCATTTCCTCAGCCCGGGCGACGGCGGCACGTTCCAGCTTAGCAACCTTAGCCCGAAGATCCTCTTCAGCCCTGCGGGCCTGATCGCGCTCTGCTTCGGCCCTCGCAGCAGCTTCTTTCTCAGAGTTGGCCCGAGCCGTAACTTCACCTGCCTGGGTCTTCAATGATTCTTGTACCCCTTGAAGAGTAGCGTAGGCCTCTTGCAGGTCGCCATGCCGCCTTTCCAGATCGGCATATTTCCTCTCCAACTCGCGAGTTCCCCAATCGCGTGCCATAGGAGCCCAATGATCCGCCTAGACATTCCCATGGCGTCATGAATCGCTCCTCAAAGCCGATCTCCGAGCAAAATTGCTCAACGCCTTTTGTCCAGGCACGAGTGCAGGACATTCATTGCGGCCCGACCCACCTCCGCAAAACTCTCGATCGCTCCTCCGTCGGCATGGCGCACCGGGACAAACTCCACGAACCACCGAGGCGTATCCCACTCATTCTCTCGCGACTCGTCCCCTCACTTGGCTCGGAGGGATAAAGTGACCTCGCGGCCAAGGTCGTCCGAGAAGGTCCGTGGGACAGCCCCTTCAGGAGCCTGTCCAGGATACACCGGTGCTGTCTGACCAGCCCCTTCGGTCTGCCCGGGCTCTTCGATCACAATCTCTTCTCTTCTCCTTTGGAGGAGGGGTTCCACTGCCTCAGGCACCCCATCAGCGGGACGTTTGTCGGATCGGATATCTGCTCTCTGAGCCGCCTCCACATCTGTGGGCTGGTCTGCAGTTGCCCGGGTCCGACGCGCGACTGTGTTCCTCACGCTGCGAAGACGTGCACGCGAATCCAAGCCACGCCCTACAAAAGGTGACCACCATTAAAAGATCAAAAGAACACGAAGAACATTTCAAGAGAAAGAGTGCAAAGTACTAAGTACATTTACCTCGGACGGCAGCCGCGCTCGGCGGCTCCGGAGTCCACATTTGCCAAAGAGCATGCACGATCCGCCACGGATCGCCGCTACGGGAGATGACCCAGCTCGCTCCATTCGCGCCGGCTGCTCCCCCAGAAGGTGGGGTTGTACTTCTTCAGTCCCCGGAGGACTCTGTTGAGGCTCTCTTCTAGCCTCCTCCTCCTGCTCTGCCGCCTCGTCCCGAGCCAGGACCCTCGGCCTCGAGGCGTGACGAAGCAGAGCCTCAAGCCGGCCTGCGGCTAAGTTGGCCTCGATGGCCAACCTATCAATCCGCCTATCCTCGATGCCCCGGCCGGATGTTCTCCGCCGGATAAAGGTGGCCGACAGAGGCCCTTTTGATGCTCGGTTCTCTATAAAGGTAAAAAGACAAAAAAAGAAGCAAAGTCAAATCACATAAAATGAAACAATAACAACAAAAGCAGAGAAAGGAGAAAAGATACTTACTGTAACCAAAAACGAAATTTGAAGGAGGATGAAGGACAGTTTCCCTTGCTCCATCCTCCACGCGAGCTTGCCACTCGCCGCTTACCTAGAGCCACTTGTCTTTCCACTCCTTCAAAGATGAAGGGAGACCTTCCACTAGGCCGTCCGGATACCCCAGTCGGGTCTATACGTAATACCACCCGGACGGCTGACCCCGGGATGAAGGAGTCGCTCGCCAGATAAAAAGTTCATTCATCTCTTTGAACTTGGGGCGAGGGTAATTCTCTAAATGGAACATCACCAAGAGGCCGATGATCCTACCCCAAGAAATAGGGTGCACTTGGGTTGGATGCATACCCCATTTGCAAAACCACCGCGTGAGGAAAACCGACAGTGGAAATCGCAACCCATATAGGAGGCTGGCGACATGTATGGCCCAGCAACCCGCTGGTGGGTACTGAGGGACCTTTGTGCCATCCGGTACCCAAAAATTGATACCACTCAGAATATGATACCTCCGCTAGAGCTCTCCCATCTCCTGGATCATCAGCATGCTAGGGATGTCGTTTATATCACACGGCGTCCACCGAGGCTCTACACGAAGGCGAGGGCCTCCTCCTCGCCGGCCATCGCCATTACGATGGCCATGGGCACTTGAGGCCTCTCCGGCCTCGAATCTCCGGAGGTGTTGGGAAATTTATTGTTTAGATTTTGATGAATGCCATGTAAAACTTAGAATAGGAAGTTGGCACCCCATTTTCGTTGTAAACGCATTGTAATAAATAGGGTTAAGTTGAGTTAAGTCACTATGCCTAAACATGCAAGAAGACAACCGGAGACTAGACGGAAGACTCATTTTGCAAGACATTTGAGTATGGCAAAGAAGAGAAGACGGGAACTCGTTGAAGGAGCAGGTGAGATGTAGCCGAGTAGAGTATCGGTCAAGTCAACTCAAGATAGCCAAGTCTCAAGTTGAAGTGACGAGAAGAGTCATCCATGATTGGAAGTCGACTCTAAGTCACCTGGGGAAAGCAAGGAAATGCGGTAAGTCGAGATAATCGGAAGAGATCCGTTACGTAAATCAAGGGAATTACTTAAACAAGTAATACCTCCATACTACCTTTCTCGAAGTGCTCGGTCGAGAAGCGTGCAAAAGGAATGAACCAATGGGAAGCATCGCACCATGTCGAACTCGAAAAGTCAAGAACAATTCATACGAGGAAGTGGCAATTCCAAGGATCGCAACAAGACAAGCCAAGCGACCACAAGTGACTTTCAAAAATAAGCCTATCTCTTCAACGGGCAGATTTTGAAAGATCACTATAAAAGGCTGAGGAATGACTCTGAGAGAAGGTTACCTGAACCACGAACATTCAAGTAAATATTTGAACTGTAACCTAAGATATTCTCAAATCATTCAAGATTAATCCTCAAGCCCACATTACGAAGAAAATCATTCCAACACTCACCTGTGAAGGAAATATAACCTCAATCAGTTGAAGAATCAAGGGGTCTACATTCCACGGAGGATTGTAGGAAGGTTCAAGGTCGAACCAGTCTCAAGTTTTTGGAGGGCTTCGTGATCAAATCCAAAGAGCTTGAGCAAGTGGGTAGTAGCAAGGGCAAATGCCCTATGAAGAAGCCGAGTCGCACGAGAAGCCGATGCGTGACCAAGGCATCTCAGACCGAGTCCCAAAGGATCAAGTCACCTGTGTGATCAAGACTTGTATCCGGACTGCATTACCACTTTGTATACTAATCAATACCTAGTGGATTCCTCCGGGAGTTGGAGAAGAGAGGAGTAGAAGAATTACCCCATCTTCGAACCTCTATAAAAACTTATCGTGTCATTTACATTTCAAAGACTTTAATTCCTCGCATCTTATTTATTTAACTCTTGATAAATTTGCTATCCACCGATAATCTCTAAGTACTAAACCAAAGTTAAGTGTGTAAAGTCTTCCATTTGAAAATAAATCACAATCGAGTTAAGTCTTTAGTCAAAACAAGTGATTTATTCTATCAACAAATTTCGATCAGTCCTGTTGAGTAACTAACTCTTTGATTAACTAACTTAGATGTCCATCAAGGACTCATTGTGAAGTATTAAATCGATTATTTAAAAGGACTAAATCGAAAAGTTGGTAAGGTTGGTTCACACCCCTTCTAAACCTTACATTCACACCCCTTGGGACCTACAAGTGGTATCAGAGCGGTTGGTTCATTGAGCCTTCCCGTGACCGGTTCTTGGACTAGATCTCCAAATTTGTCAAAGTCTGTTTTAGTACTTAAGTTCTTCAAAACTCTTTTTATCATTAAAACTTATTATCATGGAAGCAAATTTGACACGCATCCCTATGTTCACAATTGAAGAATTTGATGATTGGAAAATTCGCATGCGAGGCTCATCTATCAAAGATTACATGATGAGATGTGGATAGTGATAGAGGATGGGCCACGCAAATTTTAAAAGTGAACACAAACTGTAAGGAGAGTGCGGTGAAGGTGAATAGGATGTTGCTCCCTGCACGGTCATGGTTGAAAACCAAGAGTGAATGGACAAATGATGAGAAGAAAAAGATATAACTTGGACAATGTGGCCAAGGACATCCTTTACAAAACCTTGGACAAAGCCATGTTCAATAAAGTCAAATCATGCAAAACGGCTAAAGAAATGGGACAAGCTAACATTGATTTGTGAAGGCTCGTGAGCAAATCAAGGAAAATAAATTATCGGTGGTATGTCACGACAAATTGAAAAATTTCAAAATGATCGCAGGAGAGACCCTAGATCAACTGGATGCTCGGTTCACGTAAATTACCAATGAGCTATCGCACTTGGAAAAGAATATACACGATGAAATGTGTATGAAGATTCTAAGAAGTCTCCCAACCGAGTGGGATATGAAAGTCATGGCCATGAGACACTCCATGGACCTATACAAGACATCCAACCATGAGCTATTCTCGGATCTCAAAGCCTACGAATTTGAGTGAGAAGAAAAGACCGAGAAGAAGACAATTTGTACCCAAAACAAATTTGCTCTAATTGTTAAGGATGGCAAGAGAGTCAAGTCAAAGAGGTCATTGACAAGAAGAAATAGCCCGATAGTTAAAAGGTTTAACAAGTTCTTCAATAAGAACTACAAGAGAGGCAAGGGCTTAATCCTCCAGAAGACACTCACCTCCCTCCAAGTCAAGGGAAGATAGGCCAACCAAGAGAACAGAGCATCAAAAAGTGAATATCAAAGGGTGAAAATCCAAGAATGGAAAGAGTTGATCAAAAGGTTGAAAATCTATCTTTGGAACAGTAGGCAACCAGGTCACTATGCCATTGATTGCCCATATCCTCGTACTCAACAAATACAGGAATGAAGAAGAAAGAAAGGTCTTCGGAGAAAGAAGACAAGAAAAGAAAAAGGCAATGTTGGTCGCAGAGATCACGAGACGGCCAAGTCAAGAGACACACGGTGATATAGAGAGTAGTGAAGTCGACTACTCAAGTGACTCGAAGAAGAAGCCTTGATCCGTTTGATGGCCAAGGAACAAGATCAACCCGACCAAGAAGATGAGGTACACTCTAACTCATCGCTTTTCGTTCTAGTGATAGTGAGTGTGACACACACACACCTCATCACCCATCGATCTTTATGATTCATTAGGCAAAATGATGAAAGATTTTGAACACATTAAATCCTCACACACACTACTAAATGAGGAAAACAGCCTACTCAAAAAAGCCAAAACTCACGGTGACTAAGGAGATGAGTACTCTAAGTCAAATAGTCTGATGAGAATGAAAGTTTAAAGATCGAAAATGCTAAGCTAATAAGCGAGAAATAGCCGCTATAGAAAAGAGGGAAAATGACCTCAAATATGTGATTGCCTCATTCACTAAGGCATCTAAATCATTGGATGATCTTATTATGAGTCAAAGAGAATGTGGAGACAAGACAAGCTTAGGATTTAATTCCTCTCTGTGCTATGTCAAGCTCCAAAAGTGATTTTGGAAAAAGGATCTTCTAGCAATGAAGTATCTCAAAATCCAAAACTCCAAATGGTGCACACACATTTATCCCAAAGCACAATTACAAACAAAGCGGCATTGGTTATAAAGGAAAAAAAAACATTGAGTTGAGTGCCGAGAGGACAGTGAGAAGAAATCCAACCGAGTTCCTCAAAGAACTCCAAACAGAAATACTGCACGAAGAAACAGAGCTACCAAAAACCCCGTAAGTTCTATAAAAGAAATACATATGAAGGGAATGGTAGAAAATACCCAAGCCAAGCTGATTGGAATAATGTGAACTATCAGCAAAGACCTATGGAATATAAGCCAAAATGGGCAAAGGCCAGAACTCAAGAAAGGCCATTCCAAAGGTATAAGAGCTTTCATCAAGACACACATATGCACCTAGGCACTACACTCGGAGATATCACAACTACCCAAAGAAGGCAATTGCTAAAACACATATACAAGCATACAGACAAAAAGAGACAGTTGTATGAACCTAGAATCCCTAAGCAATTTACCAAAATTAATTATGATTATGGCACTGATAGATGGCAACCCCTTAGAGTCAAATCATGTGGCTATAGGTTGGTTGGATCATCTTACAATACTAACCCCTCAGGACCCAGACATGTATGGGTACCTAAAACTTAATTTCCTTGTTTGCAGGTTTAAGGAACAGCTTAGTGCCAAGGAACCTGGTACATGGATAGTGGCATTCCGCACACATGACAGAAACAAGAAAAATCTGTCAAAATTCAAGGAAGTCAAAGGAGCAAAAGTCATATTTGGAGGAAATGAAGCTCCAGGAGAAATAAGAGGCATTGGATCCATCAAGAAAAACAGATTAGAAATCACAGATGTTTCATATGTTGAAGGACTCAACTTCAACTTGCTAAGCATCAGCCAACTCGTGACAAGGGTTATAATGTTGGATTTAACATGGGTATATGCCAAATCAAGGACATGAATCAAATGAAGTTGTGTTGCAAGGATGCGACAAAAGAACATGTATGTCGTGGATTGGTCAATCGCAACACCCAAAGACTGTCTATTAGCAAAAAGAGCACTGGTGAATCAAGTTGGTTGTGGCACAAGAAGTCAGTCACCAATTTCAAAACGATTAACAAGCTTGCGGGAAGCAATCTTGTGGAAGGACTTCCGGACTCGAGATACAAGAAGGAGAGTATATGTGACGATGTCGAAGGGAAAACAAATCAAATCATCATTCAAAGAAAAGACATGTCCATCTTCAACAAGAATATTGATCCGCTACATATGGATCTATTTGGTCCAGTTGAAGCAGTAGCATAAGTGGGAAGAAATACACCTTGGTGGTAGTAGATGACTACTCAAGATATACATGGACAATATTCATGTGTAAGAAGAAAGAAACTCTCGTAAAACTACCACAATCGATGAAGAGGATTTAAAATGAGAAGCGCCAAACCATTATCAAAATAAGATCCGACAGAGGAACCGAGTTTGTCAATGGTATAATAACTCAATATTGTATAGAAAATGATATTGGTCATGAATTGTCTCATGACAAGGACTCCACAACATAATGGAGTTGCGGAAAGAAGGAATAGAACTCTCAAAGAAGCAACAAGGACCATGTTAGTCAAGCGGGGCTACCTAAAAGATTTTGGGTGAAGCAATTAACACAACATGCTACACTCAAAATAGATGCATGATAAACAGACGGTGACAAAGACTCCTATGAGATTTGGACGGGAGAAAACCAAATGTTGCATATTTTAGAATATTTGGATGTAAATGCTTCATCCATAACAATGGCAAAGATAATTTGAAGGCTTTTGATGCTAAAGTCGATGAAGGTATCTTCTTGGGATACTCAATCGAAAGCAAAGCCTACAGTACTCAACAAAAGGACTATGGTTACAGAGAGGAATCCATTCATGTGGTGTTTGATGAGCCAAATGTAAATGGAGAAGACATTGAAGAGTCGGTGATAAGTTTGAATCAACCAACCATGCGAGAAGAGTCCATATCAAGTCAAGTGGAATTGTAAAACCCAGGATGAAGATGAGATAGCCGAGTCTCAAAAACATCTGGAAAATCTGCAGCTAAGTGATGACGAGAGAGCCGATCAAAGCAAAATGGATATGGATGCGGATGGCAGGCTCAGTAGATCAAACAAGATACTGAGAGCACTTATTGGATCATTGTTTCTATCTCACCAAAAAGCTAGACATCACCTTTTTGTAGGTGTATGTGCAAGATTTCAATCGCTCCAAAAGAAAGCCACATGATCGCAGCCAATAGAATCTTGAGATACTTGAAAGGAAGCAAGAAGTTGGCTTATGGTATCCAAAGGAAGGTGGATTCAAGCTAATTGGCTATTCGGACTCGACTATCTTTGGATGTAGAGCGGGAAGAGCACCTCGAGGCACATGTCAAATGCTTGGAAACAAAGCTAATTTCTGGTTTAGCAAAAAGCAAAATTCAATAGCCACCTCTATAGTCAAGAGAATACATACATAGCGGCGGGTTGTCAGCCCAAGTCCTATGGATGAGACAAAGAAAAGTGAGAGACTATGAAGTTGAAGAAAAGGAAATTCCAATCATGTGTGATAACACAAGTGCAATTGCAATCACTCAAAATCATGTGTTGCACTCAAGAACAAAGCATATCGATGTCGGTATCACTTCATAAGAGATCATGTTGAAAAGAAGGACATCACCTTGGAATATATTTCAAGCGATAAACAGTTGGTGACATATTCACAAAACCATTATGTGAGTCAAGATTTGAAGAACTCAAGCATGAGTTAGGGTTAATTGAGTGAGTGACACTCGGAAGACTCAAAGAAAAGAAATGAAACACGAAAAAGGGAAAAAGAGTGAACTCTCAAATCGCCTAAGTGAATCACCATATCGGAAAGACAATCAGATCTTGAGTTAGCCGACAAGCGAGTCACTAGGAGAATCGTGAGAAGAAAGTTAAATCGGATAAGGGATAAGCCGAGTCATTTATGAGCAAAGGGACAAAAACGCAGTCATTTTTACTAAGCGGGAATGTTTTTAAGAATGACGTCAGCATAATTATGACGTGTACAGGCAAAAGCTGCACACCTAGCTTATGATTGGATATAAATGCTGCCGCATTAAATACGAGACACTAAATGCTAATCGGCGTGCAAAATCTAAGCCGTTAATTTCGATCACATTTCAAAAACCACCCGCACGTCCTTTCAGGAACCATACTTAAACCATTTTCGTCTGTTTCTCTCACACATTACCAAAAACTGTTCACTTCTCTCTCTCTCAGAAGAAAAGGCAAAAACTCTCTCAAAAACCCTATCAATCTTCAAATCACTTTCTAAGTTTCATTCGGTGAAATTGAAAAATGACATCCACTCATGATTTTGTCAAGCTAGGAAAGCAAATCCACAGGGTCTCCTTGTGGATTTCAAGGGTATGGTCAAACAGGGGATCCGATGACGCCTCATAAAGAAGATCGCTGAAAAACTCGAAACGATTGGGCTAAAACCATTTTTCGGACGATGGACTTTCCGATGACCTATGTGGAAGAGGTCGCACGATTCTACGTGAATGTTGAGATTCACGATGAGGGGATCAAATCCTCTGTTCACGGGAAGGAGTTCATCATCACCGCCAAGGATTTGGCGTAACACCGCTCACATGGCGGAAGGAGCACTAGAAATCAACGAAGCTGATGTTGACTTTGGCCGCTTGGAAGGAAATAGCCAAGACCGACTATCTTTGAAAAGATAGTCTACACAACTAACAACAAGAGGTGAAGGAGGACTACCACAAATTGTTGGACATCGTTGCCAAATGCATAGACATCAAATTTGGCGGCTTTGACCAACCGTCTCAGCGAAATTGATCGTATTGGCTGCGATCATTGAAGAAAAAAAAAGTGAATCAAGGCTGAGTTTGTCTACAAGCAGACTCGCTGAATGTAGGGAACAAATCCTTCAAGGAGAATGGAGCATTTGGAGGATCCCGGGATACGGTCCAGTGATTGGCCGGTGATGGAGGTAAAGGAGTCCCTCTTCGACATGGAAAGACGTTCCATGTAAACAAGAGGATGTTCGAGATCAAACCTCTCGGCGCAAGTAAGAGAGCCTACGCTAAGAGAGGTGATACGAGTAAGGGGAAT
The DNA here is from genome assembly GCA_016081115.2 of Rehmannia glutinosa. Taxonomy (NCBI): domain Eukaryota; kingdom Viridiplantae; phylum Streptophyta; class Magnoliopsida; order Lamiales; family Orobanchaceae; genus Rehmannia; species Rehmannia glutinosa. Next base: position 110,778 of record JABTTQ020003217.1, read on the forward strand.
CACGGTGACGAAGATACTGATTGTCTCCTCTCCACCAAAGAAGAAGGCTCGCCCTGCATTGCTAAGAAGATCCGCTCCCGCAGCAAAGAAAGAAAAACAAACCGCTCCCGCCCCTCGCAGCCGAGTCACCGCCCCCCGCAGCCGTGTCTCCGCCCCCGCAGCCGCAAGAGAGAATGAATCCCAAATACCTTCTCCGGTCATTAAGAAGAGGAGAACGATAAGCCAAGACGGCGGCTCCTCGTAAGAAAACAACAAAGACCCTGCCGCGCCAAGACTCGGAAGAAACCTTGTCGAGAACCGTAAATCCCTCCGGTTCAAACAAGAAGAAGGAGAAGAATTTTCAAGTGTTCCGAGCTTGAGGTTTGGCCGAGTCTGTCACTCAATTTGGAAAAGATACCGAGATGTTGGAGAAGTAGAGTCTCCGACGCGATTGATGAAACGGCCAAGTCTGAAATTTGAGGCCGATCGTGAGAGGCAACTCGATGACCCAGTGTAGTCGAACAACCGAGGAACAAAGAATGGCCGAGACAACCGAGTCACCTATTTGAGGGTAGTTTCTCCACAGAATGAGGTCTTGAAGGTGTCGCGGCAGTCAAGTCTCGCTACCTTCAATACCGGAAACGAGGGCGGCAAGAAGATGATGAAGACGATTTAATCATGCACTCTTCATTGTATCCGGACATCCAAAATTGTCTGCGCAAGTGGAGAAAATGGAAGTCGAGCCTATCCAGTGCGGTTTCAACATCCGAGTTCATTCTTTGAGGAAGAAGAACTCTTGATTTCTTGAGGTGGACACAGATCTTCGCAAGCCCTCGACGAGGATAATTGCATAAATATCGGAAATTCGAAAAGAAAATGAACGGGCTAAAGCGGTGAGACGCAGAGGCACGTGAGAAGGCCATCATCCGCCTCTATCACCGGCACCACGAACATACACATCCTCACCTTGACGTCCTATCGAAAGTGATGAGGACACGGACCCTCTTGCTCGCCACGGAAGAGTTGCAAATGTAACAAGCAATGGAAGAATCCGTAATCCTTCATGAGCAAAGAATGATGGAGGGACCAGGAGAGTCCTCTAAAACACGGTGGAGATAGACCCAATGGGAGTAGTGCAAAGATATTGCCACCGTTGTTCTTGCCACCACTTCCTGACTCACTCGGAAGAAGGAACTAAGGAATTGGCGATGAAACCGGGATCGTGGGGACCCCAGTCGAGCAACCCCTAATGAAGGTGTCTTACCACCGCCCCAACAACATAATACTCAATGGGAACAATGAGTCCGGAGACGAGTGACCCCAACCCAAGTCACTCGGTGGTGTGCCAACCGAGGGGGAAACTCTCTCCACTACAACAAGGTCGGAGGATCTGCGGTGACTCCACAATGAATCTAGGAGGCGAAGTGGCGAAGGAACAAACACAAAGTACACAAAGAAAGTTGTCATCAACGAGGCTCCTGCAGTTGAGTTGAGACTGTCTCACGGTGAGGTGCCAATCGCTCTCTACGAAGGCTAATGACGCTCGCGATGCGTCGAGGCACAAGAAGGAATAGCCCGGGAGTTAACACTGGCGACGAAAGTGCAATCCATGGAGTTGAGACTTCAATGGATGCCACATGAGAAGACCTAAGACATAGGCAGACATGACCTTTGTCGAAAGGGATGTCCAGCCTGCCTCGCCGATTAAAAGCTCGCAGGAGGTAATGAAGGCCAACGGGAGGTTGAGACTTCCCGGGTAAGGAAGTCAAGTACGTAACATCCCTCCCGCTATCATTGATCCATCGAAAAGGAGATAAGTTGTGCACTTCACGATTCCCAGGATAATCCTCGATGTAACCTTTCCGGGATCGGAATGAGACGATGGCCGAGTCATCCCCATGACCGATCCAAAAGATTGGTGAGGATGTTCCAACCACGAGTAAGTCGACCTCAAGTCTACTCTTCAAACTTTCAACTTTGATGAGCCACCCATAGAAATCTCATCATCGTCCGATGACGCTTCGACAAGGCCGAGGACCGAGAAACTCACGTGGAAAAACCAATTTGAGACCAACGAAGCTGTTGAGAGACAAATTGAGGCTCAACAAGTCGGGTCAACTTCACAACGGACCCAGTGGCAAATCGAGTCCACTGCGCAGGTTCCCCAAGCTCCAGCAGGTTCGACTCCACAAGGAACTTCACGAGCACCACTCATCATTGAACAAATTCCAGTTGCTCGTGATGATCCCTTTGTAGAATCATTTCCCTTCTCTCTAGAGGTACCCGACCTCCCTAAAGAGTCAGAGAGAGATCTCGCGCTTCCACAGACCAGAACCTGTCATTCCATCGATACCATCGTTCGGTGACTATGATTTTGACGCTTTCGCCGTCACCGCAACTTGAGGGAACAACTGAAGTTCGGGAGGTGTTCAAAGCATTATTTGCTGAAATTGAACGGATGGAGAGGCACCAGGCCTCGATGGACATGAGACTAGATAACAGAGATGCCAACCTTACTGCTGACTTGAGAGGCATAATAGTCAGAATCAGGGAGTGGTGGCAACAGCAGCAAACAATGCGCGTGGAACAAGCTAGATATTTCAGAACATTGTTCAACAAGCTGTTGGTTTGGCGAGCTGAAAATGCTGATGCAAAGACAAAATTGAGGGAACACATTGAGCACATGCATGAATCTCACTTTTTGTGATAAAGCTGCTGCGTGAGCAAAATAAGAATGAGCTCCTGCGTATGGAAGAAAACATGGATCGAAAATTCAGCCTTCTCATGGCTGAGATGAAGTTAATTACAGTTGAATCCAATGCTACTCACTCTGAGTTTCGCGCCGCATACTCCGCAGCAGACTCGAAGCAGAACTTGGCTATCAGCAGACTCGACTTCCTGCTCGCTAGTTTGTTTCTAGGGGTTCCTCTCTCCTTTGATGATGCCAAAAAGGGGGAAGAGGAATACCTAAAAGCGCTGAAGAGATCCGAAGTTGAGAGGAGGAGCTTTTGTGAAGGAAAGAAAGACAGTGAGGAAGTTTCAAGAGAAAAGAAAGGGAAGTCTGTTGAGGGGGAAGGATCGAGAGATGTGACCTTGATGATTGCACAAACCCCCCAACAAGGTCTTGTCACAGCTGATATTATCAGCAAACTCCCAGTGACTCTGCCACTCCAACACTGTTGTACCTATGGGTGATAAGAGAAAGCGAGTTGAAGCAGGGGATGGAGGAAGTGGAAGGAAGGATGAATGCCCGAGTTATGGATATTCTCAAACAACATGGAGGCATTCCAAAGAGACAAAGACACTTATGCCATCTCGATGCCGAATCGAGCCAAGATCGGTTGATGAATTTAAAACGCCGCATCGAAGGATACTTCGCAAACATGTCCATGGCTCAAGCTCGGGACTTATCTTGGGAAAAGGGTCTAACACTATGTGAAGAAGGCGACAGCGGAGCAGACACCGATCACTCTGCAGTCACTCGCTAGTCACTTTCGAGTTGGGAAGAAGAGACCCCCAAGACAATACACGCCCGAGAGGAAGAGGTAGAGGAAGAAGCGAGTGGTGGAGGAAGAGGTTTGGACCTAGACCTTTGCCCAAAAACATTGAGTACATAGATCCAGGCAAGAAAGGAGGGATCTCTTGGGCTGGTTTTGACGAAGTAGCCAATGATCGCAAGTGGCTAAGAACAATCGAGTATGTGAAAAGAATTGAAGAAGAAAATAAAAGACAAACTCGGCTATGGGAGGAGAGACAAGAAAGAATAAGAAGAGATGAATTTGCCGGAAGGCGTATGAAAAGAAGAAGAAAGCGGCAAGATGAGAAAAGAAAAGAAGACCGAGAAGATGACAGAGTGAAGAAGAAGAAAGAAGGAGGAAGCGAAGGAGATGAAGTGTTCTTTGTCCACCCCTTCTTCATGTATTTTACTATGTAAATACATTTTATGTAAGTCTTCCGTAATAAATCAGTAAATTCTCTATTTTTGCGTAGACATAGATGTTTGCTCGATACACTTTGTAAACAGTTGTGTAAAGGACAAGAATGTTATGATCAATAAAAGGATTGATTCTACGCATACATTCTCTCGTGAATGCACTATCTCAGTATGTATCTTTGCTATTTACATTTTGAATGTTTTAAGTTTTGGCATCATCAAAAAGGGGGAAATTGTTGGGAAATTTATTGTTTAGATTTTGATGAATGCCATGTAAAACTTAGAATAGGAAGTTGGCACCCCATTTTCGTTTTACTTTGTATTGTAATAAATAGGGCTGGTCAAGCCGAGTTAAGTCCTATGCCTAAACATGCAAGAAGACAATCGGAGACTAGAAGGAAGACTCATTGCAAGACAGTGAGTATGGCAAAGAAGAGAAGACGGAACTCGATGAAGGAGCATGTGAGATGTAGGCGAGTAGAGTATCGTCAAGTCAACTCAAGATAGCCAAGTCTCAAGTTGAAGTGACGGAAGAGTCATCCAATGATTGGAAGTCGACTCTAAGTCACCTCGGGGAAAGCAAGGAAATGCGTCAAGTCGAGATAATGGAAGAGATCCGTTGCACGTAAATCAAGGGAATTACTTAAACAAGTAATACCTCCATACTACCTTTCTCGAAGTGCTCGGTCCCCTAAGCGTGCAAAAGGAATGAACCAATGGGAAGTCAAGAACAATTCATACGAGGAAGTGGCAATTCCAAGGATCGCAACAAGACAAGCCAACGACCACAAGTGACTTTCAAAAATAAGCTATCTCTTCAACGGGCAGATTTTTGAAAGATCACTATAAAAGGCCGAGGAATGACTACGAGAGAAGGTTACGAACACGAACATTCAAGTAAACATTTGAATCAGTAACCTAAGATATTCTCAAATCATTCAAGATTAATCCTCAAGCCTACATTACGAAAAAAATCATTCCAACACTCACCTGTGAAGGAAAGATAACCTCAATCAGTTGAAGAGGAAATTGTTGACCAATGCATCTCCGACCGAGTCCCAAAGGATCAAGTCGGTGTGTGATCAAGACTTGTATCCGGACTGCATTACCACTTTATATCTTGATCAATACCTAGTGGATTCCTCCAGGAGTTGGAGAAGAGAGGAGTAGAAGAATTACCCCATCTTCGAACCTCTATAAAAACTTATCGTGTCATTTACATTTCAAAGACTTTAATTCCCGCATCTTATTTATTTAACTTTCTGTGATAAATTTTCTATCCACCGATAATCTCTAAGTACTAAACTAAAGTTAAGGGTGTAAAGTCTTCCTGAAAACAAATCACGGTCGAGTTAAGTCTTTAGTCAAAACAATTTGAGTTATTCTATCAACGGCTCAGTCAGTGCGTTGAGTAACTAACTCATTTGATTAACGAACATAGTCATTTGTCCATTAAGGACTCAATTGTGAAGTATTAACTCTGATTATTTAAAAGGACTAAATCGAAAAGTTGGTAAGGTTTATTCAACCCCCCCTTCTAAACCTTACATTCACACCCCTTGGGACCTACAGGAGGGTTCGTCTACCCGCTCCACGTTATCACGCTCCGGCTCCGATGGATTCATATCCTCTTCTTCCCGCGTCTTCGCCAAGATCAAAGCACTCGGGGATCTTTCGTTAGAATTATCTCGTGCCGTCGGCCGATACACCGTGCCTTCTCGAAAAATAGTCACTGGCGCCGGATTAAAAATAGTGTGCGTCCGCTCTAAAGATGTTCCGCCTCGAGGAGAAGAATCCGTAGAAGAGATCTGAATGATGCTCGGACTGTAAGGCGAAGATGGCCGTGCTGGGGAGAAATAAACAGAAGGTTCAGAGGGGGGATCCTCGATTTCAACCTCTACGCTATAGCTACGGCTTCTACTATCCTCAAAAGAAGACATGTTATAGGTAAAAGGAGAGTATTTCGAAAAAATACCTAAGTTTGACGTCTCTGAACTTTGGAAGCCGACCCGAAATTTCTTCTCGGTCTTAGTCAATCTAGCTCAAAGGATAATGGATGCAAAAGTGAATAATGGAGGGAAAATGAGGTATTTATAGATGGAGTTCCCTCGATAAATGAAACGTTTATTCGAAAAGACGCGCCTTTTCAACCTCAAAAGCCGTCGAAAATGTCAGAAAACATCGCGTCCCCACGCCCGCTGACAGAACTGACGTGCCTTTTCGATTCCTGCGCAAGATTGGTCCAATCACAAGAGGCCACGTGTCTGTCATTATGGCACCACAATTAATGCGCCGCTACAGGCATTAACCACTACGCGATAGATGTCAGGAATGAACAAACCTTTGAAAATTTCGTTTCCCCATTAAATGTTTATCATTAGCATTGAAGTTTAACTCCGACTTGTAAATTCTTCTCTCGGAATTAAACTTGGGGGCCTTTGATGACGCCCGAGCCGAGCTGGAAGAAATTAATCCACGCAATCAGCCCAGTACACATCCGAGTGGGGGGTCTACAGGTGACGTCAGTAACGGTGCCCGGTGACACATCATGAATTGGGCTCGCCCGCTACCGAGCCCAACCGCAGCATGGCTGCCGAGCCCCGACCCCCGATCCCAAATTTCGGCGGGAAACGCATGCGCGACAGATTCATAAAAATAACCATTTGCCCATGCTTGCCCATTCTTAGCGCTTTATTGGTATCAGAAACCGCCACGTGTCAGAAAGTTATTAAGAGGAGTCGCCAAGTGGCAAGACTTGGCTGACATGCACGATTAGAAGGGGACATGTGTCCTTTTCAAATTATTTTACTGATTAGTGACTGATTATTGCAAAGATGACTATTGAAAACTCACTTACTCGAGGGTTATAAAAAGCCTCATTTAAGAGGAAAAGGACAAGAGAGAAAAATAGGAAAAAGGACATAAAAACGTGAGATTGTAAGAAAGACTGACCCCAATAATCCGGTTCGGCATTACGTTAAAAAGGCAGAATTAGCCATAAATAAACGCGTATTACGTATACTTATATTTCCACGTGTTAAATTTCTTATATATTTTGTTTGTTGACTAAAACGCACGTCAACAAATTTCAAACGGCACGCTTTTTGCAAAAATTGAGGAAGTCGCTCGGTTTCTTCTTTTTCTTCATCTTTAACCGCGTTCGAATATCCTAGCGTAAAATTCTATTCAACGTGGTACGACGTATAACTGATGTGGATGTGAATACTCCTATGAGAGTTCCCGGCCCAATAGTAATTATTCATTATTAAATAAGTAACACGTGTGATTTATTTATTCCAACAAATTTATTTGTTTTTCTCATTCTTTTAAAACAATTTATCTTTTATCACAAGACAAAACAAGTACAACTATATATCACATGTATTACATTATCATAAATATAAAATTATTATTTTTATATTCAACAATACAATGTGCTAAAAGTTGTTGCCACAAATTATTAAAATCTAACCAGTTTACTGTTAGATGATGTTGGATCGCGACGTTCTAAGGGATACCTTAATTAAGATTGACAAAATATGCCAACTGACAAATAAGTCCACACAGACTTAACACAATGTATAGCATAAATTGCTTCAAAATGCCGATTTAATATATATGTTCTGATTTCAGTGATAAAACTTTGAAGAGTTCGTTGCTAAATTTTAAACTTACCAAAATTTTGAAGAATCTCCAATGTCCTCAATTGTTTAGTGCATGTCACGTGGTTATTTTTCCTGTAATTTCAAATGAATTATGGACTCAGTTCGCGTGCTTTTTTTTATTTATTAATAATTACATTACTCAATTGTAATTTTAAAATAAGACTATTTTTGTCAACATTAGTTACAGAACCCATTCCACAACTTTCCTCATTTGAAAATTGTAAGATAGATACACAAATAAAAATACCAAATTAAAATAGAGGATCTGTCGAAAAATATGACAAAATTGTGACCTAATATATGCAATTATGGCTGACCCATTCCGTTGCAAATGAGTCCATCAACCAATTGTAAGCTAAACCAACAATTACTACAATTAGGGATGCCAATAGGGCAGGTTTGGCCAAACTCGGGATCGGTCCCGCTCCGCCCCAAAACCTGCCGAGGCGGGTCTAGACCAGCTAGAGCCGCCAATTTTGTTTTTAAAAATTGTAATATATATATTTTTTTTTGTATTTGTGGCCAAATTTTCAAAAGCAATTCAATGCCAAAGGCCAAAAAAAATGTAATTATAAAACTTATTATAATTACATTTTACAACTATTTAGCTACTATTAGGATTTTTTTTAAAAAAATAACTACTACTAGAATCTTGTAATAGTACTCAAATAATACTCAAAATAAATATTCAAAGTACAATATTACAAGATTTTTGTTAAAAATAAATTACAATATTACAAGATGTTATAGTAGTAAATTAAAATCAATATAACACTTAGGGACCGTCCGGACAGCGAGTTTTGTATTTTCACGTTTAACAGTCAGACAGGGACAGATCCATGATTTTTGTGCAATGGGGGCACAAAATAAATACAATTATAAACTACATCACAAATAATTAATCGGGAAACACTTTGTTTTTGGGCACATGATTTTCTATTTCAAACCATGTATCATCTCGTGTTCCAAATATTATCTCTACACGGCAAGTGTATTGATGACATCATTAGTTCACACTTGACGTGTATTTAAGATACTTGGAATACGAGATGAAACACGCTTTAGAATAGAGGATCCAGTCTCTTTCGTTTTTTAATCTATAATTAATGGCTTTGAAATAAATATTAAAATAATAAATAGTATTAATATATTAAAGACAATTAGTGGGCACATTTTGTTTTCCTAAAACATAACTAAGAATCAATTTCCAAAAATAAATGCTAAATATTTAAAAGATAAAAAAAATTATGGGGGCACGTGCCCCCACAATAGGCAGTGTGCGTCCGTGTATGTCTAGACCCGCCTCGGTGAGTAGATTTGATGCAGGGCCGGATTTTAACCCGCTCTATTGTCATCCCTAACTACAATACCACTAAAGCTAAAACATATATAGGTAAGCCCATACAAAAATGGTGAAAATACTTGTCACAAATTGCTATTTTTAGTTCCATTTCCATCATCGCATTTTATGCCCAAACAGCAAAACAAACTAATGAAATGATGTCCTCCTCATGATAGGAGTCTGTCGCTTTAGGGTTCTTTGTTAGGGTTTTTCCTAGTCGTTTCTTGCTTTCGTCAGTAAATTCCGTTCGACGGCGACTCCCCTCCCCTTCTGTGTCACCATCCAACCCACATCTCATCTCACCATCCAGCCCCTGTATAGATTGTTAGATAGTTTCCTCTCGTGTTTGTTTTCTTTCTTTTTCCCTAGGGTCTTCAGTTGGCAGTGCTTTCAGATTGGTCGCGTCCCATCAGCCAAATCGAATTGGTGTTGCTAACATTGTTATTAATTTTTTGTTGTTTTCTTTCAGGTCGATGACACCGGGGCTCTATCAATATTGAAATCAGATTCAGTGTCGGAGGAGTAGACCAGATGGAAAAACTTACAAAACAAGAAGGTACGGTTGTGGATCTGGATATGGTGAGGCACGAAAATGATAACATACCAGCCCCTAATTCTTATTGCCTCGTTGAAAGATTTTTTCCAACAAATCTTGGAAACCCTTTTACCTCATTAATGTGATGAAGAGATCGTGGAAAACCAAACATCCGATTATAGCCAGAGAATGGGGGGCTAATCTCATCCTTTTTAAGTTCGAAACAGAAGAGGATAGAAGTTGGGTTATCACCAATCAGTCGTGGCACTACGACGACGACCTATTCGCGATAAGAGCAATCAATGAGGATGAACAGCCGTCCATGACATGTATCTCTCACGCTGCGGTTTGGACACGGATATATGACGTACTAGTGGCGTGCATGAACCCTAACACCGCAAAATTTCTGGCTCGTCAAATCGGGGAGTTACAAACATTGGACACATCAATAGAAGGGATGTTTGGGAAATTCATCAGGTTCAAATTGTCAATTGATATTACGAAACCAATCACCAGGGTCCTCTCTATTAAAATCCAAGGGAAGCATTTAACTCTACCCCTCAAATACGAATCACTCCCCGTTTATTGTTTTTGTTGCGGTCTTATAAGCCACTCATTCAGAAACTGCGATTCTTGTGACCGCAACGAATGCCAGGACCTCTCGAGCATGAAATACGGGCCGTGGTTGAAAGCTTCGCCGCTAAAATGGAACAACACCATGACTGACAATACATCCCATAACCACAACCCTCTTGCCCGAAACCTATTCCACCATAACTCCCCATCATTGTCCACGGCGTCCTCCCACAAAACCAACACCAATATTCACTGCCCGCCATTATATACCCAACCTGACCTTACCTCAAATGCTGCATGCGTTGTTAATAAAGAAAAAGCACAAGACCACCTCCACCACTCCTTGGAATCTCTATCCTTAACTTCCTCTCCACCCCAAAAAAAAGTGCAAAGCCAAACCAATCACGAACTCATACCTCTCAACCAAGATCAACTGGATTTAGCCATACACAAATTGACACACCCCCTAACTCGCGTCGCGCAAATTACCAATCCTCATCCAAAACCAATACACTTAACCAGTGCTCCTCCTATCAGTACTGATAACCCATCAAAGCCACCCCAAACCTTACAAACACCCCACCCAGAACCCGAGCGAACCCCACCCATAAATCAAAGCCAGATCAGTATTGTCCAACCCAAAACCAATAAACCAAGTACCCAGACCAAAAACAAGCCCAAAAGAAAAACCAAAAAATCCCAAACCAAAGGTGGCTGGCACAGACTTAAACAACGAACACCAACAAAAAGGCTGTCCCCCTCCCATTCTACACACCCCACACAGTTCACCCCCACCAAACGAACCCTGGAAACTGAACCCAATCACCTGTTAGTCCAAGTGGCTACGATAATCTAGAGGGGGTGAATAGATTATCCCAGTTTTTCAAATTTTGCCCTCTTTTTCGAGTGAACAAGCAAATGACAAGAATGTAAATGCGGAAATTAAACAACACTCGTCGATTTATAGAGATTCAACCCACCTAGGGCCTAATCCTCTACCACCCCAGTATATCCGGGATGGATTTCAAATAGAAAAAAAGATTTTATTAATTTCCAAAATTAATACAACACCACCTTGAGGATTACCACAATCCTCTTACAACACCTTCAAGGAGATTACCACAATCTTCCTTCAACACCTATGAAGAGTACCACACTCTTCAACACCTAAGATCACCTAAGTGTGCTCTTACCACAAGAACAACAAAAAGGATTTCTTGTTTTGGATGATGGACAAAATTCAAGATTACAGCTCTATAATAACAATACAAAGATTGAGTGCAAGTGTAATCAACAATGAAAAGCCTAGACCTCAAGAGTGTGCAAGTAAAAGTACTTAGGCTAAATACAACAAGATATGAATGTGTCTGCTTGTATGCTCTTTGCTTGTATATTGTGTTGTATCTTGCTACTTGAACGAAGCCTCTATTTATAGGAGAGGTCTTAGCTTGAATTCCAGACATAGGCTCCTCCTTGGGGAGTGATTTTCTTGAAAAGAAACCATTTAAAATCAAGATTATAGCTGTTAGAAATCAATCCCACAATATAGGGAAAAGCTGTCTGAAAATGCAACGGATAGTTTGCTGATAAAAGAGGGGTGACACCGGTCGCACAGAGATAAGTTTGAAATGGGTTTTCTGCGAAATTTACACAGGGGGACCGGTCGACGGGGGGTCCGACCGGTCGCCCCTATGTCTGACTGGTTAGGGGTGTCAAAAGTATGAAACAGAATGTTTATGTCTCTGAAAATACGTTCCAGGCACCAGTCGCCCATAGGGTCGATCGGTCGCCCTCCCCCATTTCCCTTCCATCCCGTTTTCTGTTTTAAAACTCAACTCAGGTACAGGTTGCCGTATAGGGCGACCGGTCGAGCCTGAAACATAAGTGTTGTCCAATTTTTTATCGAAAATAAACTTCAAGAAATACTCCGAAAAATAGTAAAAATATTTTAAATCGATCGGAAGTATTTGGACAACATTTAGGGACATTTTTTTGGTATAAAAACTCATTTGAACAAAATCATCAAAATCATGATAAAAACATTTTTATCTAACAAACTCCCATTTTTTGATGATTACAAACCAAAACAATTTTCAAGAGGACGATTTTAAAAATAAAGCAATTTTCCGGTCAAGGAGTAAACTATTCGTTTTAAAAATATTTTACAAAAGCTCCCCTATCAACAAGCACATGAATAAGAGATATTGCATAAGCTAGAAGCACAAGCTTTTACAAGATAAATATAAACATCATGAGCTTAGAAGCTCCCCCTGTCAAATATGTTCATTATTCATGCAAATAAGTCCATAATACAAGCCATGGACTAAGTATACTTCACAGCTTTTGGCTTTAAGAAGCCATAGCTTATAGCTTCTTTCACAAGCTTTTATTGGCTTCTTTGAGCTAACGAGCCAATTTCCTGTTTCTCCCCCTTTGGAATCATCAAAAAGAACGTTAGGATGATAAAAACAACATACAAGTATATCAAAGTGCGCCAAAGAGACGATTTATCAACCATTAAAGAATAGGCGTAGAATCCGAATAGAAATGGAAGAAATTAATCATTTGATATCCATAAGCTCGTTTGGTTGTCAAGACATGATCTCAATAAGTATATAAGACATTTGAAAGCATAAGAGTCATGTACATGTTAAAATATTCTTTGCGACAATTCATCGAACACTTAGCGGGCGTGAAAAATAGAAGAAGTTGTATAAGGCCCTTGTAAATGAATTAAGCCAAAAAATTTCAACATCTAATCAGTTCAAACAACATTCAATACATCATCATTAATAATCTCATCACAATCATATGAAACTTGTAATAAGAATATTACAAATAAGCCAAAAACTCAAGGGTTCAACCCAATTGAGCAAAGGAAGTAGAATTCTTACCATTCAATCGGTAAAGATGAGCAATGATGATGATAATCGAGCCTAATTAAGTCCAAGATATGAAATGAATGCAAGAAAACAAATTTGAAGTGAAATTTGTGTGCAATTTGCGAAGGGACGAAAAATGGATAAAATGAGCCAAAATGGCTAAGTGCGGAAAATGAACGTTTTACCACAAAACAAATGGGGCGGCCGATGGTGTGGACGACCGGTCGAGGTGATGTCCGACCGATTGCCCTCACCCCAGTCAGCCCATTGTTTTATTCTGTTTTTCAAAATCCGAATTTTCAACTAAAAATCCGATTTATCGCCCCTAAGTTTTAAAAACGTGCAAAATGCAAACGTAAACCTCATTCAATATGCATTATGCCCAACTGAGCTCGTATTGAAGCAAAAGTCTCGGAAGATAGCGATTTTGTAAAAATGTCCGCCAATTGATCTTGAGATGGTACGAACGATATCTCAATTTTTCGTTTAGAAACACAATCCCTTAGAAAATGATGTCGAATCTCAATATGTTTAGTACGGTTATGATGAACCGGGTTTTGAGCAATATTTATAGCGGATATATTATCACAAAAGATAGGAACATTTTCAAAAGAACATTTGTAATCCGCTAAGGTTTGTTTCATCCAAAAAAGTTGTGTACAACAAAAAGCTGCGGAAATATATTCGGCTTCGGCCGTTGAAAGTGAAACACAATTTTGTTTCTTTGAAACCCAAGAAACTAGGCAATCGCCTAAAAATTGACATGATCCGGAAGTACTTTTCCGATCATCAATATTTCCTGCATAATCCGAATCACTATAATCTTTAAGAGAAAAAATTTCATTCTTTGGATAAAATAGACCATATTTAATAGTGCCTTTCAAATATCGAAAAATCCATTTAACGGCACTCATATGAAATTCTTTGGGATTGCTTTGAAAACGAGCACATAGGCATACGACATGAAGATTGTCCGGTCTACTTGTGGTTAAATAAAGTAAACTACCAATCATACCTCGATACTTTGATTCATCCACGGACTTGCCTTTCTCATCTTTGTCAATTTTGACATTTGTCGCCATAGGGGTAGAGACGGTTATTCCTTCTTCAATGCCGAATTTTTTTCAAAAGTTATTTTGTATATTTTGATTGCGAAATGTAAATACCTTCTTGGCATTGCTTAATTTGAAGTCCAAGGAAGAAGTTGAGCTCCCCCATCATGCTCATCTCAAATTCACCTTGCATCAACTTAGAAAATTTCTTGCACAAGGATTCATTAGTGGCACCAAAAATAATATCATCAACATAAATTTGCACAAGTAAACAATCTTGCCCTTTTTCAAAAACAAATAGAGTAGTATCAACTTTACCTCTTGTAAAACCATTTTGTAAAAGAAATGAGCTAAGTCTATCATACCATGCACGGGGTGCTTGTTTTAAACCATACAAGGCCTTTTTAAGTTTATAAACATCATTAGGCCTAGAAAAATTTTCAAACCCCGGAGGTTGTTTTAGATAGACTTCTTCTTGAATAAAACCATTTAAGAAAGCGGATTTAACATCCATTTGGTAAATCTTGAAATTTTAAAACAAGAATAGGCAAGTAAAATACGAATACCTTCTAAACGTGCAACGGGTGCAAAAGTTTCATCATAATCAATACCTTCTTCTTGACAATACCCTTGAGCTACTAACCTTGCCTTGTTTCGAACAATGTTGCCTTGATCATCAAGTTTGTTCTGGAATACCCATTTGGTACCAATAATAGTTTGAGATGGAGGACAAGGTACCAATTCCCATACATCATTTCTTTCAAATTGATTCAACTCCTCTTGCATTTTCAAGAACCAATCCTCATCCTCAATAGCCTCCTTGGCATTTTTAGGCTCTTTTTGAGATATAAGAGCTTTTTCGGCAAATTTTCTTCGGGTCATCACTTTTTCAAGGGGATCACCAATAATAAGATCTTTTGGGTGATCTCCTTTAAATTTCAATGCCAAGGGACGATCCAAAGTGTCACCTCTATCTTCTTGAGGAACATTTGAAGTGGATGGTTGATCACTTGATGTAGAAAGTTGATCATTTTGAGCATCATTTTGAACAATGGGTTCAATAACATCTTCTTCATCACTATCATCATTGGGTATTCTTTCAACACCCGAGGCTTCATTGAATTTTACATGAATAGATTCTTCAACAACCTCACTAGTCTTATTGTAAACCCGATATGCTTTACTCTTCGTTGAATACCCCATAAATATTCCTTCATCGGCCTTAGGATCAAGTTTGTCCAATTGATCCTTAGTATTCAAAATAAAACACTTACATCCAAATATTTTGAAGTAGCTAATATTTGGAGTTCTTCCTTTCCAAAGCTCATATGGAGTTTTATTCATTTTAGGATGAATATAAACTAGATTAATGACATAGCAAGCGGTACTTACGGCCTCGGCCCAAAAATATTTTGGAAGAGAAAATTCATTGAGCATGGACCGACTCATTTCTTGTAGTGTTCGATTCTTCCTTTCGGCTACTCCATTTTGTTGAGGTATCCTTGGAGCCGAAAAATTATGTGCATATCTCTTGGTTTCACAAAAGACTCTAAATTCACCATCAAATTCTCCACCTCGATCACTTGAATAGACTTAATAGTATCTTCCTTTTCATTCTCAATAAGTCTACACAACTTAACAAACTCATTAACGGCATCGCTTTTATTTGCAAGAAAAAGAGCCCAAGTATATCTAGAAAAATCATCGACAATAACGAAAGTATAATGTTTTCCACTTAGACTTGCCGTACCAATATCCCCATACAAATCTAAATGAAGAAGTTGTATGGGCTTGGTTGTGGAAATTTCATTTTTGGGCTTAAAACTACTCTTCACTAATTTGTTCTTTTGACAAGTGTCACATAAGCCAAGATTTTCAAAATTCAATTTGGGTAGTCCTTTTACATGTTGGTTTTTGTAAATATTTTTCAAATTCTTGTATCCAACATGTCCAAGTCGCCTATGCCATAAACTCGTTAAATCATTATTGGCGACAAGACAAGAAACATTTTGACTAACCAAATCACTAGAACAAATTTTGTAAAGATTGCCTTTTCTATTTGCTTCACAAATAATTTCATCATTTTTAAGAATAAGGCATTTATCTTTATTGAAAACAACATTATAATTTGAATCGCAAAGTTGGCTGACACTTATCAAATTAAACTTAAGCCCTTCTACTAAAAGAACATTACTAAGAGAGAAAGAAGAGTTACCAATTTCTCCATTTCCAAGAATTCTTCCTTTGCCATTGTCGAACATGACCATACCCTCTTCTTGGAGCTTGATGTTGGTAAAAAGTTCTCTCTTTCCGGTCATATGGCGTGAACACCCACTGTCCACGAGCCATTTTGAATCCTCCATTATTGTTATAGCCCCTATGACCTACAAAGGAATTATTTTTAGGTACCCTATAGTTTTGGGGTCCATGGAGGTTAGCCTTGAGACCTTTGGGTCTCCAAACAAAGCTAAAATTGTTCTGCAATTTACAATTACTAACATAGTGACCAACTTTACCACAATAAAAATAAATAAGATCATGGGCACTATTAGCACGTACAAAAGTCGGACCTTGGTCATTTTTCTATGAAAGAGGTTGAAAAGGTTTATAGCCAAGTCCTAATTTAGAATGCTCACCTCTTTGTGCATCTCAAAATTTTGTAACTTTGTCCTTGCTTATGTTAAAACGATGCACATCCTTTTTTAAACATTCAAGATCTTTGGTGAGCGACTCATTTTCAGTTTCAAGAGTATGAACTCTAGTAAGAGTAATAGCATGAACTTTATCAAGAGATTCATAAGAAGTAAATAATTTTTCCTTTTCAATTTTAAGCTCTTTATGCTCCTTTTTCAAAGTCTTGTATTTAACAATCAAATTTTGAAATTCAATTTGCAATTCATCAAAATCACATTGCAATTCATCAACTAAGGAGGAGGTGGATGAATTAGAGCATACCTCGTTATTTTCATCGTCTATGGCCATGAGACCATGTTTGGTTTCTCCTTCCTCGTCGGTTGTTTCAAGTAACTCATCCCAAGTTTTGACCTCCGCATTTAGAGCCTTCTTTTTCGAAAAAGGCTTCTTCTTCTTTTGTTTCTCCTCATCGAGTTTTGGGCAATCGGCAATGAAGTGCCTGGATTTTCCGCATTTGAAACACGAGTTGTCTCTTAGTTTTCTCGCCTTATTTTTATTCACAAATTTTGCAAATTTATGAACAAGTGCGGCCATCTCCTCATCATTATCATAGTATGCATTATTAGAAGAAGATGCAAAACCTTTAGGAATAATTTGCATACCCGATTGATTGATGGATGGTTTGGAATTTTTCCTCTCCTTGAGATAGACTTCATAGATGAGGAGGTTCCCGATAAGCTCGTCAAACTTGAGTGTCTCAAGATTTTGTGCCTCCGTGATTGCCATCACCTTTTCGGACCATGAGCCGAGAAGTGCATTCAATACCTTAGTCACCTTGTCTTCTTCGGAGATGACTTTACCGAGGGCCACAAGAGGATTGTCAATGTTGTCAAGCCTTTCCACCATTTTTGAGATGCTTTCGACATCATGCATGTTAAAGTTTTCAAAGTCTTTAACAAGCATGGTCTTTCTTGCTTGTTTGACCTTCTTTGTCCCTTCATATATTGTCTCCAATTTTTCCCAAACTTCATGTGCCGACCTTATGCCTCTTATGCGATTGTACTTGGTGGCAGTAAGAGAGCAATGCAAAATATTTAAGGCCTTACCGTTTAGAGAGAAAGCCTTCTTGTCATTTTCATCAAACTACTTGAAAGGTTTGGGAGCCGAGGTGCCATCCTCCAATTTCTTGGTTGGTTGAGCAAATCCATCAATGACCACATTCCAAATATCGAACCCGCACCTTTGTAGAAAGCACTCCATACGGTCTTTCCAAAATGCGTAGTTGTTGGTGTCAAATAGTGGTGGCTTGTTGGTGGAGGCGCCGGTGGTGAGATAAGCTTCATTCGTAGCCATGGATCTTTCCTCTTTACTCGGAACGAGCTAGCCAAAGAGTTTGGCTCTGATACCACTTGTTAGTCCAAGTGGCTACGATAATCTAGAGGGGAGGTGAATAGATTATCCCGGTTTTTCAAATTTTGCCCTCTTTTTCGAGTGAACAAGCAAATGACAAGAATGCAAATGCAGAAATTAAACAACACTCGTCGATTTATAGAGGTTCAACCCAACTAGGGCCTAATCCTTTACCACCCCAGTATATCCGGGATGGATTTCAAAAAGAAAAAAAGATTTTATTAATTTCCAACATTAATACAACACCACCTTGAGGATTACCACAATCCTCTTACAACACCTTCAAGGAGATTACCACAATCTTCCTTCAACACCTATGAAGAGTACCATACTCTTCAACACCTAAGATCACCCAAGTGTGCTCTTACCACCAGAACAACAACAAGGATATCTTGTTTTCGATGATGGACAAAATTCAAGATTACAACTCTATAGTAACAATACAAAGATTGAGTGCAAGTGTAATCAAGAATCAAAAGCCTAGACCTCAAGAGTGTGCAAGAGAAAGTACTTAGGCTAAATAAAACAAGATATGAATGTGTTTGCTTGTATGCTCTTTGCTTGTATATTGTGTTGTATCTTGTTGCTTGAACGAAGCCTCTATTTATAGGAGAGGTCTTGGCTTGAATTCCAGACATAAGCTCCTCCTTGGGGAGTGATTTTCTGCAAAAGAAACCATTTGAAATCAAGATTATAGCTGTTAGAAATCAATCCCACAAATTAGGGAAAAGCTGTCGAAAATGCAACGGATAGTTTTTGATAAAAGAGTGTGACCGGTCGCAGAGATAAGTTTGAAATGGGTTTTTCGAAATTTACACAGGGGACCCGGTCGACGGGGGGTCCGACCGGTCGCCCCTATGTCTGACTGGTTGGGGGTGTCAAAAGTATGAAACAAAATGTTCTGTCTTGAAAATACGTTCCAGGCACCAGTTGCCCATAGGGTCGACCGATCGCCCATACCGGTCGCCCCCGCCCTCCCCCATTTTTCTTCCATCCCGTTTTCTGTTTCAAAACTCAACTCGGTACGGGTTGCCTATAGGGCGACCGGTCGAGCTGAAACATAAGTGTTGTCCAATTTTTATCGAAAATAAACTTCAAGAAATACTCAGAAAAATAGTAAAAACATTTTAAATCGATCGGAAGTATTTGGACAACATTTAGGGACATTGTTTTGGTATAAAAACTCATTTGAACAAAATAATCAAAATCATGATAAAAATATTTTATCTAACATCCCCACCACGACCCAGTGTCGACAGAAACAAAAGAATTCGTGAGTTTGGTTTATTCGACATCCCTTGCGATTTTAAGATAACGGAGAGGCGCAAAAGAGCGATCCCACCGATCACAATGAATTGCCTCATTTTGAATCGCCGTGGGCTTGGGAACCCACAGGCGATTAATGCACTTAAACGCGTTATATCCGGAGAAAGATCCCGGTTTGTTTTTCTTAAGGAAACCAAACTACACCGAAACGAAGTTGATGATATATTCAAAAATTTGGATTTTAATGGCATGCATATGGTTGATTGTGATACGGAGAACGGAGATCGTTGAGGAGGTTTGTGCCTATTTTGGAAAGGGATTTTTGAGGTTCAAATCACCTCAGACTCGTTACACCACATTAATGAAAATATGATCAACGGAGATAAAGAGTGGAGAATCACGGGAGTCTATGGATGGCCAGAAGAAGAGCATAAACATAATACATGACAACTTATGAGATTGCTGAGTCCAAATGATAGCACCGCATGTGTTTGCTTCGGAGATTTCAACGAGATTTTGTACACTTTCGAGAAAGTTGGAGAAAGTTGAAAAAAGCAGAATGTGTAACTGATTTTAGGCCTATTAGTCTGTGTAACATCATTTTCAAAATTATTATGAAAACCATTGCTAATAGGCTTAAATTGGTTCTCCCCCTCCTTATACACCACACACAGTCAGCTTTTGTCCCGGGGCGCTTAATTACCGATAATGCTTTACTTGCTTTTGAGATCTTTCATGGTATGAAAATAAATAAGGCCTCTAAGAGAGTCTCGTTTGCTTTTAAACTGGATATGTCTAAATCATATGATCGGGTTGAATGATTATTTCTTCGTCGGGTAATGCTTAAACTTGGTATTAATGATTCCTTTGTGGAGCTAGTAATGAAGTGTGTGAGTTTCGTGAGTTTTTCTATACTTTTTACGGACAACCGGGTCAGGTTTTTTCACCATCCCATGGGCTCCGACAAGGAGACCCGCTATCCCCGTATCTATTTCTATTTTGTGCAGAGGCATTCTCAGGGTTGATTCGGAAAGCGGAATTGGGCGGACGTTTGCATGGGATAAGGGTTAGTAGGAATGCGCCGGAAATTTCACACCTTTTCTTTGCCGATGATAGTATTATATTTGGAAGGGCGACAGAACCAGAAATTCAAACGACCTCGAATGATCATTGATGAGTATAAAAAGGCATTGGGACAATGAATTAGCCTCGAGAAATCCGAAATATCATTCAGCTCACACCTGCCACAAGAGAGAAGGGTGGCCCTAGCGAATCAGTTGGGAGTGGGGCTGGTGGAAAAACATGTGAAGTACTTGGGTATTCCGGCAGTGATTGGACGGTCGAAGAAAGAAATTTTTCAGATTATTGTAGACAGGGTGCGGAAAAAACTAAAGAATTGGAAAACTGGTATTTGTTAGCCGCCGGCAAAATGGTCTTAATTAAAACTGTGGCTCAAGCAATCCCAACTTATCTAATGAGTTATTTCATGTTGCCGGACAACATTTGCCAACAACTGGGCTCCATCTTGAGCAATTTCTGGTGGGGACAATGGAGGGAGGAACGAAAGATACATTGGAGGGCCTGGAAGTCTCTCTGTCGTTCTAAGGACGATGGGGTTTAGGATTCTAGGACTTCCAATGTTTTAATGAGGCGATGATTGTAAAGCAAGGATGGCAAATTCTAAGAGACGAGAGCTCCCTTCTATCCAAGGTCCTAAAGGCGAAATACTTCCCACAAAGTTCTTTTCTCGAAGCCACTATTGGCCATAATCCATCATTTGTATGGAGAAGCATAGTGACGGTATAAAAGTATTGAGTAATGGTATCCGTTGGAACATAAATAGTGGGAGGCAAGTTAACGTGTGGATGGACCCGTGGATCATGGACAACCTGAGTTTCGAGGGCCTCTTCTTTGTTCGACCCCCAACGGGGAAGATCTTATGGTTTCACGCGATGCATGAGGAGAAGAATGAGTGGGATCTTTGAAAAACTCCGTAACATGTTTATTCGGATATCAAAGCTATTTTGGCAATCCCAATTAAACAAAGACCGACCGTCGACAAGCTTGTATGGCATTTTTCGAGAGATGGCACCTATACGGTACGAACTGGGTATAAGGTGGCTATGGCAGCTGCGGATGAACATGGTAATTCCTCCTCAAGTTCGGGGGCGAATAAAAAAATTTGGCGTTGGGTATGGCATCTACCGATCCCACCTAAAATTCAGGTGTTTTTGTGGAGATGTATTCAAGGTGTTCTCCCCTCTAAGTATGAGCTGTCGAGGAAAGGTGTGAGATTGATCCAATTTATGCGAGATGCGGAGAAAGCCCGGAAACTACGGAGCACCGCGTAGGGCGCATTTTTTCTGGGCTACCTCTCCTCTTCATATTTGCACACAGGGGCTAGCTGGGAATGGCTCTATTGGGGACTGGTTGATGGATTTGATGAATAATGGGGATGCAGATGGCCATCCAATGCTTGCAATGCTGATGTGGAGTATATGGGATGCAAGGAATAAATTTGTGTTCAAGAATAAAGTGGTAACTCAGGAGTTTTGCTTCAGACAGACTGCTGCACGTCTTGATGAGCACCAGCAGGGTATAGCTAGGGACAACATAGCCAATTTTCAGCGCTTGAAGGACAAATGGGAGCCCCCGGAAGCAGGCTTCTCCAAAATCAACTCCGACGCGTCGATCATCGAGAATGAAGGTAGCGGATAAGACGTTGCCATACGGGATAACAACGGGCGGGTTTTGCGAACATTGATGAAAAGGGTCAGCATGGATGGGTCTGTGGAGGTGGTTGAGGCTTTGGCCTATCGCGAAGGACTCTGCCTTGCACGGGAGATGAACTTGCGCCGGGTATATCTTGAAATGGATAGCATCACACTATTCTACAGGCTGAAACATAGAAAAGAAGATCTCTCTTATCTGGGAAACATCATCGACGATATTGTAAATCTTTTTCAGTTTTTTGATTCTGTTATTCCTAGTTTTATTAGAAGGACGGGCAACACTTTAGCTCACACTCTTGCTCGCTTTGCTTTTGATTTTGATTGTAATATTGAAGCGTGATAGGAATATCCGATCACATGGTAGACTTGGCAAATTTGGAGATGATCTCCTAGTTATAAAATTTCGATTTAAAAAAAAAAAAAAAACTAATGAAATGCTATTTCAAAACAACCCCCTTCCCCCACCCCCCAAAAAAAAAACTCCCAAATTAGGGATATCAATGGATTGGGTTCATCTGGACCAACACCGACCCGCTAAGCTTTGTAAGGATACATACTTAAATCCACCACAGATCCAAACCCAATGAGTAGACACGCTTGCTAGGGGCGGAGCTTGACACTTAACTTTAGAATGACTAATTGATTTTGGGGGCTAAATCAAAAAAATAATCAAAATTTAAATACAAAATATTAATATTTAAATATAAAATATAAATTGGGTAATGGAGTTCTTGAAAAAAAAATTTTTTTTTTTTTTGGGGAGCTAAAGACCCCTCATCACCCTACAAGGCTCCGCCCCTACCGCAAGCTAGCCACCATTAAACCCATTTAATAATTTAAAAATATTGATATAAATATATTTTCAAATAATATTTACATTATGTTCATATAATATACAGTGGGCTGGTTTTTTTAACCATTTTGGTCAAGCAAAAATATTTTTAGCTCTTTTTAAAACAAATATTTTTTAGCCATTTTGACATGTGAAATTCCAAAAATTACCCTTTATCCCTGTTTACCTCCTTTTCGAGTACTTCTCTTTTCATAACTCGAAAAAATAACTTTTCAAAAAATTTTGAATCGAAGACTTGCAAAAAATGGACCCTACGGATCAGTAGCGGTGTCGACTTAGTAACATGTATGTATTTCAAAGCCACCCGTTTCCTTTAATTTCATGTGTTTTTTATTGATTTAGTTAGTTAATAGTTGTTTAGGTTAGGATTTGTTGTTAGATCTTGTAGAGTTTCAAGGTTTTTGACAATTTAGGGATTGAATCGAAAAGTTTGATAAGCGTTAATGATGGTTGGGGGTGGAAAAGGAAGGCGGCGAGGGTTTTACGGCTTGTAACTCGACATCTTCAACCATAACTCGATATCGAGTTACATGAAACTGGGTATCGAGCTATTCCTGGATGTCAAGTTATCTGTAACTCGATATCCAGTTACATATCGAGTTAGACTTCGAGTTACAGATATCAAGTTACATCTTGATTTGTAACTTGATATCGAGTTACATATTAAGATGTAACTTAATATCGAGTTAAACATAACTCGATGTCGAGTTATGTCTTGACAATAGATTTTT
Organism: Rehmannia glutinosa; assembly: GCA_016081115.2. Lineage (NCBI taxonomy): Eukaryota > Viridiplantae > Streptophyta > Magnoliopsida > Lamiales > Orobanchaceae > Rehmannia > Rehmannia glutinosa. The sequence continues at coordinate 134,369 of JABTTQ020003217.1, forward strand.
GACTTCTCGGACAATTAACATATATATTAGGGTTATTGTGCGATATATCGTGCCTCATTAAAACTTGGCACGATATATCGTGCACAATATGTGCTCTATCGTGTCTCGATAAACCTACAATGCATGAAATAATGGAACGATATTGTGCATGTCGTGCGAGCGATCTCATGTACATATCGTGCACAATACAATCTTGTGTTTAAATTCAGAAGTTTCACATATCGTGCAAGTATATGCTTGTACAATTTAAACAAGGATAAGTAACTAAGAGGAGAAGCAACATTACCTTATTTTTCCTTTGTCCAAAAGTGCGATTTTGGGTAGATGAAAGACCCCAAAAAGAACTTCTTGCTATTTTGAGAAATACCAACTTTACCTACTTTAAGGCTTGCATTTAAAGTATCACGGGTATTATGGCAAAAGAACCACAAAAGTGGGTAGAAAACATAATTTTTTATCCTATATGTCAAAAAAGTCTATCTCCTATCCCAAGTGGGTGTTTCACACCATTTATTCTATTGTTTTCCATTGTAGAATGACCTGGATTGAGATTCATGAGTTTGGAAAATTTGTTTTGTGATTCTTAAGTTTTTGCAGGTTTTGAATAATGGAGGTTTTTAACGTTGAAGGAGAAGACAACTGATAATAAATGATTTGTGATTAATCCCCTCCCATGATTTTGTTGATTAGGTGAGTAATCAAATTCCTATTTTTGTAGGAAACGTTTATGGCAGTTTTGGATATCATATATATATATATATATTGTCTATTTTACCTTTAAAATTATCAGTTTAAGTTATTAATTTATTTTTTTAGTCATTAAATCTACACCATCAATCAAAAAAATTTAATGGCTTAGATTAGTCTCACCGTCTTATAAAAAGGGTGTCCCGTTTGAACCAAATATTAGCTTCTTGTTTTTCGATGGGAATGTAATTCTTGCATCCAAAATGCAACCTTTAACCCTACTAATAGGTGGAATAAATTGATCAACTGTGATTTAGAGAAGACACAATTTTCAGAAGTATTGACGAAACAGCCTTGGCTTCTTCCTTTATTTATATATCACGTTTTTATTTGACCTGATGTGGATATTAATATTCTATTCAATATTTAACTCGAGGAATCTAACGATGTATTATCATTGCTCATATTTTACTGAATCCAACATTATTAATTATTTAGCCACGTATGATTCACTATTCCATTGGTATCATTGCTTGTCCCAGAATGCATAAATTAATCGATCTTTTCAGAAAGTAATATATTCAAATATAGAAGTGTCAGATAATTAATATATATGTATATTACTATGAAAAAACATTCAACGTGATACAAATTAAGTTAAATAGTATTCAAGAAATGAACTTACACAGAAGTCGCTTCAAAATTATTCAAACAGCAGTTTAAATGTTTAATTTTCTCTCTCATGCTCACTCTCTCTGCCTATATATATAGGACAGATTGAACATTAATGGCAAAACATTCACAAAATCAGTGAAAATCAATTCAATTTCTATCTTTATATATAATCCTTTTGTATACTTTGAAAACAAAAATGGAAGCACAGAATATATCAGAAATTGATATAGATTTCCTCCAATCCATACAAAATTATCTTCTAAGTGACTCCGATTTTCCACTACACTTTCCGTTTGATGCAACCATAGTTAATTACGACGATGAATATTCCACGTCGCAAATGGTGGAGGAATTATTAATGTGTAATACAAATAATGACGGAGAGGCTGAGGAAGCGCCGCCGCAGGGTGTCCCGGCGCCGGCAGTGGAGTGGAAGAGGTACAGAGGGGTGAGGCGGCGGCCGTGGGGGAAGTTTGCGGCGGAGATAAGAGATCCGGCCAAGAAAGGGTCCAGAATGTGGCTGGGGACATATGAGACGCCGGAGGAGGCGGCTTTGGCTTATGACCGAGCCGCTTTTGAGCTGCGCGGCTCACGGGCTAGGGTTAATTTTCCGCACCTTGTTGGGTCGGGTATTCCGGAGCCTACCCGGGTCACTAAGCGGAACCAATTCTCGCGTGATCATCAGACATCATTGTTTTCAGTTTCACCATGATTGACAGAATTGAATGTCCCTCCAAAGAAAATGAAAATAGCTGTGGCGAATTAAAATATCAAGTGTCGAGTAATTTTAGCCTTTTTTGTTAGATTTATATTTTATCTTATCAGCCATCCACATCAATTTTTTGTATAAAATATTGAAATATTGTAACTTGAATTTTTTTTTTAAAAAAATAGGAGAAAAGAAAATCAATCTCATGAACACAAATCTAAGTTTTTTGAGCCGTTCCCATTACATTCTTCCAATTATATACATTCACTTATTTTGACCTCTCCCACAAAAGAACGTTTCAAATCAAATTCAATATTATAAATCACACATTAGTAATTAAATTAGGCATAAAAGATAAAAAAAAAATCAATTAGGTATAATGTTTTGTAGTGATTTAGTATGTACCAAAATTACAGACACACACACACACCAGCGGACTGATTTCAAATTAGCATCGATCAATTTTTTTTAGTACATATCCAAGAAGAGGAGGCCGGAAGTCGAAATCAAACAGAGAACATGTTTGAGTTTTGCAAATGCCTTACCACTAGTTTACTAAGTGATTCCTGGAGTTTTAATTATTTTTAAATTAATAAATTATCGTCAAACATTAATTCATAATGAGGGTAATGGTAAAATACCAAGATGGATTCATGTTTCCCAATGTGGGTGCACGTGCCCCACAATTTTTTTCCTCCTTTTTTATTACTCTTTATCTCTATTTTTGAAATTTATATTTAATTAGGTGAAAAAAATTGTGCATTTCAAAAACAATGTGTGCAATTTTTGAATTTTACATAGTTTTTTCATTCTTTTTTCCCCTAACTATTTATCATTTATTTTTAACTATATATAGTAATCAGGTTATTTAAAGAAAAAACGTTTTCCCACTAATTCGTTTCGATGCAATTTATAAATGTATTTATGTTGTGCCTTCTTTATAGAAAATTTCTGGATCCGTACTAAAATATGGGTAATAATTTTGAAATGATATTTGTAAGTCTAAAAATGGCATCTTAGAAATTTTGATCGAAAAGTTTCATAAATGAAAATAAGTTATATTTATGTTGAATTAGTGAAGAAAACAAATGAATGGCCAAGTTTTCGAATGGTTATAAAAAAAACCTCACATGTATAGGTTGGGTCGATGGTTGAGGAACAGTGCGCTCGGTCTCTTCTCATCTGACGCGTGTCCATTTTTCTTTTTTCATTTCTAATTTAATTTCTTAAGTTGTTTCAAAAAAAAATAGTTTTTTTCTCTCACTTGTCGAGAGTTTCAGATTTCTTCTCCTTTTCATCGGGGGAGTTTTGATGTCCGATTATTGTTCAATCGTCGAGTTTGTCTTATGGTCTAAATTTGAAAAGTTGAAGAGTGTTGGGTGATGGAACAAAATTGCAGAGTTTTCTCTTCATGATGAAGAGGATGAAGGATTCATACTTGATGAAGGAGAAAATATTGTACAAAGTTCGGAATTCAAATTTTGTCTTCTGGGACGATTCTTAACAGAAAGAAACATAAATGTCAATATTATGAAGAATCGTTTGGCTAGCGTATGGCGTCCCGCGCGGGGGATAAACATCAGAGGGATGGGGAATGAGAGATATCTTTTCAGATTTTTTCATATGGCTGACCTTACACGAGTTTGGGAAGGAGGGCCATAGTTTTTCGATAATTATCTCCTAATTCTTCATAAAATTAATATGGGGGATGTTCCAGCGACATTGCCATTGTTTTTTGTACTTTTTTGGGCCACATATACGATCTTCCGATTGGATATATGAAGAAAAGTGTCAGGAAACAACTCGGAAATTTTGTCGGGAGATATCTGGAGTATGACAGTAATAACAATTCGGCGATATGGAGAGCATACATGCGAATCAAAGTGGAGATCGATGTTCGTGTCCCGTTAAAACGATTCAAGAAGATTAAGCGACAAGAAGGAGACTGGACAATTGTAAGCTTTAAGTATGAACGCCTTGGTGTTTTCTGTTACATTTGTGGATTGATGGGTCATGGTGAACGTTTTTGCGAAAAATGATTATTAGGTGGGGATGGTGAGTTACAAAAAGATTGGGGGATTTGGTTAAAGGCTCCGAATAGAAAGGTTGGAAATCGAGAGGGTGAAAAATGGCTGTGAGATGAGACTATAGATGTGATTCCGATGGATGAAGGCTCGTCGGAAAATACTCCGGTGGGAGAATTCGTGGTCAGGACAAATCCGATGGCAGATGTAACGGTTACAAACAAGCAAGGAAGGAGCGGAAATCATGGGGTCATAAACAATATTAATGGGAGGACCATTATAAATCGTAACGGACGTATTATTAACTCTTGGGATAAGGAAAACCAAGGTAATCAGTCAGATTTGGAGGGAGATGGATTGGGCCTGGATTTAAATGAAGATAGGAATAGGAGGCGTGGGCCTAAAGGAAGTAAAGCCCACATAATATGTCATGAGGAAGAAAAGGCCCAAGAAGAAGAAATTGCGGGTAAGTCAGGAGTTCTTATGGATATCACCAATTTTTTAGCGGCGGGTTCTGGCGAATCCAATGATTGCCTTGAGTTGGAATTGCCGGGGATTAGGCCATCCCCAGGCAATTCCAGTGTTGCGTGAGCTCATTAGAGCTCATAGGCCAGATATAATATTTCTTTTCGAAACTTTGGCTCATGGGAATAGAGTTGAAGAAGTGAAAAGAAGTATCAGTTTTGAGGGTTGTTTCGTGGTTGATAAAATCGGGAGAAGTGGAGGAATTTGTGTTTTATGGAAAGCTACTGATGGGGTTGTTATAATTTTTTTTCTAATAATCATATTGACGTGGAAGTTAAGGATAACGCTGTTGGTGATTGGAGAATAACGGGTTTTTATGGGATTCCTGATAGAGCAAACCGAAGAGCTTCTTGGAATTTATTGAGAAATCTTCATGGTATTTCTAATCTCCCATGGTGTTGCATTGGGGATTTTAATGATATGCTTCATCCGGATGATAAAAAGGGAAGAGTGGAGCATCCAAATTGGTTGTTTCAAGGCTTTAGGGATGCTGTTGCAGATTGTAATTTACAGGATCTACCATTAGTTGGATATCCATTTACGTGGAGTAGAAGCAAAGGTAAGCCAAACGAGGTTGAGGAACACATTGATCGAGCTCTAGTTTCTAACAGTTGGGTTCAGCAATTTATAGAAGCTGTATTAAGAAATGGCATTGCTCCGATTTCCGATCATTCACCTATTATTCTTGAAACTTGCGTCAGGAAATTTCAGCCGAGTAGAAGAAGATTTCGATTTGAAAATAAATGGTTGGAGTTAGATGGATTGAAAAATACAGTCGAAGGGAGTTGGGGTAGTACAGAAGGGACGGATATATCACATAGGCTGGCTGTGTGTGCTAGTACGCTGGAGGCCTGGGGAAAAAATCAAGCTAAACTCTTTCGGGCAGACATCAACTTGTGCAATAAGACTTTAAACAGACTGCGAGAGGACGGAGGATCGCACAATCAGGTATTTTATAATGAAATGTGCAGGAAATTGGGATCATTACTTCTTCAAGAAGAGATTTATTGGAAGCAAAGGGCTAAGATGCATTGGCGAGAAGAGGGGGATAGAAATACTCGATTCTTTCATAAGTCGGCCTCGAGTAGACATAAAAATAATAAAATTGAAAAGCTGCTGGATGAAAACGGAGTGTGTATGATGTGTTTGATACATGTTTTTATCTTAATTTTGATGATCTTATTTTTACACCAAAACAATGTTTTTATTTGTTGTTCAAATACTCCTAAATGAATTAAAATGGCTTTAATATTTTCCGGAGTATTTCTTCAAGTCTTACTTTAGATAAAATTGGACAACACTTCTAATGATTTTATGTTTATAAGTTTTCACTTCAAAACAAGGTTCCTAAAAGTTGTCTAAATACTCCCGATTGGCTTAAAATGTTTTTACTATATTTTCGGAGTATTTCTTGAGTTTTATTTTCGATAAAAATTGGACAACATTTGCATCTCGAGGTCGAGGTCACCCTATAGGGCAACCGTGACCTGAAGATGATTTTGGAACAAAAATGAGACGGAAGTGAAAACGGTCAGGTCGACCGTCGCATCATGGCGTCGGCCGACCGTCGGCCGTACCTCGAACGTTCTTCTTGAAACAGAACGATTTTTCTTTTCAAACCTATTGAGGGGGACCGGTTGAGATGGGGGACAACCGGTCGAACCCAACGTTGACTGGTCGCCCGTGTTAATCGTTGACAGGTTCATTTCAAACTCTATTTCTGTGCGACCGGTCGCCCTATCTTTTGACAGCAAAAATGTGACCGTTTTGACAGCAGACAAATTTCCTTAAAATGTGGGATTGATTTCTAACAGCTATAATCTTGATTTTAATTGTATTGTTCTGTAGATTTTCAATCCCCAAGAGGAGCCTATGCTTGATCAATCATCTCCTATAAATAGAGGAAGTTTTGGAGCAGCTAAAACAACAATTGAGATACAACACAACAAGATACACTTCAAGCAAATATTTGTTCTTCATTGTTATTATTCTTGTTGTAAATTTTTCCTAGCTTATCACTTTCACATCCTTGAGGTCTAGGCTATTCTTGATTACACTTTGCACTCAAATTGTAATATTCATTATTGAGTTGTAATCTTGTTTTTCGGTTATCATTCAACACAAGATATCCTTGTGAGTGTTCTTGTGGTAAGAACACACTTGGATGATCTTGGTGATAGGTGCAAGAATATTGTGGTGATCTTCTTATTGAGGTGTTGAAGAATTTGGTATTCTTCAAGGTTGAAGATTGTGGTAATCTTCACAAGGTGCCGTTGAAGGAAGATTGTGGTAATCTTCAAAGGGAGATTGTGGTGATCTCCAAAGGTGTTGTTGAAGAAGAGTGTGGTGCTCTTCAAGGTGTTGTAAGTTGAGTTTGTATTAATTTTGGTAATTAATAAAATTCTTTTTCTTTTTGAAATCCATCCCGGATATACTGGGGTGGTAGAGGATTAGGCCCTAGGTGGGTTGAACCTCTTTAAATCGACGTGTGTTGTTTACATTCCGCACCTTTATTATTGTCTTTGAGCTCTCGATTCTAAAAAGAGGGTAAAATCAAAAAGATGGAGATAATCTATTCACCCCACCTCTAGATTATCGTAGCTGCTTGGACTTACAAGTGGTATCAAAGCCAAACTCTTTGGCAAGCTCGTTTCACATCACGAGTGAAGAGGAATGATCGTCGGCTACGAACGAAGCTCATCTTACCGGCACCTCCACCACCAAGCCACCACTATTTGATTCCAAAAATTTTATCTTTTGGAAACAAAGAATGGAATGCTATTTACAAGGTTGCGGGTTCGATATTTGGAAAACCGTCATCAATGGAGAATCCATTCCGACGAAGAATACACCACACACCTCTAAAGGCTTAAAAGAGCTCAATGATGACGAGAAGAGAATCATCTCCTTAAATGGTAAAGCTCTTAGTATTTTGTATTGTTCACTTACTACTTTGGAATTTGATCATGTTGAAGGTATTTGATCGGCACATGAAGTATGGCAAAAATTAGAAGCCATCTATGAAGTGTATGCAAATGAAAGGAGCAACTCAAAAGCATCTACTTCACAAATGGATACAAATCCAACAACATGGGATGAGCCTTCTACAACCTCCCATGATGAAGAAGTTGAACAATGCCTCATAGGCATCGAAGAAGAAAACGAGGTAAGTTCTAAACCCTCTACTTCCTATGATAATGATTATAGTGATTTGCAAAATGATTTTGATGAACTACAAGATGAATTCCAAAACTTACTTGTTAAATACAAATATTTGAAAAAGGAATTCATTGTTTTAAAGAATGATAAGGATAGTTTATTTACTTCCTATGAATCACTATCATGTGCTCAAACCACCACTCTTGACAAGGTTAGAAACCTTGAGAAAGAAAATAGTACTCTTGTTGAGGATATAAATTGCTTAAAAAATGATTTATCTAAATCCAACTTGAGTCTTAGATAGAATGACCAATATTGTTGATTGTTGTGATAATTGAAACTAGAACTTGATCATAAGCCAAGGGTGTCAATCACATGAAAAAGAATCAAGTCTCTAAGCACGTTGGTCATTATGCTCCTAGAATTATTACATGCTTTTATTGCGGTAAAAAGGGTCATACGGTAAATACTTGTCGGGCTAGAAATAGCTCTAATTATTGTTGGAGACCTAAAAGTCTCAAAGCCAATCCTAAAGGACCCAAACACTTGAGGGTACCACAAAATAATGTCATATTAGGTATCCGGTGAAATAATGATCAAAGAAAATTCATACCGCCAAGGAGGCATCAAATGACCGTTTCATTTGATCAAAGAAGGAGAAACTATTTTCGACAAAGGCAATTTCCAAGAAGAGGATATAATCAAAAATGGGAAGAACACAATCCTTGGAAATGGCAAAGACATCATCAACAAGATGATTTTCAAAAAAGAAGAGACTTTCAACAATGGGAAGGCAACAAACCTTGGAAATGGAGTAATCAAAGAAGTCATCATTAACAAAGTGACTTCTCAAGGGGAAGATATCATCAACAATGGGAACGGCACAACCCATTGAAATGGCGTAATTGGTAACCTGTATCTCCCTAGTTAAATATGCATTTTATTTTGTTATTATGCATGCTTTTATTTGTGTCTTAATTGCAAAATGAGTTTTCAAGTATTTATTTTTTTAATTAAGGTCTTCAATATATATTTGTGCTTTTAAAAATTTTTTTAAAAAAAGAAGACGTTATATGATGGTTTTAAAACTCTTGAGCATTTAATTAGACTTATGTGGTTTATTATCTCTTATGTGTTTTCATAGCATAAGCATTTTTTTTTGATATCTCCTATTACTTGGCTACACTTGTGCTTTTGTGCAAATTTTATCTAAGAATTGTGTAGGATATATATCTCATATTCATTGGCTATTTCGTCGTCAAGTTTCTTAAACTATCGAGGTATGTTCACTCGTATTTGTCTTAGAACTCGAACATTATGTTTATGCACATATCTTTCAAGATATTTCATTTCAACCCCTTAAGTGCCCCTAAATGGTTTCGCAAATTTTTTTCTTAAAAGGGCACTACTCGTTAAGTCTCGATTTTCTTGTATATATGTTTTCCGAAACTCGTATTTGTTGGATTTGCAAAGTTTTAAAACTTTTGGGGTGAAAAAATCGTATTTTGGAAAATTATGGAGTAAGAAAAATTGCCTTTGGGACGGTCAGCGAGGGGCGGCGCACGGCCGCTCGCCACGTCGGGTCGCACCCAACTTCGGACCGGTCGCCTGTGCCTAAATTTTGGTTATAACCCGTCTGTTCTTCACTTTTGATACAGAACCAGAAAATCTCTAACCCTCGTACAAAGCAACACATCACTCCCTTCTCCTATAATCTTCAATTCTTCATCATTTTTCACGATTCTTGTTGCTAATCCTCTTATTTTTGCAAGAATCCTACATATATGGCTCCTCCAAAGAATTCCACGGACATAACCCTCAAAAGAGGAGAAGGAAGCAAAGGGGAGAATCTTCCTCCAACCCCCAACAAGATAATATTCCACAAGGAGATAATCAAAATCGAAACTACGGAAGAGGAGATTGTCGAATTAGAGCCGGGGTTTCAAAATCGAGCATTCATTGGGATTCAAGTAAGTTATCACTTCTTTACGAGCCTCCCTCTAGAGCCAATATATTTCGATTTCTAAATAAACTTGCGGAGGAGCATTATGAGAATATTTGATTGAATGGCAAGAAAATTGCGTGCACTCGTATGGTTCGATTTCTAGCATTTCATGATGAATTTCCGGATATTAGGGCTTATTTTGAAATTCAAGGATGGGTTTCACTTTGGGATAATCCGTGTTTGCATTATGATGACGAGCTTATAAAACTTTTTTATGCAAATATGTGGATTGTTGACGCTACAATAGATAATCCGTTGGAACTTCACACACTTGTTAATGGTAGGCATTTTTCATGGACATTGGTCGATATTTGTAATCACTTTAATGTGCCGAATGATGGAGTAGTTAATGTGGATTGCACTCATTGGGATGATAACATTTTCGGTGTTTCATTAGATGATGTGAAAACCTTTTTAGGAGTGTATCCCGAAGAAACATACTCGGGAATGCCGCCAAATTATCGGATTATATCTATTATTTGCTCATATTGTGTTTGTGGAAAAGAAGTAAAACTTCCGAGTAATCTTGAACTCTTTCTCACCTATAAGATTGTTCGAGGAGAAAGAGTAAATTATGGGGCAATTTTTGTGTATTGTTTGTCGGAATCAAGAAGGCATACTAAGAAAATATATACCTTGGGAAATTTGATTTGCCGACTATTATACTTATCGGGATACCTAGAGAATGAGATGAATACCGAAATTCGTCACAATGACTTTGATAATGCCAATATTCTACAAATGGTAAGAATGCGACGACATTTACCACGGGTTCCCACCAAAGCCGCTAGGGGACGTGCCCGACATCGACAACAACCTCGGGATGATTTCTTCAATGACAATGAGGTTGAAAATATTGGAAGAGGTAATATTAATGAAGAGGAACAAGAAAATGAAGAAAAAGAGAATGTGGGAAATGAACAAGAAATTAGGGAGGAAGAAAATGAGGAGGAACACTTGAATGAAGGAAATGAGGAAGAAGATGAAGACGAGTCGGATGTTGAAGATTTAAATCTCAAAGAGAGAATGGCAAAAGTTGAAAGAGATACATTTAGAGATGTAGCCTCTCTTAGAAAAGAGCTCCGGGTTGTGAAGAAAGAAAACTCTAGTTTGAAAAAGTCAATCGAAAAATTGAAGAAATTCATCAAAGATCTTATTCCCGGAACTTGCTTCTCTTCGGACGAGGATTGATGTCCCCACCCCTTTACTTTCTAGCATCTTCTTTCATGTTGCTTTGTATTTTTATGAATTTTTTGTAAAACTCTTTCGTACTAATGAGATTTGCTTGTTTTTCTTGAAAGGGTTAAAATTGCAAGTTGATAATGACTTGTGGATGATCATGATATTGATGGAGTATTTGATGGTAAAAATACTCTTATATGGCATTGTTTGCTAATTGGTATGAAGTACTTGATGGTAAAAGTGCTTCGTTTAATTATGGATATTTTGGGACATTTGTAATGTCTTATATGTATTGTTTGAGGCATGACTTGTATTACTTGATGGATCTTCTATCTTTTGGCATTTGTAATGCTTTGATCTCTTAGGCTAAATTTATCTCAATTGGGTTGAGCCTCTTATTTGATGGACAAATGTTGCATATTTCTTGATATTTTTTGCATATGATCTTATTGAGCTTTGCTATTATGATGTTTTATATGATGTTTGATGTAATTGGATGATGATATGAAATTTTTTTTGGCTTGAATCATTTACAAGGGCTATATACAACCTCTTTTTTCATGCCCACAAAGTGTTCGATGAAATGTCACAATGAAATTTTCAACTTATACATGATTCTCTTGCTTCCAAAAGTCTCCAATATTTATTGAGATCATGTTTTGGCAAATAAACGAGCGTATGAACTCTTCATGATACATTTCTCCTATTTTCCTTGGATTTTTAAGCTTAAATTGCTCAATGGTTGATAAACCGTCTCTTTAAGCGCACTTTGAAATATTTGTATGACGTTTTTATCATCCTAACATTCTTTTTGATGATTCCAAAGGGGGAGAAACAGGAAAATGGCTCATTAGCTCAAAGAAGCTAATAAAAGCATTATAAAATCTATAAGCTATGGCTCATAAAAGCCATAAGTTGTGATTTATTTTTAGTCCAATTGTTGCTTGATGGACTTATATAATTGTCTAATGATGTTTTTATGACAGGGGTAGCTTATAAGCTCTTGAACAAAATGTAAAAGCTAAGTTTTTTGCTTATGGATAATTGTTTTTACATTATTCTTGATGTGCTTGTTGATAGGGGGAGCTTGTGCTTATTATGCCTATTATTGAATATTCTTACTCCCTATTGGTTGCTTATGTATTTTGGAAAGTTTGGTTGCTTCCAAACGGTTAAATGTTTTTACCGGAAAATCATTTCTAAAATTGTTCTCCTATTTTATGTAAAAATTGTTTTGGTTTGTAATCATCAAAAAGGGGGAGATTGTTTGATACATGTTTTTATCTTAATTTTGATGATCTTATTTTTACACCAAAACAATGTTTTTATTTGCTGTCCAAATACTACTAAATGAATTAAAATGGCTTTAATATTTTCCGGAGTATTTCTTCAAGTCTTACTTTAGATAAAATTGGACAACACTTCTAATGATTTTATGTTTATAAGTTTTCACTTCAAAACAAGGTTCCTAAATGTTGTCTAAATACTCCCGATTGGCTTAAAATGTTTTTACTATATTTTCGGAGTATTTCTTGAGTTTTATTTTCGATAAAAATTGGACAACATTTGTCTCGAGGTCGACCGGCCGCCCTATAGGGTAACCCGTATACATGAAGATGATTTTGGAACAAAAATGAGATGGGAGTGAAAAATGGTCAGGTCGGCCGGCCTTCAAGGCGTCGGCCGATGCACTGAACGTTCTTCCGAAAAGTAAGCGATTTTTCTTTTCAAACCTATTGAGGGGACGGTTGAGATTGGGGACGACGGTCGAACCCAACGTCGACCTGGTCGCCCGTGTTAATCGTTGGATGGTTCATTTCAAACTCTATTTTTGTGCGGCCGTCGCCCTATCTTTGAAAGCAAAAATATGATCGTTTGACAATGAGACAAATTTCCTTAAAATGTGGGATTGATTTCTAATGACTATATTCTTGATTTTAATTGTATTTTTTCAGTCAGATTTTCAATCCCCAAGAGCCTATGCTTGATCAATCATCTCCTATAAATAGAGGAAGTTTTGGAGCAACTAAAACAACAATTGAGATACAACACAACAAGATACACTTCAAGCAAATATTTGTTCTTCATTGTTATTATTCTTTTTGTAAATTTTGCCTACCTTATCACTTTCACATCCTTGAGGTCTAGGCTATTCTTGATTACACTTTGCACTCAAATTGTAATATTCATTATTGAGTTGTAATCTTGTTTTTCGGTTATCATTCAACACAAGATATCCTTGTGAGTGTTCTTGTGGTAAGAACACACTTGGATGATCTAGGTGATAGGTGCAAGAAGATTGTGGTGATCTTATTATTGAGGGGTTGAAGAATTTGGTATTCTTCAAGGTTGAAGATGTAAGTCCAAGCGGCTACAATAATCTAGAGGGGGGGTGAATAGATTATCTCCATTTTTTCGATTTCGCCCTCTTTTTCGAACCAAATGCTCAAACACAATAGATAAGGTGCGGAATGTAAACAACACACGTCGATTTAAAGAGGTTCGACCCACCTAGGGCCTAATCCTCTACCACCCCAAAGATATCAGGGATGGATTTCAAAAGAAAAAGAATTTTATTAATTACCAAAATTAATACAAATTCAACTTACAACACCTTGAAGAGCACCACACTCTTCTTCAACAACACCTTTGGAGATTACCACAATCTCCCTTTGAAGATCACCACAATCTTCCTTCAACGACACCTTGTGAAGATTACCACAATCTTCAACCTTGAAGAATACCAAATTCTTCAACACCTCAATAAGAAGATCACCACAATCTTCTTGCACCTATCACCTAGATCATCCAAGTGTGTTCTTACCACAAGAACACTCACAAGGATATCTTGTGTTGAATGATAACCAAAAATCAAGATTACAACTTAATAATGAATATTACAATTTGAGTGCAAAGTGTAATCAAGAATAGCCTAGACCTCAAGGATGTGAAAGTGATAAGCTAGGCAAATTTACAACAAGAATAATAACAATGAAAGACCAAGTATTTGCTTGAAGTGTATCTTGTTGTGTTGTATCTCAATTGTTGTAGTGGTTGCTCCAAAACTTCCTCTATTTATAGGAGATGATTGATCAAGCATAGGCTCCTCTTGGGGATTGAAAATCTACAGAAAAATACAATTAAAATCAAGAATATAGTTGTTAGAAATCAATCCCACAATTTAAGGAAATGTGTCTGCTGTCAAACGGTCATATTTTTCTTTGCCAACCTGGAAGCGGCGATGACGGTCGCACAGAAATAAGAGATTGAAGAACACGTTGAAAAATTCAACAGGGCGACCGGTCGACATAGGCTTCGACCGGTCGACCCCTGTCTCAACCGGTCCCCCTAACTCATTTTGTTGGAAAAAATCAATTTGTTTCAACGCAAACTTGCAGGTACCGGTCGACCCCTGGGCGACCGGTCGACGCCCAGGGCGACCGGTCGACCTGCCTGATTTTCTTTCCGTCTCATTTTCTATTTCAAAAATCATCTTCAGGTACGGGTTGCCCTATAGGGCGACCGGTCGACCTTGAGACGGAAATGTTGTCCAATTTTTGTCGAAAATAAAACTCAAAAAATACTCCGAAAATTTAGTAAGAACATTTTAAACCAATCGGGAGTATTTAGACAACATTTAGAAATCTTGTTTTAGGAGTAAAAATCCATTGACATAAAATCATTAAAAGTGTTGTCCAATATTATTGAAAATAAACTTGAGGAAATACTCCGGAAAATATTAAAACTATTTTAAATCATTTAGGAGTATTTGGACAACCTTTAAAAGCATTGTTTTGGTGACAAAATAAAATCATCAAAAGTAAGATAAAAACATGTATCAAACAATCTCCCCATTTTTGATGATTACAAACCAAAACAATTTTTACCCAAACTAAGAGAGCAATTTTAGAAATGATTTTCCGGTAAAAACATTTGACCGTTTGGAAGCAACCAAAATTTCCAAAAATATTAAAGCAACCAAGTAGGGAGTAAATATATTCAACAATAAGCACAAGCTCCTCCTATCAACAAGCATATCAAGAATAATATAAAAGCAATTTTCCATAAGCTAAAAACTTTAGCTTTTACAATTTGTTCAAGAGCTTATAAGCTCCCCCTGTCACAAAACATCATTAAACAATATATAAGTCCATCAAGCAACAATTGGACTAAAAAGAATCACAATCTTATGGCTTTTATGAGCCATTGAAGGCTCTTCGATTTACTTGTGGACTTTTCATCCAACTTATTAGATGGGGTCACAGCACTATTTAAAGGAAACATTAATTATATTAATTAATTTGTAAGATCAAAACATACAACAGAAAGCCCAAAGTAAACTTACCTTTGTATTATGAATTTGATGTCGAATCGGGCTTTTTGTGTAGCTTAACACAACCACACCACAACATTGTCCTTAGGACAAATTAGAAAGAGTTGCCGGTGTTGATTGCATTAGAATAAATTTATTGATTAAATTTAGTGTTTTTTATTTTTAAGGCAAAAATATGAGTTGTACTTACTAATTGATGTAAGCTCCTAAGTAAATATGCTTTCTTGAATTCTCGGATATGTCTTAGAATGTATCGTATGGATTCTTCTTTCTTATTTCCCGACTTTTGTATGGATTGAGGCTCAAGAAATCCATACACGCCATCATTCCTTGACTCGATACTTAATTTATTAATGAACCTAACATGTTCAAAAAAGTAAAATATTAACTATAAATCAATGAATGTAATAACAAAAGTAATTGTATTATGGAGCTACACCTAAAATTGAAAATATACTTACATGATCCATAATTGTATAAGCGAGATGCTCGGATACACGTTCCCTGAATAATTTCGAGAATTTCTTGATGGTTAATGTATAGTGGGATATCATTATCCACGCCAAAATACGACGCATCCCAAGTGACTTTCAATGGATTATCATAAAGTAAGTGGGCAATGCTAAGTAATGCAAAAATGGGATCTATGGGTTTTGACGTATCGGCAGGTGGAACCGTTTCTTAGGTCGCTCGATATCCTAAAAAATGTAATATTAGTGTACAAGTACTACATTTTAGTATATTCAATTGTTATGTATATAAAAGACAAACATAAAGGAATACCTTTGTTGAAACAGTTCTCACAAGATGTCTTGGCCATGCAATAAAACCACCTAAGGCCTCTCTCACTAAGGCCGACCTCGGCGGTGGGCACGGACAGGTGCATCAACATCTCGAACATCCTCAACCACCACCCTCACCAAATAGTCAGTCAAAAGCCACAGTGTATGGTTGAACCCCCCATGCACTTTCCCAAAGGCCACTAGCGGGAGGATTCTCGTCGACATATAACCCACACCGATCGGACATATCGTATGAGCCTCCTCCTCGGATGGATCGAATATGACTATACAACTACCCTTTGTCTTCGACTCGCCCAACAACAGTGCATCCGCACATTTGGGGCACGAGAAGTAACACCTAAAGATTCTAGTGCGGGGCGAATTGCTTCATGAACATCTCGTGACATCAATTGTAATTTGCTTTCTTAGATGCTCCAAATCTGGGGATTGATGATAATGTGGTGGGATAGCGTATAGGTGCTCCAAAGTAATCTCGAATCCCCACTCCAAATCCAAAGAAAGACGAACACGACTGGGTGCTCCGTGGCCGCCCAACGGCGAGAGTCGGTATATCCCGGCGTCCATGGGGAACGAAAAAGAACCTGTGTGGATTGCTCCTCCAACCGATCCTACAACCAACAAAAGAGAAACTTATAAAATGATTTGTAATTATTGTTACAATTAATTATAACTTCAATGAAATTTAAAAACTTACAATCCCTCGAGCAACACGGTATGATGCTTGATGTCATTTCACCGATTTTTTTGTGCGCCCAACTTCCACAAATAATGGCGTTCGGGAGAAGACGGAGGATCAACATCTATATCAACACCAGATTGTGATGCTTCCTCCATGCGTTTCTTCAGCTTATCTGCCATGACGTTCTCCTTTAGCAATGCATAACCACCACGAGACATAGCGTGTGGGGTGGTGTTCATTACTGAATATTTTGTGCTTTTTTCTTTTTCTGTGATAGATAACAAATAATTAATTTGAGAAAACTTCAACCACGATGAGATATAATGATAATTTAAAAATAATAACCCAAACTTACTTTCCAAGTTGGGTCCACCTGCTCTGTTTGAATTCATTCCATGTATATGGCGGGATATTATAAGTCTCACAAGAGGAGATAGGTGTTTATATTTCCATATCGTACATCCTTGTCAAATATGACTTATGTTGCCTAAATTTTAGCCCCACGGATGAAAGTGACCCCTTCTTCAACACATTCGTATTCGCAATATCAAAGTTGGTCTACATTATAAATTTAAATTGAAGAATTAGTGAAAAGTAAGAATATATTTAAATACCTGAAAAAACTATAACATGGAGGGCTTAATGGAAATACCAAAACATCTTGCCAAATCATATTCTTATCAACCTCCGGTACATGCCGCCATGTAGAATATAAAATAGAAACCTTGTCTCGAGCAAGGGTCCCCAGATAAGTGCTTAACTTCACTTGATGTAACCTTTCGGTTTTTCGGTGATACTATCAAAATCGTGGGGTAGCTTACTCCCACCCATGCGGCGTGGTCATATCTCGACACCGTGTAGTTCGTCTAGTCCTCTTCGATGTAGTCCGTGAAGGAGGGGAGCGGGAGGAGACCTAGTGGAATGGGAGCTGGATGGAGTGGCCATGTGCCTATTTAAAAGGGATTCATCATTGATTCGAATAAAATATGTCTAATAGTTGTAAAACATGTGAATTCGAATAAAAAATAGCAGATTGAATGATTCTTATACCGAAAGTGATGTTGAATCTTGCTTCTCTATCTTATTTAATGTCGCGCACTTTTGTTGATTCCTTGAGTTTGTGCTGTTTAGACAAACAAATAACAAAGGTCAATTATAACATATACATTAAATCAATTGTAAACACGAAAATAACTCTATCATATATGTAGTTAAATACAAAAAATACTTGTTTCATCATACTAACATTCTAATGCATCTGACTTTGGTATGCCTAGGAAACAAATTTGATATTTTTTCCCAGAGTTAATATGTTCTTATTATAAGTTTCTACAATAGATACTTAAGATGTATTAATTTACAAATAGTATTATTTGAAACATTAATCGCTTTACCTTATAATTTATATTTGAATGTGGTCGATATGAACGTTCTCCCATATGCCTTCATTGTGATCATTACGAGTGGCATGTACGCCGGGCCCACATCATTTTCTTCAATGATAGAAGGCATGCATGATGAGAAAGAAAGAGTCTCACAATTATCAAGTGTTGATTCATCAATTTGATGAGCACCATCCATGCTTCTACCCCCTGAAGAACCATCGACCACCTTTCATTACATGGATCATTGACGTAAAAAACTTGTTTTGCTTGGTATGCCATAATGAAAGGCTCGTCCTTATAAGCTACCTTGTGAAGGTCCACCAACGTAAATCCCAATTCATCGATTTGCACACCAATGTTATTATCAATCCACTTACACTTAAAAACAGGCACTCTAAATTTTACATAATCAATCTCCCAAATGTCTTCAATGACTCCAAAGTAACTTATGGATGCCACAACTGGGTTTTTATCTTTTGAACTAGAAAAATGCATGGACTCAGCCTGAAGTGTAACCCCACTGTTTTGAACAGTACTTTTGTCATCTTGTGACTTTGTGTAGAATGAATACTTATTGATATCGTATCCACTCCAAGTTATGACATCAAACTTAGGCCCATTTGCTAGCCATTTTAATGTATTAGAAGCACTATCATCATGATCAATGTTTTCTTTAAACCACTTCAAGAAAGTCTTGTTATGCTCGTTCAACAACCATTTTTCGTTCATTCGAGGGTTATTTGTCTTCACAAGTGTTTTGTGAGTAGACAAGTAAGGGAGAACCTCATCAGTGTTGTTCAATATATACAAATGTGCTTGAAGCACTTCTTCTCGACCCTTGGTTTGAACTTTCACGCCCGTGTACCACTTACCTCCACATCTTTCCTCGTGGCGAGTCTTGGGAAGCCTACAGAAACATGTGCTTGTGACATGTAGTCCGTACAAAACTCAATAACTTCTTCTCGCAATGTACCTTTCAACAATAAATGTACGGACGATATGGATTCTTGGTATACCCTTTCAATATCTTCATGTATCGCTCAACCGGTACATCCACCTCAAAAAAACAGGGCCACACAATCTAATCTCCCTCACCAAATGAACAATTAAGTGCACCATTATGTCAAAAAATGAAGGAGGAAAATACATCTCCAATTGGCACAATATAATAGCAACTTCATTTTCAACTCATCTAACTTGAGAGGGTCAATGACTTTGCTACATATAACATTGAAGAATGAGCATAAACGAGGATTACGGCATGTCTCACATTCTTAGGCAAGATGTCACGTATAGCCACTTTGGTAGAAGTTGTTGCATTAATGTGTGACAATCATGAGACTTTAAGCCAACTAATTTCAAATCTTGCATTGACACAAGGCGCTTAACATTTGAGTATCCTTGTGGCACTTTCATGCCCCGTAGACATTGGCAAAAACTTGTTTCTCTTTTTTTTTGACAAAGTATGACATCTTTAAGGGGCAAATATGTCCGTTTACCTACCGATTGTGGATGTAATCTGCTGGACGTATACCCATATCAGCAGATCTTGACGAGCTTTCACACCATCCTTTGTCTTGCCTTTAATGTTGAGAAGTGTTAGATTACACTATCACACACATTTTTCTCCACATGCATAACATCTATACAATGTCTAACATCTAGATCGCACAAAGTATGGAAGATCAAAGAATATCGACCTCTTCTTCCAAATGTTCTTCTCCGTTGCCTTCTTTTGGGTCTTTCCAAAGATAGTATTGATGTCCTTCACTCGATCATAAACCTCCTCACCGATTAAGGGTGTTGGCGCAATTCCATCCTCCGAAATCCATTAAAAGCTTTTTTTCAATCTACGATATGGGTGATTAGCTCGAGAAATATCCGATGTCTATTGTAAAAGCGAGTCTTTTTCCATGTTTCAATTGTATGTGGCATGTGTTTTCTTCACATATAGGGCATGCGTGATGCCCTTTAACACGATACCATTTCAAGTTTCCATATCTTTGGAAAGTCATTAATGGTAGAATAACAATGCACGCATCTTGAAACTGTGCTGACGATACTCATCAAACACATCAACCCCTTCCTCCCACAACATCCTCAAGTCTTCAATCAAAGGACTTAAATAAACATCTATGTCATTTCCTGGCTGTTTTGGGCCAGAAATCATCATAGACAACATCATATATTTTCGTTTCATACACAAATAATGAGGTAGGTTGTAAATTATGAGCAGAACAGGCCATGAACTGTGGTTACTGTTTAAGCTACCAAATGGATTCATTCCATCTGTAGCAAGTCCAAGCCTAAGGTTTCTTGCCTCACTCCCAAAATCTGGAAATGAATTGTCAATTTTCTTCCACTGTGGAGAATCAGCCGGATGACGAAGTTGTCCATCACATTTTCTCGCATTTGCATGCCATGTAAGGTTCATTGCATCATTTGCATTAGCAAACAATCGCTTAAACCTTGGAATTATTGGAAGATACCATAACACCTTCGCCGGGGAACCTTGTTTTGTGCTCTCATCAATAGTACAATCACCATACTTGATTTTGTACCGTGATACCCCACACCTGGGGCACTTACGCAATGTTTCATACTCTTTCTCGTACAATATGCAATCATTAGGCACGCGTGTATTTTCTTATACTCCATACCCATTGGACACAATATCTTCTTCGCCTCATAGTTACGGTTCGGCAATGTGTTATTTTCTGGAAACATTTCCTTTAACAACTCAAGCAATTCAGTGAAGCTTTTATCGCTCCACCCATTTCTTGCCTTCAAATTAACCAAATTCAACACTGCTGACAACCGGGTGAAATTTTTACACCCCGGATACAAAGGTGTCTTCGAGTCACTTTTCAAAGTATCACACACATGTGCATGCTGAAAAGACTCTTGTCCTACGTCACGAATCATGTCCTCTAACCGATCGTCCATATCTTCATCAGTTTGCTCAGTTGGAACGTCTAACAGTTCACCATGCCATGTCCATGTTGTGTAGTTCTTATTTATTCCATCACAAAGAAGATGTTCTCGTATCTTGCCAACTTCATGGCGTCTCCCATTCACACAGTTGACACAAGGACAATAATACTTTCTATCGAGTTCCGTTCGATTTTGTTGAGCGAATTTCAAAAATTGTTCAACTCCATTCTCATACTCATCCGTTATGCGACTTGCATTCATCCAACTTCGATCCATTTTTGTCCTATTATCAATCACGTTAATAAGTTGCGAGAATATCTATTAATAAACAGATTCTTTAATTAATTAGATCAAAGCTTTAAGTATATATATTAATTAATAAGTATATTTTAATAATCAGCCCGCATTGTACATACGTAGTGATTAAAAGCAGAATGTTCGAAAATATATTGGTTTTAGTCAATAACGGAGCCAGGAGATAGCTTGTAGCTATGGATTTCAAGAATATTAATTTTCACATGTCAAACCAATATTTTCTCATAATTGCGGGGAACAACTCATTTCTCTTTATCTCTT